>JAIXND010000624.1:31746607-31771882 GCA_023646645.1 Varanus salvator macromaculatus | reverse complement strand
TTCATTCATTCATTCATTCATTCATTCAAAACATTTTTATGCCGCCCATCGCAACAAAGCCTTGGGGCGGCTTACAACAAAACCAAAATACATAAATAAATAACAACATGACAATAAAAATTTACTTAAAACCCCCCGGTGCAGCTCAGCTAAAAAGTTTAAAATCCAATAAATACAAATAATTTAACAATTAAAATAAGTTTTAAATAAAAAGGTCTTGGCCTGGCGCCGAAAAACAAATAACAATGGCGCCAGGCGGACCTCTCTGGGGAGCGCATTCCATAGATGGGGCGCCACCTTAGAGAAAGCCCTCCTCTCGGTACTCACCCTCCTAATATCATTCACAGAGGGTTCCCGGAGAAGGGCATCTGTTGCTGATCTCAAGGGGCGGGAGGGCATATATGGACGCAAGCGTTCCTTTAGATATCCAGGTCCCAAGCCATTTAGGGCTTTATAGGTCATAACCAACACCTTGAATTGGGCCCGGACTTCAATCGGGAGCCAGTGGAGCTGACGGAGAACTGGGGTAATATGAGAACAACGCCCAGTCCCCATCAGCAGCCCGGCAGCTCTATTCTGCACCAACTGAAGTATCCGGACCGTCTTCAAGGGTAGCCCCATGTAGAGCACGTTACAGAAATCTAATCGGGAAGTCACCAACGTGTGTGTCACTGTCGCCAGGCAGTCGTACTCCAGGAAGGGACGCAGCTGATGTATCAGCCGAAGCTGAAGAAAGGCACTCCTTGCCACTGCCATCACCTGAGCTTCTAGAGACAGCTCAGGGTCAAGGAGCACTACTAAGCTGCGAACCCTGTCCTGCAGAGGGAGTGCAACCCCATTTAGGACAAGGCCCAAGTCCCCCATCCCAAGGCCCCAGCCACCCACCAACAGGACCTCCGTCTTGTCTGGATTGAGCTTCAGTTTATTGGCCCTCATCCAGCCCATTACTGCGGCCAGGCACTGGTTCAGCACAGCCACTGCCTCACCTGGATTGGTGAAAAACGAGAGGTAGAACTGGGTATCATCAGCGTACTGATGATTGTGCAACCCACACCTCCTGATGACCTCTCCCAGCGATTTCATGTAGATGTTAAATAGGAAAGGGGACAAAATGGACCCCTGCGGAACTGCCATGGCGCAGAGCCATAGTCCCCCAGCACCACCTTCTGAAATCGGTCGTTGAGATAGGAGCAGAACCACCGCCACATCGTGCCTCCAACTCCCAATCCCACTAGCCTATCCAGAAGGATACCATGGTCGATGGTATCGAAAGCCGCTGAGAGGTCCAGGAGAACTAACAGGAACGCACTCCCCCTGTCTCTCTCCCTGCACAGGTCATCGTACAGGATGACCAAGGCAGATTAAGTGCCATACCCGCATCTGAAGCCAGACTGAAATGAGTCCAGATAATCAGTTTCATCCAAGAGTGCTTGGAGTTGTCTTGCCACCACCCGCTCTAGCACCTTGCCCAGGAACGGGATGTTGGCCACCGGTCTATAATTGGCGGCCACCTCTGGATCCAGGGATGCCTTCTTTAGGACTGGCCGGACTACCACCTCCTTTAAAGGGGCAGGTACCCGGCCGTCTCTTAAAGAGGCATTGACCACCTCTTTGTGCAGCTGGCAAGTGGTATATAAAATCTGATACAATTAAAGTGCTCACCAGGATATCTTAATGATATCCTGGTCCCAATCCCATCCTTGGCTTTCTTAAGTAGCCAAGATGGGCATGGGTCTAGTACGCAAGTGGTAGGGCGTACTTGTCCAAGCACCTTGTCCACATCATCAGGCCGCAACAACTGAAATTCATCCATTAATTGTGGACTCGACGGCGTCGATGGCATCTCCCCAGTAGAATCTGAGTCAATAGTAGAGTCAAGCTCGTGGCGAATCTGAGCGATTTTCTCCCTGAAATGCTTGGCAAAGTCGTCACAGCGGGCCTTCAAGGGTGGCACCAGATCTTTCTTTGGGCCTGGGTGTACCAGCCCCTGCACCACCCAAAAGAGCTCCACCAGATGGCATTGTGAGGAGGCAATTGAAACGGAGAAGAATTTCTTCTTCGCCATCCTTACCGCCACAGCATAGGCCTGATAGTGGGCTCTTAAGTGTGTTTGGTCAGAATCACCCCGTGATCTCCTCCACCTATGCTCTAGACATTTCCCAACCTGCTTCATCGCCCATAATTCGGTTGTATACCAAGGAGATGAACGGGCTCTGCCAGGTGGGAGAGGACGCTTGGGAGCGATCATGTCAATAGCCCTGGTCATCTCCTCATTCCACAGTTCAACCAGGGCATCGACAGGATCACCAGCCTTGTCAACTGGAAAATCCCCCAGAGCTTCCAGGAATCCATCAGGATCCATCCAGCTCTGGGGGAGGACCAATATAATTGGGTCCGCACCCTTACAGAGGGAGAGGCCGCTCTCGAGCTCAAACCTTATGAGGAAGTCTTGGATTATGGATGTCTTTTGTTGCTGGCTCATTTTTATTATTGTCTGCATTTGAATAACTTCTGGGTTTCTGTTTTTTTAATTGCTGCCAGTTTTATTTATGCTTTGTATAATTGATCTGATAAAAATTACGCCACTGGTTCTAGATTTTGAAATGCTGACTTAAATTTGTGTTAGTCACCTTGGAATGGCCATGTACTCTGAAAGACAAGATTAAATAATGCCCAGAATCTTTGATTTCAAAGGCTTTATGGGGTCTTCAAAGCTCAAGCTGTCAGAGTAGTATTATCATTTGCCACTGTTTAGGGAAATATGAAGCTGCTTTCTATTGATTCAGACCATTGATCTATCTTGCCCTTTGTTGTTGATACCACTGGCAGTGACTCCCCAAAATTTTAGTCAAGGTTCTACCTTTGCTGTACCTGGAGATGCCAGAAATTGACCCTGGGACCTTCTGGATGCAAAAATGTGTTCTGCAATTTAGAGGCTGCAGCCTCTCTAAAGTTTCTTTTGGGGAAAGAGGATAGGAAAAGGGGAACTCTGACTGGAACTACAGAATATTACTCTTTCCACTTCTAGCCTTCTGATGGCAATTGGTGTTGGCAGTAGATAGTATTGCTACTGATTTTTTTTAATGGAAATAAGGCTTAATAATAACATTAATGTATGATCTACTTAAGCAGTTTTTGCCACAAAACCTGATAATGGCCGCTGCTTATAGCAGATTCATAAAAGTATTTTGGTGAGTGGCTGCAGATATTATGCAATATAGATTTGGCTTCAGTATCTGTCAGGAAAAAAGGTACATAGTTGTAACATAGAAAGCAAATTACTTATTTGCTTCTGGGCCTGTTTGACTTGTATTTTATATTAGCTCCAGTTTTGATGACTTGCTCAAACCAGTACGTCACTCATAAACAACTCTGCACTAATTATCTGTCTCACAGAAAATTAGTTAGCAGTGGCAATATGTGTATAATCTGATTTCTCCAGCATGGTAATATTGATTAATGAAAATTGTTTCAGCTTCTGCAATGTTTATGATAGAGTTATCTGTCCTTTCTTCCTTCGTCTGATAAAATTGTCATTGTACAGAAATGTTATTTGGATAGGTGAAAAATACATTTCTTTATTGCAATAAAACCATGTGTTAATTATATTTATTTGCTGGTTCTGTTCTACTTAAGGCTTGCCTACTGTGTGTCTAGCTATAACAAGCTCCTAGCTTTTGGTTTCCTAGCTTACTGAGCTCTTAGCCCCCAGATGCAAAGTTAAATCGTTACTGTTGTAGTATGGAACAGGAAAGAGGGTATACAGTCTTTGTAATTTGGAGCTTTTGAAAATCATGTTCAACCATTTAGGCATAGTGAAACTTTCAGTGTTTCTAATCTCAGTTTTGCTTTCAAAAATCCTAGGTTGGAGCCAGAGGCATAAGTGTGTTCCTTCATGGAATGGGGATCTCTTGCTCCCACTTCACAGCCACTCCCTGAGTGCCTTGCATTTGCCATTGAGGGTCATACGACCCATGAATAGCCTGGGATAGAGTTTCAGGAGTTGCTGTAGGAGAGTAATTCAAGAGTGCAAACAAACAAAAACATTTCTACTTGTGTAACAAAGATAGACATTGCTTCACAACATGAAAAAGAACTCTCATATGGAGACCTCATTAATTATATAGTATCTGAAAGGCAGGTTCCTAGTGTATATGCTTGATGAACAAAACTTGAAATTGCACAAGTCAGAAAAATTTAAAATACAGCTGGGTGGAGTTCTAAGTAGTAGGAATGAAACCTCTGTCAGTTGTACTTAACCTGCTCTCCTCCAAATGCTTTGGATAATTGACCTTGATCCCCAACCAGTATGGCCAGTGCACATGTTGGGAGAGGGAAAGGTCAGAGTACAGATAACAGTGCTGTGTAGCCCTAGACTTGATTGTGAGCCAAGAAAGTAGACAGATGCTGTCCACAGAGTAAATATTTTAATATTTCATGTTTCATCAAATCAAATATTGAATCACAGTGTTGTGATGTGCCTTCTAATATCTAATTGTTGCCTTCTAATATCAGAATACTTAGGGTCTGCATATGATCAAGTAAAAGGGATTTCTTTGTTGTCTCCTATCCAGACAATAACCAGATCTATTAAGGAGTTATATCTCTTCATACTATAAGCAGAAACTATTTAGATAGTTTGCCATTGATTATCTTATGCAGAATAGTCTATAATTTCCAAGGCCAGACATGTCAGCATTAAATTGTTCCAAATAAATTGTTAGCAGCTTGTATTGCATTGTAAGAGAATGCAAACACATTTAAATTGAACAAGTAAATGGCTTCTGTTTGACTTTGACTTTAATAAGAAGATTTACATATCCACGTTAAGTTGAATGTTTCATAAAAATCAAGATGACAATTCATTAGCTGTTATCTGGGCAGTTTTGATTATGTTTTCTCTGTGTGCCCAGGCTCTTCAGAGTCTAACTAATTCAGACACAAGAGCTTTTAAAATATTGAATTGCAATGCATACATAGCAATTTCAGTTCTTTGAGCACTCATGTTCATGTAGCCAAAATGGCACAACCCCAAGAGGGAGGTATTAGTGGGCTTGCAAATATGGACAAGATTTGAAAAAGCACAAACAAAATGAGGAGCGGGAAAAATCCCCCCCCCAAAAAAAACACAACCTCGCAGTGAGAACTGAGCATGCTCATTGGCCAAGGAATGAATGCTGTTGGGGTATACTCCCTGTTGGCCTTTTGATTAAATATTTTCTGATCTGGGCCTGTGGTCTAAGATCAAGCACGGGCTGTAGTAGTTTTTTTGTTTTAAAAGGATCATGATAAAATGGAAGAGGGTATGCATGCAGTATTGGACACTTTATTTTGCAGCCATGAGATTTGCATTAAGTTCAAAAGTTTTAAGGGCCTGGCAATCTCTTAATAGCAAGGATCACATGAAAAAATATGCCTCCCTTAATGCAGTTGTTGGCCCTGCTATTGTAATGCATATCAGGATGGGCTAATTAGTTTCTTGTTACTACTGTTTCATATCATGGAAGTGTAGCTCTGACTACTAATCCATGTTAATTATAACTAAAGGATAATATCCAGCAATGTGCTCCTAATGAAAATTGCTTTGCACTGGCACAAACGACTTACATTGGTCATTTCCCACTGTGTTTACATTCAGTCTTAACCAGGCCTTGCATCTATTCATTAAAAAGTATGTGTTCTGCATTATTTCCTTCTCCAACTGTAGTGGTGGTATCTTTAAACTATTCACATATGAGGTCAGTCTAATGGCAGCAGCTTTGACAACTTGTGAGAATAAGTATGAGAATATAGGAACCTGCACATTGGACAAATTTCTTTTTTGTATTCTGTGTTGCTCTTTCCTGCTTTATTCTGACTTGAGCTAGTTCCACCCTCATAAAAAACAAAGCAACAAACAGAAATGAAATTGACATGCATGATAGGTCAAAGTAAATTGTGATAATTGCCAGGCAGACTAGAGTGTTTCATTTGCACCAAGTGAAAATAAATGCCTATGTTTTGTAGCTAGATGATAACAGTCATACTTGAAAAATTATTAAATTGGTTCTTCATTTATGTAGAAAAGCCTGCTTACTTGCTTTATTGATTTATTGCTTAAATGTATATGCTACTTCTAATAAACTACCAAGGTGGTTAACAAAAATGATAAAAGCATAAAATATAGCAATAAAAGTGCTATGGTGTAATCACTTGCAGAAGAATGACCGGGGTAGAATTTGGACAAGGATAGTAAAGTTATAATCTCTACTCAGATGCTGCTATAGAGTTGGGCTTACAAAGACCAGCAGAGGCATTTGGGAAAATACGCCTGAGTTGCAGGCAATGAAGCAAGCCAGGAGACGATTAGAGCGCAGGTGAAGGAAATTTGGGATGAATCTGACTGAACACTTTATCGAGCCTATGCTGTGGAGGTGAGGGCGGCAAAGAGGCAGTTCTTCTCCGCTTCCATTGCTTCCTCACAGTGCCATCCAGCGGAGCTTTTCTGAGTAGTGCAAGGCCTGATACACTCTGGCCAGGAAAATGAAGTGGTTGCACCTTCAGCAGCCCGCTGTGACAACTTTGCCGAACACTTTAAGGAAAAAAATTGCTCAGATTCGCCACGATCTGGACTCCACAGTTGATATGGCTCCAGTATGGGAGGTGTCCAGAGCACCGACTCGTCCATCATTATTGGATGAGTTTCAGTTATTGTGACCTGATGATGTGGACAAGGTGCTTGGAATGGTATGTCCTACCACCTGTCTTCTTGCCCCTTGCCCCTCTTGGCTACATAAAGAAGCCAGTCACGGGATTGGTCCCTGGGTCTGGGAGGTTATCAACACCTCACTGAGGGAGGGCCAGGTCCCTGCTCCTTTGGAGGAGGTGGTGATCTGGCCTATCCTGAAGAAGGTGTCTCTGGACCCAGAGGGGGCTGCCAACTTTAGATTGGGGGCCCACGATCTGTTTTTGGGCAAGGTGTTAGAGCAGGTGGTAGCATGACAACTCCAAACACTCTTGGATGAAATGGATTATCTGGACCCATTTCAGTCTGGCTTCAGACCTGATTATGGTACTGAATCTGCCTTGGTCACCCTGTATCATGACCTGTGCAGGGAGAGGGACGGGGGAGTGCATTCCTGTTAGTTCTCCTGGACCTCTCAGCGGCTTTCGATACCATCGACCATGGTATCCTTCTGGATAGGCTGGCTGGGTTAGGAGTGGGAGGCTCTGCATGGTGGTGATTCCACTCCTACCTGCCCGGCTGATTCCAGAAGGTGGTGCTGGGGGACTATAGCTCTGTGACATGGCTGCTTTGCCATGGGATTCCACAGGGCTCTATTTTGTCCCCCATGCTCTGCAACATCTACATGAAACTCCTGGGAGAGGCCATCAGGAGGTTTGGGCTGCGGAGTCATCAGTATGCTGATAACACCCAGCTCTACCTCTCAGTTACATCTTCTTCATGTGAGGCAGTGGCTGTCCTGAACTGGTGCCTGGACAAGGTAATGGGCTGGATAAGCCTCAATCCAGATAAGATGGAAATCCTGTTGGTGGGTGGATCGAGGTTTCAGGTAAGTGATTTTGACCTTGTCCTGGATGGGGTAGCACTCCCTCTAAAGGACAGGGTCCGCAGCTTGGGGGTACTCCTTGACCCAGAGCTGTCACTGGAAATCCAGATGGCAGCAGTGGCGAGGAGTGCTTTCCTACAGCTTCAGCTGGTCCATCAGCTGCGTCCTTACCTGGACGAACACTGCCTAGCAATGCCTAGCAGGTTATTCATGCCCTGGTAACCTGGTTGGATTACTGTAATGCACTCTGTGTGGGGCTGCCCTTGAAAATGGTCCAGATACTTCAGTTGGTACAGAATAGAGTGGTCAGGCTGCTGATGGGGACCAGTCATTATTCTCACATAACGCCAGTCCTCTACCAGCTCCACTGGCTTCCAGTCGGAAGACTGGGCCCAATTCAAGGTGCTGGTTTTGACCTATAAAGCCCTGAACAGCTTGGGACTGGGAAACCTGAAGCAACGTCCCCTTCCTTATACGCCCTCATGCCCCTTAAGATCTGTGGGAGAAGTCCTGCTCCGAGAACCCTCCCTGAAACAGGTAAAAAGGATATCTACTTGGAGTAGGGCCTTCTCTGCAGTGGTGGCCAGATTGTGGAATGCGCTCCCTGGAGAGGTTTGCCTGGCACCGAGGTTATATTCTTTTTGGTGCCAGGTCAAAACCTTTTTATTCAATCGTTATTTTAGAAATTAGTATTTTAATGTTTCACCAGTTGCTTTTGATTTAATTTTTATTGGTTATATGTTATTTATTATATTTGTATGTATTGTTTTATTGTATTTTGATTTTAATTAATTATTGTAAGCTGGCCTGAGATGCCATGCATAAGGGATGGCATATAAATTTTTTAAATAAATAAATAAAATGGTAAATGCATTTGAAAAAATTTGTGGTATAATGTTGGTAAAAATACAGCAGAATTAATGTACCGTATTTTTCGCTCTATAAGACGCACCTGACCATAAGACGCACCTAGTTTTTAGAGGAGGAAAACAAGAAAAAAAAATACTCTGAATCAAATGGGCACATAATCATAGGCACATTCCCCATCACTTCCCCATGGGCTGCTCATCTGACAGACTTACTGCACACACATATTCGCTCTATAAGACACACAGACATTTCTCCTTTTGAGGGGGAAAAAAGTGAGTCTTATAGAGCAAAAAATACGGTATTTCAGTTTTGGGGGGAATCTCATTACTAGATCAATCTTAATTTCCTGGAGAAACTTTTCAGTGAGAGTATGGATAACTGCGCATTTAGAGAACCTTGCTGCTTCATTTATAAGAAATTATGGGAAGAAGTCTACAGAGATCTTAAGTTAGAACAACTGCAAATATCTTGGGGGGGTGTATTATTAAAATGAATTTACTACCAAAATTACTTTTGCTATTTTTGAATATTTCATTGCAGGTTACAATGTTAAGATTTTTTTTCTTTTGGTCAAGGGAATAAGCTAGAGTAACTGCCAAGGTATTCTATCAACCATATATTATTATTTATTATTATTTAAAAATTTTATATGCCATCTTTTATGTATAACGTCTCAGGATAGCTTACAGCATTAAAATCAGAATCCAATAAAACATTCAGTACCACAATATACTAAACAATATAAACCAATAAAATAAATCAAATCAAAAGCGACTGTTAAAACCATTAAAATACTAATTTTTAAAATAAGGCTTGATATAAAGGATCTTTCATTCCTTTATATTGTAAAGTATTCTACAGTATTGGTGCAGTATTGGTTACTAAAATCATGGTCCACACTGGATAATTGGACAATGATAGAGGAGCAAGATACACTTTGGTTTTGTAGCAGAATGGATTTGGATAGACTTAGGGAAAAACCCATAATATCCATTGGGTACTATGATATAACTATTTTAATGTAAGTAATTAAAATATTTTTTAAATAATGAAAATACTGATTAGTTGCTGGCATTTATGAAGAAGTGGGTTTTGAGCAAAGATCAAAATGGATGACAACTGCCTGAAGTCAGTGAGGAGCATTCCAGAGGGCTGTTGCTGCAATACTAAATGCTTTGTTGCAGGTACTCCCAAGGCAAATATAATAGTCACATTTGGGTGCCACTGTAATCCAACCTGATCCTTCCAGATACTACCCCAGCCTTCCTTCAGCTGACATGGCCATGGGTTATTGGTCAAAGCGTATTACTTACCAAAAGTGGTCAGTGAATATTTATAGCAAGCGAATATTGGAATTTGATCTCCTTTGTCCAAACAAAAGATACTGAAGATGAAACTCAAATACTTTGGCCACCTAATGAGAAGGAAAGACTTACTGGAGAAGAGCCTAATGCTGGGAATGATTGAGGGCAAAAGAAGAAGGGGACGGCAGAGGATGAGGTGGCTGGATGGAGTCACTGAAGCAGTCGGCGTGAGCTTAAGTGGGCTCCAGGGGATGGTGGAGGACAGGAAGGCCTGGAGGAATGTTGTCCATGGGGTCGCGATGGGTCGGACACGACTTCTCAACTAACAACAAGAAGTCCAAACAAAAACTTTAGATTATTTAAAATGACTGGTCAGAAAAGTAACCCCAACGTAGGGAATATGATGTAGTAGTGTCACAGTTTTTTGAATCAGTGATAGCCATCTCTCAACAATTTCATAGATCACCTAGATCCCGTACCAAATATTTTATCAAGGTGTGGTAAAATGCTTGTCCTCTAGTTTTTACATGTAAAGAAAAATGTAATTGCATGCATTTCACACTCTATTGAAACTATTCCTTTTTGCACATAATGCCACAAACATATTAGTATGCTGTGCTTTCCCTGAATGAATGTTCCCTGTCCCTGGACAACTTAGATATTGCCAGCTTTGGTTAGGGGCCGTGACTGCTTGTGATGAGATCAGTCTTTGTCTTGCAATATACACTCCAGGTTCCTTGGTGATCAGGAAAATAGTGATCCTGAGAATTACAGACTTTACCTTTCTTTCCACGTGATTCCAAACGGACTGCTTAAAGCTGCTTTGAAAATGTTTTCTAATTCTGTAATGTTGTCATGTGCAGTACAAAGAATTAGACTTGCATTGATAAGTACCCTGGAATACAGTGTTCTCATTGCTAATCTCATTTTCAATCTTTTTGCAGGCTGCTGACTTGAGTAAACCAATAGATAAAAGGATATACAAAGGAACACAACCTACGTGTCATGACTTCAATCATTTAACAGCCACAGCAGAAAGTGTTTCTCTACTAGTGGGCTTCTCTGCAGGCCAGGTGCAACTTATAGATCCTATTAAAAAAGAAACTAGCAAACTGTTTAATGAGGAAGTAAGTTCATGTCTTAACTTAGTGCATGTAAACATAACTGTATACTTTTTCTAAGATCTCTATATGTATATTAATTTATTTTTCCACTCAGTTTACTAGGATGGATACAGGAAAAAATTCCCACACCATTTCACTGTATTGCACTGTGGAAGATAATGTGGTGTTCACTACTCCCTCTTCCCTCAGATTCTCACCTTTGCTTAGTGTTCTATCTACATTAGTGTTTTTGCTATGTATAATTCATGTCAAACTACAGTTTGAGACTCTGGTTATGTTTGTGAACTATGCTAGTGTAAAGTCAATGTCCTAGTTAACTCAGATTGAAAAGGAATGGAGGAGGTCTGCAAGAAAAAATGACTGGTGCTTTCATTCATGGAGTGTTGTGTCTACTTCAAAACTGTTTGAAAGAAGTTCGCTAAGAAGTGAAAATTACTCTTATTTTAGTCTGAGCATTCTTCAGCATAGTTAATTGAAAGAATAATACCATTACCTAGTTTGCTGTTCTGTTTTACATAGCAGAACACGCTTTGAAACTACTATATTTGTACAGCGGCTTTAATTGCTAGCTCCTTCACATAGAAAACTATTCTATACTCCCTGGAAGAGTGCTCCAGGGGCCACAGAAATGCTCAGAAAAACCCTTCCAAGAGAGAGCTCTTCACCCTCAGAAGGGACATTTGAAGACCTTAGCAGCAGCACAGAAGCAGTGGTGCTGTCAGCCCTCCAAGGTCAGAACAGTGATCTTGGAGGAAGAGGAAAGGGGTCTTCTAGTGGGTGAGAAAACCAAAGAGGCCACTGTCCTGAGCTTCCTATGGCCTCCTTCCCTTCCCCCTCAAAGTGTCCCCAGTAGATGGACTAAAAAGCTCATCTAACAAAAATCAGCAGACAGGACGGAGAGGCAAAGATCACCTCACCTGCTCCTCCTGCTGGTCAACTTCAGTTTGGCAAGGCTGGTGAATCTTGGACTCTGCAAGTTTGAGTGATTCTGAGCAGCAAGGGTGCGACTGATAGACTTTCTCAAACATCTGAACTGAAAAAAATTCCTTGAGGCAAACCTGTCAGCTTCAGCCCACTCAGTGCATTCATTTACATCTTAGATTGTGCAAGCACATCCCTGTGCTATCTTTGCAACTCTCTTCATTTTCAAGTCTTTTGCCATGTAATATGGGAAGTCAGTGCAAGCACATGGAATAATATTTGAAAATGATTTTTTAAAAAATCCTAGCCACTGAAATTGTGATCTACTGTGAACTTTTTAATCAGAATCTTGAGGCACTTTTGACTCAACCTCTTTCACTGCCTTCTAAATGAAAGGCAGAATCATCATCTCACAATAGGTGGACCAACACAATCCACACAAAGGAGTTTTAGGACATACTTTAGGTAGACATATCTTTTTGATTCTTCTCAGCCTTTTAAATGCAGTAAGTTGCAAGATATATTACTTGTGTTAAATTATGGGGTGCTAGCTCTAATAGCCCCAGTTAAAATCTAATGCACTGTGAGAAGCTTTTTCAGCCTTAATGTGTTGAGGATTTGAATAGTTTCTGATTTAGACATTTTTTTCAGGGAGTGGCTGCAGGGTGAAGGAAGAAAAGGGAATTTTATTTACATGAATTTATGTTACCAAGAAATGCCTTCAAGGTGGTGAACAAGTAAAACAATCACCACTATCTGCCAAAAATCACTGTAGACATTAAGCACCATCTTCTACTCTTGTGAGAATAAAACTCTTTCTTAAATTTTCTGGCTCCTTACAGCAAAAACTCTACATGTTTGTAGAGCTCTATATTTGTTTTCTGCCTTGCTGGCCAGAAATCTGCTCTGATCAAAGATTTTGTTTCCTTAACTCGGTAGCTTCTCTATGAACTTGTATACAGTTCAGTGCAATTCAGAACAGCCCTATTCAGTTTTGCTTTTATGCCTTCTTAACTCACCCTTGTATTTGACTTTCCACTGCTATGTATTCCTATACATGACACCAATTTAGGATCATGCCTCTTGCCATGATAATGTCAGTGTCTGTATTATCTACTCATTTCTACAAAGACAGCACATATTGGCTTCAGACCTCAATGAATATTGTTCATTGTGCACAGTCTGGCATGTTGCTTTATATCCCATAACAGGATAAAATCTCTGGAATGAGGCTGTTGCATTTCATACTTAAACACAGCTTTTTATGTCCAGAGATTATTCAAATTATAGCTTATAACTATGTGCTTAGAATGACGCCTTGGTATCCAGAGCCAATCTTAGTAGTACAGCCATCATTAACATCCTAGTTGTAAACTGTCCCAAGATGCCACTAGATGGATGGTCCATAAAAAGTATAAATACATACGTACATACATACGCAAGCCAGCCAGCCAGCCATCTGATATTATTGTGGGCATAGTTTGATAGGTGGTTATAAGGAACTGGTATCACTGTCATTTGCTTTTTTCATTCTTATGCATGAATGCCTTGGGTTAGCAGAATAATTGATATGCCATTATTATTGCTTAAAATAATGAATATGCAAGCCAAATCCCACTGTTCATTCATGAGAACACAGCAGAGGTAGTAGGAGGTAGAATCAGAAACTCCAAAATATTTTCTGCTAGCAGTTGTAACTAATTACATTGAATACTTAGATTTTTCATTCTGGACAAAAGCAGTGAAACATTTGACTCAAAAAATTTAAGTTATACAGATATTCAATCTTCCTTCTGCAACCACCAATCAAGTGTCAAAGTAATGTTCATGTAAAGCAGATTCTGTTTGAAAATCAGCATTATTTCTATTGCAGTGACTAGGGATTTCCCCCCATTATCGCTTCTGTACAATAAAGCCAGATTTTAAAGAGATGAACAATTTTTTTTTCCACAGAATGTAGGATCCTCAGTCTAAGTGACTTACTGTGTTAAACTATGTTAAGGAGGGTTTACCCCAGATCAGGCTGATTAATTTACTTTTATTCTATTAAGTGAGAAAAGCACAGTTTTTAACAATAGCTTTATTGTTAAAGCTTTTGTTATTGGATGGATTTATTTGAACTTGGGTAAGTCCTGGTAAACAGGTAAGTTTTAAAAGTTTTTTTTTCCCTCCAAGTAGAATAATTTCTGCTTTTTAATGCAGACTGGCAGAAAATTAATAACCTTATTAAGTGAAATTGCAAAACTGAGATGACTCTGATGTGTGCCTTTTTTCCTTTGTTTTTCAGAGACTAATAGACAAGTCCAGAGTAACTTGTGTAAAATGGGTGCCTGGTTCAGAAAATCTCTTCCTAGTAGCTCATTCCAGTGGCAATATGTACTTGTATAATGTGGAACACAATTGTGGTACCACAGCCCCACACTATCAGCTACTTAAACAAGGAGAAAGCTTTGCAGTCCACACATGCAAGAGCAAATCTGCACGAAACCCTTTGCTTAAATGGACAGTAGGTGAGGGTGCCCTGAATGAATTTGCTTTTTCCCCAGATGGGAAATTCTTGGCGTGTGTAAGCCAGGATGGCTTTCTTCGTGTGTTTAACTTTGATTCAGTGGAGTTGCACGGTACAATGAAAAGCTACTTCGGAGGACTGCTATGTGCGTGTTGGAGCCCAGATGGAAAATACATTGTGACAGGTGGAGAGGATGACTTGGTGACTGTCTGGTCTTTTGTGGACTGTCGAGTGATAGCTAGAGGCCATGGACACAAATCCTGGGTCAGTGTTGTGGCCTTTGATCCATATACCACTAGTGTAGAAGAAAGTGATCCAATGGAATTTAGTGGCAGTGATGAGGATTTCCAAGATCTTCTTCATTTTGGAAGAGAACGAGCAAATAGTACGCAGTCTAGGTTATCAAAAAGGAACTCTACAGACAGTCGCCCAGTAAGTGTAACATACAGGTTTGGTTCAGTAGGCCAGGACACACAGCTGTGTTTATGGGACCTAACAGAAGATATCCTCTTCCCACACCAACCCCTCTCAAGGGCAAGGACACACACAAATGTCATGAATGCCACAAGTCCTCCTGCAGGAAGTGGTGGAGCTAACCCAGGAAGTAATGGAAACAGCATCACAACACCTGGAAACTCTGTGCCCCCTCCTCTTCCAAGATCAAATAGCCTTCCACATTCTACAGTCTCCAATTCTGGCAGTAAAAGCAGTGTCATGGATGGTGCCATTGCTTCTGGGGTTAGTAAGTTTGCAACCTTATCGCTACATGACCGGAAGGAAAGACACCACGAAAAAGATCACAAAAGAAACCATAGTATGGGACATATATCTAGTAAGAGCAGTGACAAACTGAACCTAGTTACTAAAACCAAAACAGACCCAGCAAAAACTTTGGGAACACCCCTGTGTCCCAGAATGGAGGATGTTCCTTTGTTAGAGCCTCTTATCTGTAAAAAGATAGCACACGAAAGACTGACTGTGTTAATTTTTCTTGAAGACTGTATAGTCACTGCTTGTCAGGAGGGATTTATTTGCACATGGGCAAGGCCTGGTAAAGGGGTAAGTTCTAATCCTTAATGCTGCATCAAAGAAGTAGAACTTGAATAGGTAGTTTTTCTCAAAACATAACTGAATGTTGAATATAAAATTTCTTTATGCTTAATGTAAAAAATTATTTCCTCAGAGCCATACTTTTGGATACTGCATGCCATATTTCTGAACAATTTGAAGTGTCTGGCCCGGGTAAAGTCCTTTTGAAATACAGTTGCCTTCCAGCCGGAGATGTGTTGTGTATCCAAAGTGTCAGTGATAGTTTTCCTATATTTTCAAAGCTATTTTTGTAATTCATGATTGAGACAAATCTAAAAATCAATTAGTGAGGGTAAAAATTGTAAGGGCATTCAGGAATATGATACATTCACAGCTTGGGTAAGCTGTAGCTTGGTATAACATGCATTTGGGCAATTGATTTAGAAGACTTACCTGACAAGAATCCATAAAGCAGGATGTATTCTCTCTCTTTTTTTCAAAAGCTAGTCATAGTACTGAGAACTTTTAATTCTCCTTCAGTGATCATCAAGACAATTTGTAGTGTCTCCATTAAAAATTTGAATAAACTGGTATTAAATATGCATTGTAATATTCTGACTTTTAATATCAATCTACTCCAACCATTTCTATGTGTAAGGTCATTTTAAGTCCCCTAGTGGAATGTATCCCTTACTAATTTTTCACCTGTCACTTTAAAGTACTTTCATGTTAAAAAGTATTTTTAACTCATGTGTTTTCCATTAAATCCACAGACTTAAATGTGGCACTGGTAACGTTTTCTTTTGTATTGAACAAAACTGATATTAGTTACTTAATTTTTAGCACTTTTTCTGACAATGTTTGGTTTGCTTTCAGTACTTATTAGCAATTTTCAGTCTATGGCCCAGCTCAAAAGAGTCTTCAGGTGGCTTTTTCTCATGCAGGTATTCATCTTGGGCTCACCCTCCCCAGAGGATAGCTACCCATAAGGCTTCTGGGGATCCTTTGGTGCAGAATCCAACACAGTGGGCCTGGAGCTGGAAGCAAAGACTAGCTATATCTGATGCATGAATGGGAACACATTAGTCCAGTGGAAATGATAGAAAACCAGTAATGTTATCCTAATTGGCTGGTAGCTGTCTTGGGTTTTGGCTTGTTTTTTGTGTTTTTGGAGGTGTACTTGGGCACTTTTTGATATCTTCTTGGAGTTCAGCCCTAAAGTACCTAAAGTATCATTGAATGTTCCTGGCATACTCAGATAATAGAAAATAAGTGCAAGAAGAGATAATCAACTAGAACTCAAAGCCCATTGTGACTGTAAGATTTCACAACTTTTCTAAAATATGTAATAAGAATTAAGTATTTCAGCAACATTTTATAAACTTGTTGTGATACGTAGTTTCTCCTGTATGCCTTATCATGGACAGACAATCGGGAGATATATGACATTGCTTTTCATGGGGAAAGGGAAGCAATTTGTAAGGGTAAATGACAAACCTGTTTGCTCTTGTGCGCTAGAGTGATGGAAATGTTTATATATTTAATCGGTGCAGGGACCACACAGTTTGGCGCTATTTTTAAATGTGTGCATTGATGAAGTAGGCTATGGATGGAGGACAAATATTACCCCTTTGCTTACCCAGTAAGGTATCCCAAAGTAGATTAGCAGGAGCCTCTCAACTACTTCCATGTGTACTAAATTAATTGTTCTGTAAAGGAGTTGTAAACTATGCCAGTAGAACACAACTTGCATGCAGTGATAGCTTGATTTGAAACACATTTCAAATATTTCAGAGATAAGAGTATGCAGTACCAAAAGCTAGGATTTCTATATTTGGCCAATGCGGAAATCTTTAATTAAAGGTAAGTTTCATGCTGATGTTACCCATTAGGTCTTTGAAAACTAATATCGCACACTGATGTAAATGCATATTGTTTAGGATGTATTTACTTAGAATGAGTTTCAAATTATTATTAGTTATTTTTGCAGTTGGTGAGCTCACTCAGCTGGCCTAAACTAGCAAGTTAGGTGATATGTTTACAGGGCTCTAGATGGAGATGTCTTTGTGCCAGAAAGATGTTAATAAGCATCCTTTTTGTTTTATAGGAGAGCACTTAACTAAACTCTATACCTATTTAATGAGTTTCCAGAAACATGCATGGTAACATATTTCTTCTCTTGGGTTATACACTGCAATTTTGCCTTACCAGAGGTTTAATCCTATAGCTAAGTTTTTAAAAGAGTTGAAAGCTGCTACGTTTTTGTGTTGCCATTTTGTCTCTGGCACTCTTCCAAAACAGCTCCTGTTGCCATTTTCCTGTGCTAAAAATGGCTTTCCAACATTGCCAGAATATCTCAATTGGATAGAAATGTCTCAGAGTTCCAGCTTGAGGAAAAATGGGCCAGAAGACACCAGTAGTGCAGTCTGAAGCCTCACTGTTACTGAGCCAGCCCTACCTTACTCTTTTCCCTACCTGTCTTTGCCCCAGAATGTTGCAGTAAGGATAGTAAATTGTCTATTTCTACAGAAGAGTGGGGTTAGAATGGACATTCAGTTTTTAGGACAAGTGGTTTTTGTCTGGCTGCTATTGCCTTGGCTGGAGCATCAACACCATTTCAGTATTGGGAACCGATAGGGCAGAGGGATACACTGCCAAATTGGAGTAAGAAGACTCCCACTACAAGCCTTAGGACTTCCTCTTTAATATTCATGCCATTACTTGAGCTTCTTTGTGACTTTTCATATGTAAAGTACTGTGTTCAGTAGATAATGTGGGAGAACCCCATGTTGCATATTACAGCAAAAAAGATTTAAAACTGCACTAACTTGTGGGGAAATAGCTTACTCTGCAGGCATCAAAATTTCTGAAATGACTTTGTAAAAATACAGTGTACTACTGGGAAAAGTTAAAATTGTGTTAAAATATCTTGTCCATATCCTTCCCAATTACATTGTTAACCCTGGTAGAGAAAGCAAGTTTTGCAGTCCTTTTGCAATGCCTAGTCATACTTACATTTCTGTCTGAAATGGGATGCCTAAGTGTGTTATTTAGGTATTACCAAAAGGTCTTACCTTCAGTTACAGACCTACCAAATCATCTACATTTTACAGCCTTCAGGGAACAACTTCCACTGCTTATCCAAATATTCATGGTAAGAGTGGACTGAGTAAAGAATAGTTGAGAGAAATGTCAGCATATCCCTTGGGCAGAATAATGTTTTACCAATTTGTACAATAAAATGCACATGGAATTTAGAAAATGTATGTGAATTAAATTGTACAAAGAGAGTCTAGAATTAAGTTATGGAATATCTTTCAGCATATGCTATAATTAAGTAGCAAGTGTAGTACAGCATCATGTTTAATGAATTCTGCCTTTCTAAAATTTTTGACAGACACTTGTAAATGAGAGGTTACACTTACTACTGGATTCTCATCAGCACAGAGTATTTTATTGGATGCAATTGAAACATAAAATGTTGTTGGGATTTACTATATCATTTGACATAATTTTGAAATCAGGTATGATTTAGGAAGAGCTAACTCCATTGTGAGTTTGGTGTAAAATGAAACAATGTAGAATATAAACACCGTGCAAACAGGGATTTTATTAATGCCTTGAAATATGGCTACAACTTAATTATACAAGTGTAGGAAAAGGTTTGCTTAGGAATGGGTCAGTTACTTCTGTGAAGCCAGGAGAGAGTGATTGCCTTATTATGTGGGTGTCCAAATTAAAAGAGGAAGTTTCTTACTAAAGAGTTTTCAGAAATGTTTGATCTTTTGCAACTCAGTTATGTACTTGAAAAGACTGTATACTTCTCTGTTCTATCACATTCAAGCTACTAAATTTGCATTTAGAGTAATTCCTGGCCTGCTTATGCTAAAAGAAAGAAAAAAACCAGCTGATTTACTGTCACATAAAATGTGTAAAGTTTAAAAGCAAGTTTTTTTCCTGCGTTTATGAATCTGTATACATGAATTTGTTAAAATTGACAAGTTAGGTGATACTGTACAAAATTGTAATGATATAGTGAAAAATCAACAGTAAAACTCATATGTATTTTCTTTATAAACGTCCATCTAATTTCTTGACAACTTGAATAAATTTCATAAGAGCCTTTCTAACATGACAAATTGTTAAACTAAATTGACTGTTGCAATAATAATGAAGCTTTAATAAGTATTGTTGGTATATTTATAATTTTAAAAAAATCATGTTTGTTTCATACTGCTTATTTTTTAGTGTTTTATGTCACTGTTTCAGCTGAAGAACCCTACTAAATACTTGACATTACAAAATAATTTAATGGGGTTGTCCTCTGTATACTGACATTAAATAAAAAGTGTGACTGAACAGTAAAATGTAGATAACTCTTGGGTATTTCATACCTATTTCAAATGTTGGCTTAGAGTTTTTATGTCTTTCATAACTCATGTTGATTTGAACTGGCTTGAATATCATGTGAAACTAAAATTAGCTGAAAGAATATGCTGTGGGTTTGGTTAAATTGATGTTTTCAGATAAAATAACAGAGCCATTGAAATGGGAGAATTGATGCCTTTTGGGTTCTGCAGGAGCTCTTTCGTTTGCAGCACCTTGCATTAATGTTTAAATGCTTTAGTGTTGTTTACCAGCATTTATGAGGTACCTAACTAGACAGTCCAAGACCAATTATACCCATCTGGTCAGGCAGGCTACTGATAATGAAAACTGCTGCTGCCACACTTTAATTAGATTGGACCAATTGGTTCAGCGTTCTCTTAAGTTCGTATCTTACATCTGAAACATGCAGTGTAGTGGCTTGTAAGTGACTTACTTCACTTGGTACTTCCAATATTAGTTTGTTTCCAAAGCCATGTTTTGCACCTACTCCTCAGTTCCTAGTTACCCAGTTCCTTTGCTTTTCTAATACCTGTCTGTGTGTGTTGTAGTAATCTTAAATGCTAGCACTGCATTGGAGACATTGAACAGGCACAAAGTGAAGGAGGAAAACGAATTTGCTCTTCCTGAAATTCCTGATATATGACTGTTGAGTTTAGTTGGAACCTTGTTGCTTTTAGCCTATGTCACAGTCAGGTAACTTCTGTTTCCAGTCTTATTTTAATTTACATACCATTTTGTAGTATTGCTTAGCATGGGCTTATGAAGATTCTCTGTTCTGACTTCAGTTTAATTCTTAAATAGGTCAACTCTAGTTTTGAAATGGGCAAGCCAGAGAGTTTTTAAATTTGACAAAAAGGAGGGAATAACTAACCCCCATAAGATTGTGGTGGTGTTTCAGAGTGCACCAGTTTCTGCTAAACTGTAACTGTACTTAACCTTATGATGATATTCGGTATGTAAATACACACACTTTGAGCATGTGAATGGTATTGCTGGTTGAAGTCGAGTATGTTCATATATCCATTCTCTTTGTGGACATGATATAGCACCTGGCTTATTCACTGAATATAGCCTGGGCCTAGTGCCTCAGCTACTGCAGGTTGCTTTTTAGGATGGCATTGATAAAAGGAAGTGTCTGTTGCAAGAAAGTCAATGAATTCTTGGGGGTTGCAGAACTCTTCTTTCAGAAGTCTGGAAGAAATTATTTGAATTTAAATGCATGGGATACAGGGATTCTTAATTTTTGTCAAGATAGCATTAGCTTTTTTTAAACAGAATATCTATACGGCAGTAAAGCCCTACCTTTTTGCTTTTCAGATAGCTGAACAAGCTCTAGCTATCTGCAGGTTTGTTGCTAAGTGTTAGGACAGTCTTTTGTATGAATCCTACTTTTTTGACTTTTAAAAATTGTTTTTAATGTATTTATTTATTGTTGTTAAGCCGCCCCGCTTCTTTGCAAGGGGGCAGTATATAAATATGTAAATAAATAAAATAAAATATTAGTTTGCTTTGCCCAAGGGAAAAAAGCCTAAAACATGTTGATATTTTTTCATTGTACAATTTGCAGTATGTTCCTTTTACAAACTAACTGTGCCTGTCAGGGGAGGCACTTCCTGTATTCATTACTGAGTAAATAGCACCTCAGTTTATGGGCAAGACTTGATTGGAAGAACAACTGGATTGTCACCCTAGCCTTAAGTTACTGTCACCATGGAGAGATTTCATCCTTGAGCAGAAACAGCTACCTTATTTTTACTCTGCTAGGTAAAATTACTTATGAGCCAAGGAAATTTGCACCCATGAAAGGCATAGGTGCAGTGCACCTTGGGTATTGGTGTGTGAGAAGAATGTAGACACCTGTCTGCTTTTGGTAGTGTCTTGGGCATGTTCTGTGAATACTTACTATAGCCCTCCTCTTCATTATTTTGAGAATGCCAGTCAATGAGATGGCTCAGTGATTGCTACTTGATATAATTGTTGGAGAGTGACTCACACACTTTTCCAGTTGTTGCCTCCCCAGTCTCCTGTAAATTTGAAAAGTTTGCTTATATTTTTAAGGTTGCGTGCACGCCATTGAGAACTGATGAGTATTGCTTTGAAGGAAGGTTTTTTTTTTTTTTAAATCAGGTTGATTCTGTGAGCAGGACATTTAATATAAATAGCAGACAGTGGAGGCTTTTTGGTTGATAACCTTATTACAGAACTCCAGTTTGTGTTGCATCAGTTCTTCAAGCATGCTGCTGGAAATAGAGGGTAGTAGTTAATGGTGGCCCTGTGTTAGGGGGGCAGCTAGCCTTTTGGGGAAGCTATCAGTTCCCGAATCAATTATAAGCCAATGAAAATGCTTACATCTGTGGAGCCCTCAAAGCGCTGCTCCACCAATCTGTCCCATCCCAGAAACAAGCATTTCTTCTCATTTCTAGGTTTGCTTCAGGAAGGTGAGTGCAACAGAATGAGTGGAGCTGCTGCTGCAGCATTGGGTACTGCCCTTGTTTACTTACCAGTCCTAAAATTTATCATCAAAAATAGCAAAGTTGGCTACATTTCTACAATTTAAAAGAGTGCTTTAATCCCACAAATACACATCCATTCAATGTTTAGAGGTGGGGCACCAAGCTATTGCACCTTGTGAAATAAAGCATGTCCTGCTTTTGCTGATTGGAAAACTAGAGCTTGAAGGAAACTGCTAATTGTTTAATCACTTGGTCTTCCAAACAACCTCATTGCTACAATCTAGAATTATCCCATAAAGATGAAACAGTGCAAACAAAAATTGGAACATAAGGAACCAACAGGAAGAAGACAGTACAAATGGCCATCCACAGTCTCTCAGACTCTTTCCAGATCTTTAGATTCTTCAGTTTTGAGCTTCCCCCAAACATTTATCTGCTGGGGTAGAGAGCAAATAGCACTATGGCAAAGTGCATAATGCCCATGGCCAACCAACTGATCTTGGTACACAAGGCAGAAAATCCCACAAGCAGTTTTACACCCTGACATAAAAATACAGCATTATGGCATTAAATAAAAATTTGCTTGCCCCTTTCATGACATCCAAAATCAGCTACTGCCTCATTCTACCTAATGGTAGAACTTACTAGACATAAAACTCTGACAAGCATATCTACTTAAATGATTTTGTGTAACAGAGTTGGAAAGGGCCTTGGGGAGTGGCTCCCACTTAGAATAATAGGGCAGATGGACCAGTAGTCCAACACTGCATAAAGCAGGTATGAACATTCATGCAAACATGACAAAATTATGAAATTTGGTACATCACAAAGGCTTCAGGATGCTGATTTTAATCTCCATGGCTTTATTTTAAATGCCAAGCATGTATAGCTTCAAATATATTTTTGAATGGGTAAACAGACTAGAAGTTATAAGAATGATGGTTAAATAAGCTTTTGAGGAGTAAGGATTGTGGCCTCAAGCTCTTATTTCTGGCATAAATAGTGTGCAAATCCACAAATATATGTACATTAATTCAAGGTACTCAAAGCCCCACTGATAATACATAAAATTGGAACTTCCTAATTCAAAGGCTGTGTATTACTTCTGAATCAAAGTGGAGCGAATATTAACAATTCTTACCTTTTTTATGAAATTACATACCCTAATTACAACCCTAATTAAATCCTATGTTCATAGGCCAAAGTGCTTTGGTCATGGAAGCATGCCCACTCTCCTTCACCAAAGTAAAGGTGAGCAATATGTCAAAGTAGGGATGTAAATGATTTTCATCCAGACGCATGGAAATTTTTTAGATTGAAAATGGGAGCTCACAAATTCAGACATACCTCTTGTCTAGTACGGGACAAATATCAGATGATCTCTGGACGTGTGGTTTAACCACACACAGCCAATTTGCTCTGATGACTTGCTGCTCTAGACAGAAGCTGTCATATTTGAGAGTAAAAGTAAACATATGGAGACTACATAGGTAACTTGATTATTAGATGACCAGTGACATTGGGTAGACAATTTTCCAGTTCATAATCTCATTAATAAAAAGTATGCTAAGTGCAAATACTGGCCAGCTTGGCAGTTTCAGAGTTGTAATGTTTTTCAGGTGACAATTCTTAGCAACTATGTGGGAAAATAAGTTGGTAAAATATACACTTTTTAATGTGGAACTAATGGTGAGGACAAAACTTGAAAGTATTCCATCAACTCTAGTGGAAAAGAGTTTCACCCTTTTGAAATAGTTGCCACTGTAACATGCACAGTTCTTTTGTGTGCTAAAATCAGTGTATCAATAGATCTAAGTACTGTTGTGTGTTTTAAAATATAAACAATGCAAGGGAAGCATATGTTCTTTAACATTTTTATAAAGTATTCTAATTTGAATTTCTTAACATTTAAATCTCATTGATCATGCTTTCATTTCCTGCTCTCAGATATTTCAAAATACTTGCAGTTTATTGGGACATAAAATTAAGACTTGTTTACAGCTTTATTTACTAAATACAAATAAAATAAGAACACTAAATTAGATCTCTTTAGAGCAGGGCTGGACTGTTTGCAGTCCTCTAGATGTTTTGGCCTGGACTTCCATCTATTCTATTCAGCATAGCTAGTGATGAGGATTTGTGAGAGCTGAATTTGCTTACTGCAGCTTTAGAGCACCAGAACACTTTCTGATGCAAACTCATTTTTCTTTGATCCCAGTTTGCATTGGAACATGTTCTGATTCAAAATGGTCTAAAAAAATAGCCGTCCCTGAGGATAGCCTCCATTTTCACCACATTTGGATTGTCTAGTATCTATTAGTCTCGGATTGAAGTTATGTACTGACCTACAAGGCAAAATACCCAGTGTAGTGTATAACTGTATAATATATTATGGCAAATGCATGGCCTAATAAAGCAATTGTTAGCTAGTGGACTTAAAATGTGGATGTTTTGTGCCATCAAGTTGTGTTTCACTTATGGTGAACTTATGAATAAAGTGCTCCACAATGGTCTGACAAGGAAAGCCATGTTGAGCTTTTGTAAATTCCAGGCTGTGGCTTCTTTTATGGAGTTGATCCATGTCATATTTGGATCTTCCTTTTCTTTTGCCTTCAATTTTCCATAGCATGATTATCTTCTCCATGGAGTTTTGCCTTCTCATGGTGTGCCCAATGTATGACAGCCTTAGTTTTCTCTTTTATGGAGCAAATTCTAGTGTACCTGGCCCAGCTCTCTTTTCTGTGCATTCACCAGAAATAATCTTTTTAGATAAAATTGGTTTAGAAGTTTTAAAAAAGAGGAAAATGTCAGAGCAGGTTCTGGTGGCTTGTCTTCAGTGCAGGAGCTCCTTGTAAAGATTCCAGTTTTTAAGAGCAGGAAATGTCTTTCCTTTGTGCCTTGGGTCAGAGCCAGAAAGAGCTCCTGTAGACTCACAAGATATAATTCTGCATTACAGTTGGGCTTGGATCTTCAGCTTAATAAACCTGATTAGGCTGATACTAAGGTAGTTGTTGTTGTTGTTAGTCGCGAAGTCGAGTCCGACCCATCGCGACCCCATGGACAACATTCCTCCAGGCCCTCCTGTCCTCCACCATCCCCCGGAGTCCTCTCAAGCTCACACCAACC
>JAIXND010000624.1:31667313-31742078 GCA_023646645.1 Varanus salvator macromaculatus | reverse complement strand
TGTTTTGGGGTGCCATGAACAGCACCCATATAAGACAGCAAACTTAATGGATAAATGTGCGTGTTCTGACTGCTGCAGTGACTGACCATTCCCCACTCTCTCCCCCTCTCCTCTGGCCTTCCTATTTCCTGAGATACAACAATATTAAAATTAGGCCAATTAACAATCCTACAATGACTTCTAAGTGTTCAAGCAAAAGGAGGAGTTGCATGTGTCTCAGTTTAAATCAAAAGCTAGAAATGATTAAGCTTAGCAAGGAAGACATGTTGAAAGCTGAGATAGGCCAAAAGCTATGCACTGGGAAGCCAACAAAAGTGTGTGACTTGCTTTATTGCAATGTTCACTTTTTGTGGTGGCCTGGAACTGAATTTGCAATATCTCTAAGGTAGGCCTGTATTTCACAAAGAGCTCCAGAAATATGGCAGAGGTACAAACCTCTTCCCAGTAAAGTAATTCCTGGTGCAAACATGTCCTGTAGGCTCACATCTTTTCTTAGTGTTGTAATAGAACAGGTTTGCAACAGGTTTCTGAAGTCTTATATGATAGAATCTAAAATACAATCCTTACAGTATATTCCTTTCACATTCTCTTAATCACGTGAAAATCAAGAATCCCATGCGACCTTAAAAATGGACAGTTAATGTAACATAGGCTTCTATAAACCAGAGCTCACTTTGGCTTCATGCATCCAATGAGCTTTGGCCCATGAAAGCTTAGGCACAGTAGGGGTTCATTTTTAAGGCATCACAGGATTTCTTGTTTTGTCACAACATACTACAACCATTATTCCCTTGGAATTACAATCAGGTCCACCATCTTGGAAATTGCTTTGTATTAAACAACCAGATGAAGAGAGAAATCATTAACATAAGACTTTTGAACAAGGTTTCTGCCAATACACTAAACTTAAAAGTCTACAAACATAAATGTTTAGAATATTAAATGTTGGGTTCTCTTGCTGGATTAATGTAAATTGCTTTGTTTGCAGGGTTTATTGCCATCCCAAAACCAGGCCAATTCTCCAAGTGGAACTGTAGTATAGCCATCACACTCCTGCTAGCAAATCTTTGAACACAGAACAAGAAGTAATGACAGTGGAACCAGGAGCTGCTGTTCAGCCAGAGAGCACCACAGTTCTTAAAGGCAGAATGTAAACTTGAAGTTATGTGAATCACATAGTGTTTTACAAAATAATAATAATAATAATGTAATGAGTTCTTTTTACAGCTAATATTTTTAGGCTGCTTGCCCAAAGAAGAATTTTGCTTCAAAATGCTTCTTTTGGCATTGCAATTAAAAATAGTGAAACCTTTTCCAGTTTATAATTCGCAGTGTAATTTAATCATATACATACAAACACATGTAAAATAAAATGTTTCTTAAATCCAAGTAAGTTTAATGGTGTTATAAATTAGAATTTCACTGTTAGGTTTTTTGCACTGATTTTTTTTAAACCAGAGATGGTTAGCCTGGAATGCTCTCATGGGAAATTAAAGTCATTACTTTCTGGCTTTACAAATGTAATTCAGGAAGATGGATGCTGCAATCATTGGGGCTTTTTCTAAAAAGATTGTTTGCACTTAAAGGCACAATCCTATGCAATGTTAGACAGAAAAAGGGCATACTATTTCCAGCATGCTGGGAAGTGCAGGCCTTTTTCCTATCTGAAGTTGTATAGGATTGCACCTTAAATAGCTTAATGCTAGTAGAGAATTACTTTTAAATGGGTGTTTGGACACCCTCTAAAGCTGTCGTCAATAAAAGAGATCGTTTGTATCTATTAAAACATTTTATTTTAATAATGTTTTCAACTACAATCAATCTGTATTATGTGTAAATAATGTAATTCAAGTGATTGGGCGAGAAATCAGTCAATACACTAGTAATTTTCATCATTTAAGAAAGTGATATTTCTAATTCAGAAAATACATATTAAACTATCTTGAATATGCAGTTTTGTTTACGTTCTGTTTAAATTAAATCAACTTTGATGTACCTTCTTGAATGTAATATTTTTGGTATGGACCTGGTTTAATCCCTGTAGAATATATTCCTTTTGAAAAACACTCAGGTCAGATTCACCAGTTATTAAACTGGGCTTATCTTTATTAGGAAATGTGATTCCCCTGCACTTTATTCTAAACACAGGTATTTCCTCTGTCTACACTCGTTAGAAACATTACACCAATTCATAAAATAAGCCTAGGTTTTTATATATATATATATATGTTGGTCATTCAACATTGATACTAGCCATTTTCATACACTAGGAATGCATAGTTTAGCATATGTTAATGCTAGTAGATGCACTTAAATGTTGGTTTAAAATTATTGTAACACAATGCAATAGGCTGATACTATAAGAATAATGTGCCAAAGTATGCAATTTTCCTGTTTCAAAGAAAAATTGATGCCTTGTGTTGGAGGGTAGATTTGAGAATCTACATAATCTAACTGCTGCTTGTTTAGTTCCTATTAAACTGATTTTGAACACACTAAAAATTGTAGAATCCCCTCCAGTTTTTCATTGAAGAAAATGCTGTTTGCTTGATAACCGACTTTTCTCCTGATAGCAGTAGTGCTTTCTTTCTGACCTCAAAGGTGGAGCCATCAAGCCTTTCCTAGCTTCCTCCTTATAGGACAAAAACACTTTCCCTCCCTATTCCAGTTCTTTGGGTAAGCAACATGGTGGCAAGTTCTAAGGCATGACTGGGAAAGAATAGGACGACCTGAATGCCTCTGATTACAACATCTCATCTCCCCCACCCTGCAAATATGCTGTCCCACAAAGACTACACTTTGGAGAGCATGTTTAGGCATGTGTGTGCTCCAAGGCTTTGGAGCTCTTCAAATGTAGCTTGTCACATACTGTTATGTGTGCTGTGTGACTTTGAAAGTCAAACACTATTGCAGCAAGTCCCCCCTGCTTGAATCTAGAATTTTGCAGACAGGTCTACATTTTTAGGGCACTGCTCCCTAACCATAGAATCTACATCACTTTTTTGAACAGTGTGTCTCAAAAGCAGATTGTCAACATGTACTGCACTGAATGTAAACCCTTGCACATGCCCTAGGGAGCTCTCTTAATAGAATCAAAGCCAATTTTTATATTTCAGTCTTAAAAAGGGAAACAGCAGCACTGAGACACTTTTGCATACTTCTGATTATTCACTTGCAAAGCAAAAAATCAACACAGGTGCTACTGAACCTAGTTTTGTGTTATGTAAATGGAATGGTTGCTTCTCTCTACAGGAGGAATTTCTGAGGAGGGATTCAGTCAAAAGAAGGTGAGAAAGCTACTTCTGCTGTTTCTCATATTCTCCTGCAGCTGCTTGTGCTTTCCAAAAACTTGTTTGAGAAATGCCCAGCATAGCAAGTTCCTCACCATCCCCATTTCCACTGTTGGGGACAAATTCTAGATCCAGACCTTTGTGTTCACAGACCTACCCACTCCTATCTAATTTTATTGGTTATCTGTGGCATACCAACAAAGTGAGGTACAACAGGGAAAAGAAGAAAGGAAATTCCTAGTTTTTAGAAACTTTCTTACTGAAGAAGTTTCCTTAACCAGATTCTTACTTGCTAACAATCAGGTTTAAGGACCATGAGTATAAACTTACAACAAAAATGTAAAGGAAGGGTTTCTTTGTCGGGGTGTTGTAGAACAGTCCTGACAGCAGGAAAAGTAATGCAGTAACTACTAATGTATGTATGTATTTTCTCTGTATACATATAGACACTTGGTTTTAATTGTGCAAAACCACAAAGGAGTGGCTTTCTGTGCACCAAAACATCTTCATGATTTACAAATGGAGTCAAAAAGCATTTAGGGACATACAGTTTAACAATAATAGACTAAATAAGAACAGATCTGTGATGGGTCTCAGGTTCTTAGAAAATGACAAATTGGGAGGGCAATCTGAATGCTCATTATAATTTGAATGCTCATTATAATTTGAGCTTCATGCCATGAATTAGAACAACCTCCCCCAATTTTGTGCCCTCCCATGTTTTAGACTACAATTCCCACCAGTCTTTATTTACCATGCTGGCCTGGGCTGATGAGCTAAAGTCCAAAACATCTGTAGGGCACCAGAATGGGGAAGGTTAAGTTGGATGCTTATACCAAGGTCTGCTGCTGCTCCTTCCTGAAAAACCTCTTTTGCTGAATTGCTGGAGTATCAAAGGCAAGACCATTCTGTTCTGCTCTTTCTACCCATCTAATGGAATTCTCAGATGTTAGAAGGTAACCACGAAAAATGGCCTTTACAAAAAAAAAATTTTTTAGTTTCTTATTAAGTAGTTAAATTAGACTTTCTCATCCTGGCAACTCCCATAATTCCTAACATGAACGTACATCGGCTGTCTGGAAATTATGGTACTGTAGTTCATTATGGCTGGAGCATACCAGGTTGCAGAAGGCTGTGTTAAATAATTCTAGATGGATATTACATGGTACACCTTCCTTGTGGTGTTTAGACCTTGCGGCAAACATTCTAAAACTCAATGCTTTTTATTTTAAAGACAGGTTTGTATATTTTTGTTCATTCTGCATGAGATTCTACTTGCTAATTATAAAGTAGCTGATGAGGATATGTGCAGACCTCAATTCTCATCTCATCTATAGGAAACTAAATCCAGTCACTCCTCTGCCTCCTAAGACTACACCTAGCTTTGTAACTGGAAGGACTAGAATTTTTAAAAGAGCAACCAGAAGCTAAAATTAGCTAACACGGAGATTCTGAACACACACAATCCACCCCTAAACTACCAACTGTGCCCTTTTCTGATCCCATGTGACGAAAAGCTTCATGGGTTAACTTTTATTGCATTAGGAGCAAGGAGCCAAACTAGAACATGACAAGAATAGGATCTGTGTGTGTGTGACTCCTGAGCTGCCCCTTTTCAAAAAGCAACTGCTAGGCAAATTAGCTTCAAAATGTGTCGTATAGGAGAAATGTCAGGATTAGTTTCCAATGCAATACAATGAACTTTTGCTGAGTGGAGACGAATAATTGCATGTGATCACATGGGTTGCAAAGGTCTTACTACTATCACTTTTTTAAGAGTGATCAGAAACTGACTTATGCCAAGTCAGACTACTTGCCCAGTATTAATCTGTTATGTAGAACTGTGCCCTCCTGGTATCAGGCAGGAAAAAGTCTTTCTCATCTCCTGCTACCCTCTGAACAAGAAATACCAGGGACTGATTTTGGTATGGATGTGGGAAACTTAACCATGGGATTTTTTAAATAAGTATTGTCAAGATTAAGCCTCTTCAAACTGCCTGCCTAGAAAAAGCCTTCAGATCATGGAAAGTCAGAGCCTCACTACTTTTTTACAGAATGAATGTAACATGGAGCAGGTCTAAGTATTTCACTGTTGAATTATGAATATTCTTTCATATGTCTAGAATGAAAATCAGGCTGAGGCTATTTAAAATCCTTTGTTGTTTGAAACATATTTCTCATTCCCAAAATTGGTTTGTATCTATTTTTTAACAGGAACTTGCCCCAGGACCTTGTACCCAACCTCCTGGATTTGGCTAAAGTCTTGTGAAATGTAAATGCTTTGGCATGATTGAACTGAAGTTGCTGAATATATTTTTCACTTTTGGAAATTAAAACCTTTGGCATTTATAGGCTGAAATCCAGACCACACAAATGGAACTCCACACACAGGTTGTTCCTGCCAAAGGAAAATTGGAGATGGGGGGGGGGGGGCATTATTTTCATTAATGTCTCCTTACTCCTGCAATCTCTGCCTCTTCTCAAAGCCTGATCTGGAGGGATGGGAGACATCCTGAAACAGCATAGGAGGTAATACAGGGTGAAGGAAAATAGGTAAAAATCTTGCATCATTTGTCAGCAGAATCCCCCACTGGATAGCCCAGTGTCTTGCCCCAAAATTGAAGACATTATGCTGATTTTGGACAAGTAAGTCTCAATCTGAAAGAACAGTTTCTCCAGTGTGCAAAGGAAATACAGAATTTATGGGTATATAAAAGGTATACTGTGCTTATGTACTATGAATTTTACATTTTGGTCCATGTTTCCTTTGAATACATCTGTGGCTTTTCTGCAAAACATACCAGCACAGCCTCCAAACCCTGCTTGAAGAGGGTAAGGTCATTTTTGTACATTTGTACATCTCTGTGTCTCCTGTGGCATTACTAATTTATAAACAGATTTATTCCTTCTATCTGTGAGTCTAATTATATAACAGGTTTTCACTTCTAATGCTGTTGTTGGATATAGAGGTCTACCTATCAGCTGGTACAGCAGTGTTTATCAAGAAAAATCTATTAACATTTCATGCTCTGAAGAATTAAGTTGTACCATAAAAATTAAGACTGTAGAAACTCTTTTCCTTGTTACAGACATTATGTTATGGAAGTACATTTCCTTTTTGCAAGAGGAGAGTGTAATTAACCTTAACAAAACCTTTTCAAGATCAATCCTGTAATAAAATGATCCTAAAAATGGCATTTTATCTTTACTGGTAACTGTGAAAGAGTAATTTTAAAAATGTCCCTGGAGGACACAACTCCCCACACCCCAAGATTCCTTTAAATATTACTGGTTCTTCTAGTACAAATGCACAATGTGAAATGACTGTCAAACTGCACCTCTGTTAACATGATTACATTGTTCAAACTTCCATACTAGAGGGAAAGGGTTTGAGAACAGCAAGACTGTCTTCTGGTCATTAGGAATTCATGCAGAAATAATCTGCTCATTTACATAAATAATTTCATTAAACAAATCTTTAAACTAGATAACATTCTAATCAGAAATTATAACAAATGCCCAAAGATACTAACCAGACACATTTTGAAACTACTAATGACTATCCAAGGAGATTGACTTTGATTGTACAAAAAATACACAAATTCAGTTTTACATGTCATAAATTAATGCAATATAGCATTTAATATAAAAACCTTAATAATTCCATTCCTACCTGTGCAGCACAATGGAATGTATGATCCACTTATGAGAAAACATTTTTTGTATATTGGAAAATTTTAAAAAAAAGTGCATTCTGAGTTATGAAAAAGATGCTTACATAGTTGGCTTCTTTGAAAAATTAAGTCCTAGAGTAACAGCATTGTAGCATCTTGCTGCAGCATTTGAGGTGATAAGGCACTATTGCTGTTGGTGTACCTTTGAGTGTGGAGAGCACAGGGGCGCCTTTGTCCATCAGTATCCACCACCTCTTCTTTCTAGAGCAGGCAAGTGGTACTGCTTCACAGGAGACTTAAATTCCTTCTGCTTTTCAGACTGTTGATGAGACAACAGAAGTTAAAACAGGCTGTAATCTAGCTGTAGAAAGTTGTATGTAATCTGATAAGCAAGGCAGAATTACCTTGCAATGTGTCCCAAAATATGTTATAGGTTGCAACACATGGACTTGTCTGTTGGTTGCTGGGTGGGTAAAAACTGACTGAAATGTAGGATTAGGGTAAGAAGTCAACTTGGTTACTGCAGGAACAGTCAGTTTTGGCAACTCTACCGCATAAGGAAGTCCGTGGTGTCCCAGTGGATTCTCCTGGGTTTGCCTAAGAAAGTTCTTTTAAAATAAAAATACAAGTTCAATGTTCTGAAGGAAAAGTCTGTTCTGTAGGTTAAAATTAGATGGCTGGATCCTGTTATGTGCTTCTATGTAGCTGTGGTTGTTGCCATGCCTGCAGTTCCTTCCACACTAGTGTCAATGCATGCAGACACTTACACCCAAACGATGCTTTCTGAGGAATAGTCTTTGCATTATGAACATGTCACCAGGAAGAAACACATGGCTGGGGAAGTATGTATGGGATACATACATAGATTAGTATAGGAACAAGCACAGAGATGAGGACAACCATATCAATATGGGTATTGTCAAAGCATGTCCAAATATATGGCTCCTTGTTAATTCTTGCCCCTGTACCGGAGCTCATGCTTCTTTAAGGTAGATAAGGTTTGCATTCTTTGATTTTAGGAGAAAACCTGGCATTTCAACTTAGTGTTTGACTCAATTTAGCTAACTGTGTTGATGATACAAGATTTAAAAGGAATTAATTTTTAAAACTTGTTGGAGCAGTAACTGGAATACCTTTTGTATAAGCCAAACAAAGATCATCAGTTTGATTTCTTTCCACTCAGAATTGGATACAGTCAAGGAATCTGGTACTGGCATCCTACATCTGGTGCCCCGAGAATACTGTGAACATGGCTCGTCTGATTTCCCCATCTGTTTTAAGTGATCCTAGAAAAGCTGTACTGCTATTAGAGGTTTCCTGTTTGCCAATTCTGTTTTGAATTACACAGTTCTTTGGCACCTGGTGTATGGATGATTTTGTGGTCCCCCTAAAAATACTGCTGGGAGAAGTTAAGCCTGGCCCCGCAGGTGGCACAACTAGATCCTTCAAGCTTTTATGAGGCTGAATGCAAATTCAATTGTACTTAAAGGATTATCCAAAAAAGGTGTGTGAATTAACCATTTTTTGCAGGGCTTCATTGTCTGATATCAAAAGGACCTCAGTAAAGCATCCTGAGTCTTAAAATACTTTATCTAAAGCTGGGATATCTCATTAAACTATGTGTTGTTCCAGTCTGTAAACGTGTCACAAGATGTATCAGCACAGCCTTCCTGAACCTACATTTCTTACTTTAGCCAGTCAATGTATGGATAAAGCAAAATAATCCATGCAAGTCCTGGAAACTTTTGATGCAAGAATCCCAAAACGTATTTCACTTACCAGTGAGTATCAATCAAGTTACCAAGTCTGACACAGGACTGTCCTGTTAGAAAGTAAATATAGCACTACATAAGTAAGTTTATACTTGGTCTTTGATTTAAAGATTACCTGCCTTTGCTCCTCCTTTGAAATACGCCGCAAGCTGAGAGACTCTCTTTCTAATGGGTTTTCTACTAATCTCATTTTTCTGCGTATGGTCAACGTTTGCTTCTCTGCCAACCTGTTCAGTGCAAAGCCAGATAAAATCCCACATATAAAGGCTGCAATTTAGTTGTGTCAACTGGAGAGTCAAAACATTACAAAAACATCAGTTTCTTGATTACACTAAACACTGACTTACAATGCAGCTTTTAATTGTTCAGCCCCATGATGCAAGTAGATGTTTAGATTAACACTGCAGAAAGGCTTTCTCCTGGGCAGTGCCCTTCCGGTGTGTTGGCTCAAATTGCCATCGTTTTAAGTATGAGCCTTTCAACTTCACATGTATTCATCTCAGTGAGCCACATTGTGTTTCCTCACCTCAGCTCTCTGAAGTAAGGGTGCTGTAGTGCTTCATGGGCACAGATTCGCTCATCAGGATCATATCGTATCATTGCATACATAAGTGTTAGGCTCTTATTGGACAAATTTGGCATAAATGGAGCGATTCCTTTTCCTTTTCTGATGGGAAAATCAAAGCTCATCACTCTTGACCTGCATTAATCCAAGGAAAGAAAATAAATGCACTGCTGTCAACAGACAATGAACATCGGTCTTTCTGGAGATGGGAATTGCTGAAGAGATTACACTGATATAGAGAAGCCTTGAAGTTGAGGGGCAGTTCTTGCTTTTCTTCTGATAGTCTCCAAAACTCACCCCCAGATGATGGAAAGTTGGACTAGGATAGAAAAGGTTTACATTTACTTCATCAAGATGAAAACTGGTGAAACATTGTTTTCTCTTGAAGCAGGCAAATTATATTCAGCATAGTCACTTAAAACATATTCTGAATGAAGATAAACATTCATGCAAAAGTGAGAAATCAGTCTATTTCCATGCTGCAGAGGAAACAGAAAGGGAAGCTACCTTGTCTTGCACTCAGTACATGTACACACCATTCTCCCAAGGGAACGTTTTAACCCCAAACGTTCCATCTTCACAGTTCATGCAGGTGGAGAGCAATAGAAACCTTGCTGTACTTAAGATTCCTATAGCACCATTGAGTGTTCAAGGGTACAATTCTGTATGTTGATGCAGTATTCTCCATATTGTGGACAGAGGAACAAGGCTGAGAGTAGTGTGCCACCTGGACAGTTGATGAGTTTATGGCAGATATGACTTCCTACCTCTGAATTTTAGCCATTAACAAAAGAGTTGATCTCAGTGTTGGTTCTCCCCGATACCTTTTTTTTTTAAAACCAGTATGTAGAAGAATGTATGACTTACAGTATATCAGTTAGAACCAAATTTATGGAGAAAGAAAGGGATGAAAAAATCATGAGCAAAATCAATGTTATCCACTCACAAGATTTTTCCCATTTCCCCCTATAGCCCTATAAAAATTTTCCAGAGCGTATTTTCATAGTATGGGGCAGGAGGGGAGCAATCAACCTTTCCTGTTCCACTGACAAGCCACCAGCAGGAAAAGCCACCTGGGTATGACCCAATGTATGTCCTGCTGCCAAGCATCTGGAAGCTACTTTTGAGAACCTTCTTGTCACTCTTAAGGCTCTTATCACTCTAAGGCTAGGCAAAATTTGTTCATTTATGCTCTTTAATTCAGGTTGTAAACTGAGCTTTCTTAATATAAAGCATAAACATTCTCCTTTAAAGGAAGGCAACTTATTCAAACTTAAAATAATAGGATACACTACTAAATCTCAAAATGTAGAATATACTTACTGCTTGAACTTATTAAGAATCTTCTTAGGAGGAGTGCCTACAATATCATGAATTTTTGATATTTGGTCCAGTTCATTAGATCCAGGAAAGAGTGGGTGAAAACTGGAAACAAAATGCAGAATGGAATTGGCAATGCTGAAAATCAAGACTCCAGAGGATGAGCTTGTTTTATCACTGTGAGGAAAAAACCTGCCCATTCTCAATCTTAAATAATATTGTCTGTCTAGTGGCCTTTAATAGCACTACTGCTAGTACTCATCTTTTTTTTCTCTTTACACCATGTATCGAGGGGATAAAAAGAAACCAGCACTAACAGGAAGGAGACAATGCTGTGGTTAGTCTGCTCCCTCCTTTGTCTTTTTGCTCAGCATTTTGTAAAATGAAAATGTGCTCAGTATAGGAAAGTGTCATACAGTGAATAAGGGCAGTAACAATGTAGTCCATAGCTACTGAAGTACACAAAGGTTTTATTGGCAAATGATGGAGCCTCTCGTGTTAAAGGCTACAATCTAGAGCAGAGGCAGGCAGAAGGTCAATTCTTATCTCCTAGAAAAGCTGTGTTATTTCCAGCAGGTTAACAAGTTTTCCCAGTTGCTGAAATGCCTCCTCCCTTGCCAACCCATTCCAATTTGGCAGCTGAAAGAAAGGAACTGGGGATGGATGGGTGAGGAGGAGACAACCAGGGAGGATTTTTGCCTTGGCTTAACCATGTGCTCAGTGGCCTTAATCCACAATCCTGAGCCACTGTCACCTGGCTCTAGTTGGTAGATGTCAAGAGTCTCCTAAAATAAACAAAACATTGGTCCTGCAAACCTTACGTGTGCCCACCCTCAATCTAGAGAGATCAGTTAAGCAGGCATGTTATTTTAATCTATATCCCTCCTTTCTTCCAAAGAAGCAAAGGAAATGTGCCTTAGATTCCTCAGTGGTATCCTATCCAGGTCCTAGACCCAGACAGGCTAAGATGCTGCAAGGCTGCTGGACCATATACCTTTAGATGACACCCTGGTCTGAAGCCACCCCATGCTGCATCACAGACTCCTTAGTTGCAGTACTGATTTCAGGTAAGAGAGTGCTGCTTAACTGCAAAAAGTGTCAAACACATCAGGAAGCTGTCTTGTGGAGTCAGGGTTCATTGGGCTGTCTAGCTCAATACAGTTTAGTGATTGGCAACAGCTCTCCAAGGTCCTCAAGACTTTCTCCAGTGCTGTTACTCAAGATGGTGTTAACTACTTATACTAGAGACAGAAGCATGCGCTCTGCCACCAAATTTCAACCTCTCCCCAGCATCGCATCCCATCTGCCCAAGTGTCGCCTTAATAAGTTTTTAAATAAGTCTGTGCTTTTACACAAGGCAGACTATCAATTCCTTTCAGATAATAATGTACCTTGCAATTTCATAAAAGACGCATCCAGCACTCCATATGTCCATTTTGTAACTGTAGTAGCCATCTGTGAGAAGACATTCTGGTGCCCTGTACCACCGTGTGGATATGTATTCTGTATATGGCTGTTTGGAATGTATACTCCTACAGGATCCAAAATCTCCTAGTTTCAGAAGATCTTGCTGCAATTAGATAAAGCACATATCTCAAATGAGAAGTTATCAAAAAGCAAATCTAAAACTTTTAAGACATCAACCACTGTAATGGTGGTTGTTTTAAAGTGGCCTGTAATGTCCATTTCAAGTGTTTAATCTGAGGCAGAGGGGAATCTGACCCATTTTAAAAACCCTTTAGACCTGGTCATAATTCACTAAAATGGTCCATTGTTTCAGTGGGTTGTTGTCTTTAGAAGAGGTGTGAAAGTGGGCTTGAGGAAGAGAGAGAGTCACTCTTTGAAGGTACTCAGGAGAAAACAGTTTAAAGAGACTGATCAGGTAGTAAAAGATGGCTTGGCACATTTTGCCGATGGTGACAGAATATAGTTCAGCAACTGGTCAGAAAAGAAATAAAGATAATACTTATTTAAATCAAGAATCTAACTCATTGAAACTGTACAGTGCACTTCCTCCTTGAGCAGCAAAATGCATTTCTAAACTCCAGCCCTAGAACAGGAATGAATAGTCTCAATGATTTTGCATCAATTCAATACCACTATTCATATGAGTTTTGGAATGGAAGCTGCATGTTTTCATGCTACAGTAAGACTTCTTACCTTTATTAATATGTTTTCTGGTTTCACATCTCTGTGAAATATTCCATTCCTGCATCAAGAAAGGAATTCAGGAAAAGGTAAGCATGTAAACACTAAGGCTGGAATGCAGAAAGCCCTGTGCACATTAGGGAGTTTTAGTCCCCTCCTCCATTTCCAGCACAGCTCCTCACCCCCTCCTGAAAAGCCATTCCTGAAAGTCAGAAGGTACACCAGCAAAGCTTTTTGTGCAGTGAGGAAAAACTCAGCTAGAAGAGAAAAGTCATTATAGGTATGTGCTTGTAACAGCCACCTTAGGTATGAATAGCCCAATTAAATAAATTACGCAAAAGGAATCTGTCCTACCTGTGCATGTGATCAAGAGACTTGCATAACTGGTACATATAACTCATTATTCTCTTTTCAGGCAATGGTTTTTTCCTTCCTAGAATTTGGAATAGTGAAATAAAAGTGTGGTATAGCTTTACACAAAGGTCACTTTAAGATGGAGAGCTTGCAGTCACTTCTGCCACTTAACTAATCTTTATATACATCTATACAATGTTCTACCTATGAGCTCTGGTAGGCTGTTTTTCTGGATGTCCAGGTGACTGTTGTGGCCAGGAGTACCTTTACTCAGCTTGAGCTGAGTGCCAGATGTGCCCCCTCCTAGAGAGCACAGAACTTGCTACAGTGATACATGCCTTGCTTGCTACCAGACAGATTACTGCAGCATGCTCTACACAGGACTGCCTTGAAGAATGTTCTGGTATAAAATATAGCAGCAGGAGTGCTTTCCAATGTGCTCATCAGAAAGATACTGTTCATTTCACACCATTTACACCAGTTTTATAGATTGTACTGGTTTCAAATTCGTTTCCAGGCTCAATTTCAGGTGTTGTATCTTACCTATAAAGCATTGCATTGCTTGGGGCACTGCCTTCTATATGATTGTGCCATACGTTATGGTCATCTTCAGTGGTTGTATTTTATATCCCACCACCCAGTTGATGGGAACAAACAACAGGACTGTTTCTGTGGCAGGACCCCCATTCTGAAATTCCTTCCTGAAGCAAATGAGTTTGGTTTCATTCCCAACAGCTTTTAGGCAAGCAATAAAAATATTTATTGCATCTGACATCCAATGGGGCCTAATTATGATGTTGGAATGTTGACATCCCATATTTCCTGGCATCTTAATTATGTTTTGTGGTTTTATTAGCTTTGGTCACATTGCAAGCCTTGGAGAAGGCCTTTGTTAAAGCCGAAAGACAGTTGATTTTTTCCCATAGGGGTACAAAGAACCGCTTCACACACTAGGATAGTTCAACTATAACATGGGCTCTGTCTTAACTGCAGTGTAGAGATCAGGAGCCTGCCTCAAGAATCTGTACTCCTCCAGAGTGCAAATTCTCCTGTTCTCTCCTGTAGTTAAGAAACATCATGGTGCTATTCTTGGGTGCTTCCAGAGACTTTTGCCACATTCATGGAATTTTACAGAGGGGCTAGATGATGTAATCTTCAACCTGTAGCCCTCCCATATTTCCCCACCTCTTTTTTCAGCTTTTTTTTCTTAGCAGAAAAAAATAATAAAGAAAGGGCTGAATAGCTGCACAAGGTCTTTTCATCATTTGTGACTGCAGCCCTGTACCTGGAAGCACTCCTTATCCACAGCTAAGGTCAACCAGAGTTGTGGTAAGCTACAAGAAAAGGCAGCACTGAGCAGGGAAATACACTATGGGGCAACCTCTTTCAGTATGGAGCACTGAAAATGGGCCATGAGGGATGTGCCCATCAGCTTCAAGGGTCAGCAGGAAAAATGTGAGGATTTAGGGGTTAGAATAATCCTACTGCACAGGGCATCTAATAAGAAGCCTCTTGAACTGGTGCATCTGTCCTGACATGGCACATACCGACTTGCATCCCCAAAGGTGACTTTGCTATGGGATGATAAAAGGACAGTGTGGGAGAAGCTTCTGCTGTTGTGTGGACATCAGTAGCTTGTTATATGGCAACCTTCCCCGAGCCTAAACTGATGGCCTCCAGATGTTCTGGACTACAACCAGTGATGAGGTTTCTGCTCTAAATAGTGAGTTCCACCACTTCTTTAAATTGGTTTCCTACTTGCATCTGGTATTTTTCAGGACAGCTCTCCAGAGAAGTTCGCCTGGCGCCAACACTCTTATTCTTTTCAACACCAGATTAAAACCTTTTTATTTTCCCATTATTTTAATGTTTGATTAGGTTTTAATGTGGGTTTTATCTTATTGGAATTATATGGATGCTGTGCTTCATTTCATTTTATGCTGCTTTTACTGTAAGACCGTCCCAAGATGGAAGTTGGATGGAATATAAAAACTATAAATAAATAAATAATTCTTTATTCTTATTGCATTAACATACTCTTGCCTACAATATTTGTATGTAGCAACAGTCTTTCTCCCTTCAGTGTTTTCTCTGGGGGGATGCCACACACTGGTCTTTTTGTGTTTGGATCTAACCCTAACCACAAGTTCTAGATGACTAACAAATCTTACACAAACTCTTCTAAGTTCCCAAGCTCAAGAGAAGAAATGAGGTACATCTCTGAGGAAAGGGAAACAAATAATAATCACAGCCTTAGTTTCAGTTTCACTTCAACTGGCTATTAAAGAATGTTAGCAATAGAGGGCAAATGGGTGGGTTCCTCTGCTTGGACTCCTCAAAAGTAAGCTGAGCAAAGTACAGCTCAGCTCCCCTAGATGGGGAGCCACTGCCAACAGGAGTTGTACGATGGGAAGGTGCTGCTACTGGTCCAAGCAGGGGCAGCTTGAGCAATCTGCCTTTGATGAGATTGGCAGTAGTGCCAACAGCCCACTGCATGGATTACAATGCCTACTTGCAAACTGGGGTGAGGGCTACCAGCAATCCTTGCTCCCCTCCTGCCACTGAGTCTCCCACAAGGAGACAGAAAGCTCAGTGCTCCTGCAGTCGTCCATGGGATTCCCTCAGGAGGACTGAGGGGGAGGATGGAGTGGCATCCTTGATACAGCTATCATCTGCTCGGCTCACCATGGGGTGGCTTCTATGACAGGTGCCAACAGCCTGACTTCGCCTGTCATGGGAACCTGCCCACTGTCTATGCAATATTTTTCTGCAATCACAGGGCAATACCATTTATTGTTTAAGATTCCAGCAAGCTCCACTTAATCTTTTTGCTCAGACGCAACATGCCTCTAGATTTTGCATAAATGACTTAATGGCACCTGAAAAATATTTTTCCAGTGTTGGCATAATCTACATACCTTTGATCAGTTCATAGATATTCATGTCCATAAGTTCACATATTAATGCAACAGCACCAGCTTTCTTGTCACTAAAGGAAAAAGTTTGCTTTAATTTATTTATATGACAGGAATCAGATGAGTAACTTGTGTAATCATCTGGAGGATGAGAGATAAAGGCTGGATTTATGATTACGGTATTAATTTACATGACAGTTTTCCAGTCTAGGAGCTTGTTAATTTTTTAAAATCAGCCTCTGAAGACATTTAAGTCAGTGAAAAAAGATACTGTAAATGCAGTGAAAATAAGCAGTTATTCTGGAGTCAAAACACATCTGTAGAGCACCATATAAATGAAAAATGCAAAAATAAATGCATGTTCTATCTGAAGATAAAACAATTTAGTTAAAACTGGTACTTGTTTTTGTAAAGCAACAACATGAATGCTAAATATTCTGCTATCAACTTAATTTACTGACAGCAGTGTACCATAAGCAGAAATTCTCTAATTATCACCAATGGTTTGAACATATGAAGTCACTTTGTACTGAATCAGCTTAACAGGTCATAGAACCCAATATTATCTGCTTGAACAGATAGGAGCTCTCCATGCCCTCAGATAGGGATCTCTCTCTACCTGAGAACCTTAAATGGACCCTTGCCCATCATGGCTACTTAACAAAGCCAAGCACGGGATAGGGGCCTGGATCCTGGAGGTTGTCAACGCCTCTCTGAGGGACAGCCAGGTACCTGCCCCTCTAAAGGAGGCGGTAGTCTGTCCAGTCCTAAAGAAGGCATCCCTGGATCCACAGATGGCCACCAATTATAGACTGGTGGCCAACATCCCGTTTCTGGGCAAGGTGTTAGAGCGGGTGGTGGGGGGACAGCTCCAAGCACTCTTGGATAAGACTGATTATCTGGACTCATTTCAGTCTGGCTTCAGACCCGGGTATGGTACTGAATCTGCCTTGGTCACCCTGTATGATGACCTGTGCAGGGAGAGAGACAGGGGAAATACGTCCCTGTTGGTCCTCCTGGACCTCTCAGTGGCTTTCAATACCATCGACCATGATATCCTTTTGGATAGGCTAGCAGGATTGGGAGTAGGAGGCACAGCTTTGCAGTGGTTCCGCTCCTATCTCAAGGGCCGATTCCAGAAGGTGGTGCTGGGGGACTATGGCTCTGCGCCATGGCTGCTATGCCATGGAGTTCTGCAGGGATCCATTTTGTCCCCCTTGCTATTTAACATCTACATGAAACCGCTGGGAGAGGTCATCAGGAGGTGTGGGCTGTGGAGTCATCAGTACGCTGATGACACCCAGCTCTACCTCTTTTTTTCAACCAAACCAGGTGAGGCAGTGGCTGTGCTGAACCAGTGCCTGGCCGAGGTAATGAGTTGGATAAGGGCCAATAAACTGAAGCTCAATCCAGACAAGACGGAGGTCCTGTTGGTAGGCGGTTTGGGCTTCAGGGTAGGGGACCTGGACCTTGTTCTGAATGGGGTTGCACTCCCTCTTAGGGACAGGGTCTGCAGCTTGGGAGTGCTCCTCGACCCAGAGCTATCACTGGAAGCTCAAGTGACAGTGGTGGTGAGCAGCGCTTTCCTTCAGCTTTGGCTGATCCATCAGCTGCGTCCCTACCTGGAGAACGACTGCCTGACGACAGTGACACATGCATTGGTTACTTTCCAATTAGACTTTGGGAACGCACTCTATGTGGGGCTGCCCTTGAAGACAGTCCGGATACTTCAGATGGTGCAAAATAGAGCGCCAAGGTTGCTGACGGGGACTGGGCGTTGTTCTCATATAACCCCAGTCCTTCGTCAGCTTCACTGGTTCCCCATCGAAGTCCAGGCCCAATTCAAGGCGTTGATTATCACCAATAAAGCCCTTAACGGCTTGGGACCTGGTTATCTAAAGGAGCGCCTGCGTCCATATGTGCCCTCCCGCACCTTGAGATCGGCGGCAAAGGCCCTACTCCGGGAACCCTCCGTGAAAGATATTAGGAGGATGAGTACCCGGAGGAGGGTCTTCTCTGCGGTGGTGCCCCACTTATGGAATGCGCTCCCCAGAGAGGTCTGCTTGGCCTCCATCATCATTTGTTTTTCAGTGCCAGGCCAAGAGCTTTTTATTTAAACATTATATTAACTGTTGATTTTATTTATTGATTTTAAATTATTATGCCAGGATGTTTCCAGTTTTTATGTATTTGTATTGATATTTATTTATGTGTTGGAAGCCACCCCGAGGCTTATGCAAACGGGGCGGCATACAAGAATTCCAAATAAATAAATAAATAAATAAATTGGCAGAGTTAGGGACTAAACTGGGGCCTTCTGCATTTTCTAACCAACAAGCTATAGCCTTTCTTCACAGGGAAGCTAGTCTGGCTTGGACTACTAACCAGTTAGACCCTGTAAATTAGAGAGTTTTGTTTGAGGTTAGGAATATTTTGTAATATTATGGTGCTCACTCAAATGTTCTTCTTTTTAACTATAAACATCTTTTACAACTCCATTGCAAAGTTTTCATTTCAGGAGCAGATAAACTGTAAATAAAGCAGAGAAGTCCTGGCAAATCTATATAAGGAACTTAAGTCCATGACATTAAAAAAAACCCCTGAATATATGAAGAGAATGAAAGCTTACTTCACAGTCACAAAATATGGCCATCAGTGTAGTCAGAACATTACTATTATTTTTAAAATCCCGACTACCTGTTGGCTGTCTTTGGGTCAATGACATAATATGGTCTTCCATCAAATAAATAAAATGTTCCCAATTTTTGGTTCTGTTTTCTTGGCGCTGACATTTTGGCATTGCATGTACAATCAATACCTTGATGAAAATGGAAACAAACTAATATGTTCTTTCCAATCTGTATATCTAGATTCCTAATGCATCAGTGAAATACATAAATGCATCAGTTATGACAGTGAAGTGTATCACTCAATCCAATTAGTAGTCCACACATCCCTGTTTCCCAGCACAAGTATACATTTTATCATCCTGGGAGCAGAGGGACAACAAAAGACAGAATTTCCCAATTCTACAAGAAATTAGCAGGGCTCTTGCCTGAAAGCAATTTTATTCAAATTAAGACTTGTCTGGCACTTATATTATGATTGAAGATCTCTGCATTATCTAGTAGGGAATAGGATACAGAAAGAGAAGCAGTATAGTATAGTGGTTAAGGGCATGGGACTGGGTCTCAGGTGATCCGGATTATAGTCCCTGCTCAGCCATAGAACCAACTGGGTGACTTTAAGTTAGTCATAGATTTCTCAGTCCAACCTATTTCAGAGGGTTGTTGTTGTGGGGATAAGATTGAGAGCAAAGGAGAATGACGTGGGCCACTTTGAGTTCTTTGTAAGAAAAAAGATGGAATACAAATTTAATAAAGAAAGCATGTAGCACTTACAAAATCACTTCATGCAAAGTAAGGATATTTGGGTGTGGATTCAGCCGCCTTAATGCTTGTATTTCTCTCAGATTGTTCACATGGTCAATACTAAAATACAGTGTAAAAAGTGAATCAATTAGACTATAATGCATAGGTTGTAATTATGTAAATCATCCCACCCCTCAAATAAGCCGGACTTCCACTTTTAACTTGCTTTGTGCCTTCGGTGGATTGAGCCATATTCTCCAAGGTGCTTCTACTAGTGCAAAAAAGACCTTTCCCATAAAGCACTCTCATGCTTTATGGGAAATCTTATATAATGCCTCACATTTTAGAAGTAGTTGCACCTCAAAGAGTTTAAAAGGCAGGATGCCATCATAGAGAAAGCTCTATATCTGATCAAAAACTGCATAATCTCCAATAGTGGCAAGATCTGTAGATTTGTGCAGGATGAAATGGTTGCTGGCTGTTCATCAGGCAGAAGGCAGCCAAGTTTTGATACTCATGTTAGTTAAGCCAATTATCAAGACTCAAAGGTGATACTTTCTCTCAATTTTTTAACATTGCATTTGTAAATGTTCTTAATGCATTTAAATCAATTTTGATAATGAAAGTTAAATAAAATGCTTAAATGTTGGAAGTAAAAAACCCGTAAATTCAACAGGCAGCTGGACTTACCTTTCAAAATGTTGCTTCATTTGTTTACATGCATAATATTGTCCATCTTTCAGGTTCTGAACCTTCAGAACATCAGAAAATGTCCCCTCACCAATTTTACAAATTGTTTTGTATTCTAAAAAGATCAAAATGTAAAAAGAAAGCTAGGTTTTAGCATAGATGACAAACTTTATGGCCATAAAGTTCTGCTTCATCAGACACAATGAGGATGGCTTATTTAAATAGTACCATTGTTACCTGCCTGGAAATATAATAAAATGAACCCTTCCAACCTTTTTCATTGATGCTACCTAAGGTGCCTAGGAGATAGTGCATTGCAAAAAGAGAACAGAAGTATAGTTATTATGATTGACAGTTATGTAAGAAATTCCATCTTCCTTAAGATTTGAAATAACTCCTGGAAGGTTTTCATTAATTAACCACATCTCAGCTTCTTAAACAAAAGATATGATACCCATTTGCTGGAATGGTAGTTTCTGCAATAATATTAATCAAATAAGTGTCAGTTTAGTTTGCAGAAATTTTGAGTTTGTTTTGAAATAGCATCAGAAAAAGACACAGGAAAAATATCACCACTCTTGTATTTAAACTAGAGCCTGCTCAGCTGTTGCATTGAGTTGTTTTTAAATTGCTAGAAACCTTCCCATAAAATGTACCAGAACAGCTGAGCCACTACAGTTGTAGAAACAGCTGTAATTTCCTAATCCGCTGGTATTTAATTTGTTGAATTAGATTGAAAAGTGACATTACACCATTATTTGTCCTTTTTTTGGAACTAAGTAGCCACAGACTGTTAACTTTCTGTTTCATTTTTTCCCTGAAGATACCTCTCTGCTCTCTAATTTGCTTTAAGAATCCTCCACAGGCTAAATTCTTGTAACAATTAACTTCTCCAGACTGCAGCTAGTGGTAAAGGGAAAAAAGGTTCTCTCTAATGTTATTGTACTATTCATCCATACAGTGTTTCAATAAGACTATTGGCAAACAGCTCTACTACTTGATAATTACATAAAATTAAGCAGCAAGATTTTTCCATATTATTGTTCTTTTCTGTAGAAGGAAATGTTTATTTGTGGACTTGTTTTCAGAGCAGGCAAGAATTAGGGCTCTTGAATTCCTTATTTCTATCCAAACAGCAAGCATATGCTTATAAAGCAGTGAGCTATCCTATGCCAGGAGTGACATAAGTACCCTGTTTCTCCTGCATTCAGATTTTAAAAAAACCTTTTAAAGGAGCCAGACATTAACACATACAGTTAAATGCAATTATATGCAGTTACACAAATATGCAGTGTAGCATACAACCCTCTCTTTTATCAAGTGTGGACTAGGCCCACCTAAATATGTTTTATAGGCTTAGAGTGGATTTTATGAGCTTCCAGGCAAGCTCTCATTCAAGTACTGCTTTGTTTTTCAGAAACATTCTATAACTTAGCATGCAATCAACATTTAGACCAGTCACAATGGGCAGAAAAGGTCAGGGAGAGCATAAGGCAGAGCGACTCAGTAACAAACAGAAACCAGTATGGTTGAATTTTTAGTTATTTGTGTTTGCTCATGTGTAATTAGACTTGTCATAAAACATTAGACTAATGCATTTTTGGACTTGCATGCATAAAACAATTTAATATAGGCTACAGCTGAAAATGTTTCCTCCACACCAGTGTTTACTTAATTAGCACCATACATTCCCATTAACTCTGTTGTATGCTTACTCTGAGCATTCCAGAAACTGCACCCATTCCACTTCCTATTTTCTCATGCGCACTTTATATTGCAAGTGCTATATAGCTCCATCACAATACCTCTATCACCTTTCATATAGCTTTCCAGTCAGATACTCTGGTCTCTTTTGTATTAGAAAAGTTATTGGACTGGAACAATTGCATATGGTTCTTTTCTCCCCACTCCTCCACTATGACTGAAGAAAGAAGACTTATCTGTGTTCTCAACAGTGGCACCCCAACTGTGGAATATGCTCCCCCGGGAGGCTCACCTGGCTCCATTGCTCTATTCTTTTCAGCATCAGGCAAAGACCTTTTTATTCTCCTGGTATTTTAACAATTAATTGGTTTTACCCTGTTTTTATCCTGTTTTTACTATTATTTTAGATGCAGTGTGCGGTATGTTGTTGTCATGGTTTTGTTCTTGGTTTCCTCTCTTGTAAGCCATCCAGAGACTTTTTATAGTAATGGATGGCATAGAAAAATAAATAATGAAATACAATATCACCATCTTTACCCAACCACACTGGAGAGGAATGAAGGATGCACAGGCTTGCCCTGAGCTGGAAACTTAGAAAGACTGCTGTGGTTTTTTGTAACTCACAGAGTGTACTCTATGTCATCTAAAGCCCTCCTGTTAGAACTGTGAATTAAAGCAAATACTTATGCCTCAAAAAAATTCAGATTCATTGGAAGTTATGGAATCTGAACATACAAAAAGCATCCTAGCCCCACTGCTATGGAGTACCTCTATTTATGGCATGTATTTAGCTGCCTGATGACAACTAAGTCAATTTATCTGTCTAGCTGGGTATAATTAGATTTTTATTCTGCCATTTTAGTTCTGTAAAGAACTCAGAAAGCTTACAACATTCTCCTTTTGTTCTCAGTCTTATCCCCACAAAAACAACTTTGTTAAGCAGATTGGGCTGAGATTCCACTCTCCCTGACTAGGTCTTAGGCACACCTTCTTCCCAACCTTGCTACTCAAGATCTAATAAGAAATGATGAAAACTGTACTTAGAATATTAGGCATGTGCTCTCACTGACCTAGGCTCCTCCAAAATTGCCAACTACTACCCTTATTTCTGGCCACAGCATGAATACTGTCATGGGGAAAGTTGTGTCTGATAAACAGTTATACCATGGCACCTAACAATAGAAATGTTTTACAATTCAACTGATTTCAATTGCACTTATACACCTGTGGGTATCAAATGATATTTCTGCATTAACTTGCATGCAATCGGACTCTTAGAAGTGTTTTTAGGATGAGCTGCAATCTGACTATTTGGTACTCAGACTCTGCAATCACCTCTGCAATGGATCTTCACCCCTAGCGGGATAGGAACATGCAACTGGGCTAGGGAAGTAATTGATGCCTCTTTGCAAAAGGGAGTGTGGCCTGAAAGAAGCAGTGGTGATTCCACTCCTGAAGAAAACTTCTTTGCCTCCAGAAGTTGCTAACAACTTTAGGTTTGTGGGAAATATTCTTTTCCTGAGTAAGGTGCTGACATGGGTGGTAGCCAACCAGCTCCAGACACCCTTGGAATGAGACTGATGATCTGGATCCATTTTGACTGGAGTTCAGGCTAGATTTTGGCATAGAAACAGTTTTGGTTGCTCTGTATGATGACCTGTGTGGGGGGAGAGACGGGGGAGTATCACTCTGTTGTTATTCCTGGATTACTTGGCATCTTTTGATATGACTGACCATGATGGTATCCTTCTGAGCTAACAAAGTTGGGAGTGGGGATACTGTATTATAATGGACTGTCAGCTCCAGAAGGCAGTGGCTGGGAAGTTTTGTTCAGTGCTGTGGAGCAAAAGCTATTCACCAGCATAGCATTCTCCAGAGGTTGGTTTTGTCCCCCATGCTATTCAGCTTCTCCATGAAACCAATGAATAGGGTCATCCAGGGGTCTGATGTGCATTGCCATCGCCATGCTGATAACATGCAGCTGTATTTCTCCTTTTCATTTTCATCAGGCAAGGCAGTGGATGTGCTATATCAGCACCTGGCAGCAATAATGGACTGGATGAGAAATGATAAACTGAAGCTCAAGCCAGACAAGACTGAGAAGCTGTTAGTGGGTGGCTCTTTTAATTGGACGTTGCTCACCCTGTTCTGGATGGGGGTGCACTGCCCATAAAGGAACAGATTCATAACTTGGCACCCCCCTTGAGCTACCCTGGTCACTTGAGGCCTAGATGGTCTCAGTGGCATGGAGTGCTTCTGGTGACCTAGCTAAGGAAAGGGATAGCCTTGCTTCAGTAAATGATGGTCTGATAATCGCCAAATTAGACCACTGCAATGTGCACTCTAGATGGGGCCAGAAGACAGTTGAGAAGCTGCAGTTGATAGAATATTTGGGAACTAGATCAATAACTGGGATGAAAAGGTATTACCATGTAACACTGACGCCAGCTCACTTGTATTGGCTGATCCTGATTTCAGGCCAGACTTGAGGTCTTTATGTGGCTTGGGATCACAAAGCCTCTTCCAACCTACATCTGGCTGGACATGGAATAACCTTTCCACTGAGGCCAACCTGGAGCCAATTTTGTTATCCTTTCAGCACCACAAGAAGACAGACTTCTGTGCCAAGGCATGTAATAGGTCTTAATAGCCTATGAGGAGCTTGTGTCAGCAGATTTTCCTGCATCATGTATAGTTTACTGAATGCATTTTAACAGTTAAAGAGTTTAATTTCTGCTCTAAATCTTGTACAGAATTTTTGTACTGTTTTAATTGCATTTGCATTTTGTATAAGTTAACTGCTCAGAATGAACTGCTATTGGGTGGTATTGGAATAAAATTAAATAAATAATATTGCAACATAAGTTTTTATAAACCATGTAATATAATTCAGCAGAAGCCAGCAACTGAGAATAAGCTCAGTATCTGAACACTCCTGGCTGTTAAACCAAAGTGAGAACTGAAGACAAAATTCAAAGTGCACATACATGCATGCACACACATTGATAGAACTGCTTTAAGTGTAAATAAGATGCTTTCAGACAGAATTCATAGCACTTCCTATCAAAAGCATTATCCAATTATTCCAACTGTGTCCCTCTTTAATATATTTCCTCTGTTAAGAAAAATGTTGGAAGAAGCAGTGGGAAAATACAGGAGAGTTTAAATGAAAGATGTCAGGTACTTCCAGACAAGGCCTTTATTGTGCAATCATAGTGCTTCACTTATGGAGTTTAACAGGAGGATCCCAATGACACCCTCAATTGGCAGGCTTCCTATATTTTCCCATTGGTTGACAGCAAAACTCTTAATGAGGAAATGCTAGAACAGTTCCATAATGCATTTTGATTTGTAGTACTAGGAACCTGCCCCCCATCTAGAACATGGGTGCAGAACTACAGGGCCTGGACCTCAATCTAGTTTCCCAGACAGCCATGTTCCCTCCTTTGACCCCACCACTTTTCCCCCAACAATGGATTGTTGCTCATTTTCCAGTTTTTGTACAGTGTTCCCACATTCTAAAAAAGGTTAAAAAGTCAGTAATAGCATTAAGCAAAAATATGCTGATACTCTGGTCCCACCCACCAGTGAAATGCTACTACTGAGAGCTTCTCTGAAACGAAATTCAGCCCTTGGTCTCAAACAGGTTCAACCCTATGGTCCAGGAGCATCTGAAATAAAAGTGGTGTCCTTCCAGACAAAACTTTTATTTAGTCATCACTCTGCTTTATTCCCTAAACTTTAGATGATGGCATCTTACACTTGTTGGCTTCCCATTTTTTCAAGTCAACTGAAACTGTGAAAAATCCATTGAGAGAGATAGAAAGAAACTAAAAACTGCACTGTGAGCTTAAGTGGACTCCAGGGGATGGTGGAGGACAGGAAGGCCTGGAGGAATGATGTCCATGGGGTCGCGATGGGTTGGACACAACTTTGTGACTAACAACAACAACAACAACTGCACAATGCCTTTAGATTGCTAACACCAGTACTTTTCAATTGAAAAGCATCTGTATAGCCTGAGTAAAATTCTTTGAAAAATGCAGGGCAATTGCACAACAAAAGCTTAGTCTGGAAGTAACCTAGGATACATATAGCAAAAGAGAAAGTGATTACTTTTTTCAGGAAGACAAGAAAGGCAGAGAAAAGCAGTCATTTGTATGAGATGAATTAAAGCACCATTTCCTCTTGTTCTAGTTGTCTCTTGAACTTAACGAAATATGCTGGGTTCCCTTTCCAGCCTACAAATTTCCACCACTTTTGGAAGAGTTGTAGAATCTAGGCTCACTTCCCCATGCTAGAATCCCAAATTTATTGTACTGGGGGCCAGGTGGGATGGCAGCAGCCTTACAATAGATTACCATTTGCAGTGGAACAGGAGAGGAGGACAAAGGGGTGAAGAAACAGACTAAATTCCTCCAATTTTGTATTTGTCAGATATGCTGGACTACATCTTCTACACTGCCCAAGTATTACTCTGGGAATTATGGAAACTGCAGTCTGACACATGGTGGAGGATGCAAGGTTGGAGGAAGCTGGGATGGGGCAAGTTCTTAACTGCTCTCCTTTCCTAATCTTCATTGCCAAACTGTGAATTCTGCCCCTAAATCCCCCAAAGACACCATTATCAAAAACAAACAAACACGGAATTAGAAAATGGATAGAGCTCATCTCAAACCTTCCTTACCCTTCCTTTTTCAGCAGCAACCCTACTCAGAGGAAATGAAGGCTGTTTAATCAGTGGGGTTCCTTATCTACTGCAGCTTTTATTCACAGCTATCCGCGGTGCTCCATGGCGGCAAGCCTATTTTAAGGAGGGCGTTCAGCACCATAGATAGCTCTCACACAGCTCAGAATAAAAGCTGCAATGGGCAAGGGGCCCCACCGACACAGAAGCCATCAGCCTCCATTGCCCTTTCTCCCCACCCAGACAAATGAACTAAAAGCAGGGATACGGTCTCTCTCTGTACTCCGAAATAAATTCCATCAGAACCAACCCGCCCCTCAGTCCCGCCCCCGCATCCTCGCTGAGGGCTGAGGCCAAAGGCAGCCAGCACATCCCCTCCCTCCGTGGCGCTGCGGCCGCCCCCCTCCCTTACTGTTCATCCTTTGCTCGCTCTCCCCGCGGGTTCCCTCCGGGGCTGAGCGGTGGGGAGGGGGAGGGGCTGAGGACGCGGGTCCTCTCAGAAGCGCCAGACCCCCTCCCCACGGCAGAACATGTCAGCGCGCCATGTTGTATTCCCGTCACCCTGGCAACCCCAGAGCGTCAAGCTCCTCACCCCGGGAGCACGACCGCGTCTGACCCAACCTGCCCCGCCCGCGCCACGAACGAGCAGCGCAAGCGCAGTGGCTCACCTCCGCCCTCTCCTAGTGACTGCGGCAAGCACAGGGCGGTCTGCATGTTCGCAGGCTCTGCAGGCGCGCACGCGCGCCGGCCGCCCTCTCGTCGCCCAGGTCCCCTCTCGTGCGCAGTCGCAGTCGTTGTTTCCGTACTAGGAACCCGCTTCTTCGGCCTCTTTTGTTGCGCGCAGGTCCGCCGTGCGGGGCCAGCGGGGCTGTCCGCGCTTGAGGGTACGGGACTGTGTGCTTAGGACTATGTCCATGTGCAGGGCTTACACTGTGGGACTGCAGTTCTGTGTGTCCTCAGCTTGAGTAGCCCCTGTGCAATTCTGAATAGGCTTCTGTTGTATTATAATAGGGAAAACAGCTGAAGCGTTGCGTCTGGGGGTATTAACCTACTGCACGGGCAGCCGCGCCTACTCTATTAGTGCGGAAGAAGCGCCCGCTCAGGGGTAGAACACATACTTTGTACGGAGGAGGTTAGGACTGCTGCATTTTGCCTTACAAGCTGCCCCACCTTTAATTTGCCCAACAGTTGGGTGTATTGTAAATAGGATACATCGTGCCTTCCCTTCATTCTCTCTTGGCCTTCCTGCAAGAGCCCCATGGGAAATGGCAAGAACACTGAAGTGCCCCTCCTGTTTAAAAGTTGGGGATCGGGACTTTCGGTCTGACTCATGAGTAGACTTTAGGAGCCGTGGCGATTGCTGTCTGCAGAGGCAGCTTGCTCAAGGCACTTCTGCTGAGATTAGCTTCACTGCTCCTCCTGTTGAGCACTGTAGCTGTTGGGCAGTGGCGTTGGCTTACTGGAAAGTAGGCTGAATTTAGTGCTCCCGTGTCCAGTGATGTGGTCTCTTGGCAACATCTGTGCCAGATGGGGAGGGCAAGCTGAGAGCCAGTGTGGCTGAGAGCCAGTGTGGTGCAGTGGTTAAGAGCCTGGGACTGGGACTCAGACCATCTGGGTTCGAGTCCCCGCTCAGCCATGGAGCCAACTGGGTGACTTCGGGCCAGTCACAGGCTCTCAGCCCAGCCTACCTCACAGGGTTGTTGTTGTGGGGATAAGATGGAGGAGGAGAATGAGATAAGCTGCTTTGAGCCCTTTGTAGGAAAAAGGTAGGATATAAATCAGAAAAAAAAAAAAAGCTGCACTTTGCACAGCCTACTCTAGAGCAGTGGCAGCACCAGATTTGGACAGGCAAAAGGACTGGTGACTGCAGCTTGGGCACTTTGGGGACAGCTATCAGAGGCAGTCATGCAGCAGCTTTTTGACTAGAGAGGCAAGGTTTGGGTTATCATTGGGTTTGAATCTCCTGGGCTCAGATGACATGGCATATCCAGGGATGACTACTATACCCTATATTATTATAAATTATGTATAGATTTAAAATATTTATAATGTATTATAATTCTTCTTTCTTTATTTCCCACCTTTTTTCTTACAAAGAACTCAGAGTGGCTTACATAATACTCCTTGTGCTCTTAATATTATTCCCACAACAATCACCCTGAAGGTAGGTTGGACTGAGTGTTTGCAACTGGTCTAAAGTCACCTAGTGAGCTCCATGGCCGAGTGGGGACTAGAACCTGGATTGCTTGGGTTCCAGTCTCACGCTTTTAACCACTACACCACACCATAGTTGTTATGTGAACTCAGTCAGTATAAGGCAGGTGCCTATGTGCATATGTATGGGTTTGCACAGTTAAAACAATACAAAATCCATCTTTGAAAGTGACTAAGAACATAGATTGATTTCTAAAGTTCCATATCTGTAAACTTGTGCAAGGGGCAGGTGGCCACATGAGGAAAGATGTTATGCAGTGTCAACTTACATAGTATCTGGTTCTGGTACATGGTTCGGGCTTCGGAATGGGGGACCTGACCCTAGTCTTGAATGGGGTTGCACTCCCTCTGAAGGACAGGGTCCGCAGCTTGGGGGTCCTCCTCGACCCGGAGCTGACCTTGACAGCTCAAGTGTCAGCAGTGGCGAGGAGTGCCTTCCATCAGCTTCGGCTGATCCATCAGCTGTGTCCCTTTCTGGAATTCGACTGCTTGGCGACGGTGACTCACGCGTTGGTGACTTCCCGGTTAGACTACTGTAATGCGCTCTACGTGGGGCTACCCCTGAAGACGGTCCGGATACTTCAATTGGTGCAGAATAGAGCTGCCAGGGTGCTGACGGGGACTGGGCGTGGTTCTCATATCACCCCAGTTCTCCGTCAGCTTCACTGGCTCCCCATTGAAGTCCGGGCCCAATTCAAGGTGTTGGTTCTTACCTATAAAGCCCTTAACGGCTTGGGTCCCGATTACCTAAAGGAGCGCCTGCGACCATATACACCCTCCCGCCCCTTACGATCTGCTGCTGATGCCCTCCTCCGGGAACCCTCTGTGAGAGATATTAGGAGGGTGAGTACCCGGAGGAGGGCTTTCTCTGTGGTGGCGCCCCATTTATGGAATGCGCTCCCCAGAGAGGCTCGCCTGGCGCCGTCTTTATTTGCTTTTCGGCGCCAGGCGAAGAACTTTTTATTTAAACAATATTTTAAATGTTAATTTATTTATATTGGGATGGTTTTAATTTAGACCTGGAGATGGGCCAGTTTTTAATGTTTGTGTATTTAGTATTTGGAAATTTTAATGTTTTAGAATTTGTTGTTGTATTGTTGTGAGCCGCCCCGAGGCTTGTGGCAAGGGGCGGCCTATAAATGTCCAAATAAATAAATAAATAAATAAATATCTAAACTTTCAAGAACTGGCCAATTCTTTAAACACCATGGTTGCAAATAACTTTCCAGTCAAGAAATTGATAATGCAATCCTATATATGTTTACTCAGAGTACTGAACTATTTTGTTCAGTTGAACTTCTTCCCATGTGTGTATAAGATTAGTTTAACTGAAATGATATTCCTGTTTACATGGTGGGTGGGAGGCTTAATAATAAGTTATATTTCTATACCGCCCATAAATGTGTGTAGTATTGCAACCAATGGTGCAGTAGTAACTTTTGATCTGCAAAGTCTCATTAAGACAGTTGTCATAGGACATTCCAAAACTATAGGTCTCAATGTCTTTTGTAGGTCTCCTATAAAGCTTAATGGGCGCTAATTACCAATCAAGACCAAGTCACCCCTCCCTATACTTTGCATTACAGTTGCTTACAACAAGATCTTATTTCTGGGAAAATCCATTTTTTCACCAGTCACTTTGATTTTAGCTAACCTCAGAAAATAGAGGGGCTGTGACTGATTCTTAGAAAATCTTAGTGCCTCAAGGAGGCAATGCCTTTTTGGTGATGGCACTCCATAGAGAAGCTTGCCTGATACCTACATTATGGTCTTTTTGATGCCAAATATTTATTTGTTTGTTTGTTTAGAAGACTTCTATGCCGCCCCATTCGCCGAAGCCTCGGGGCGGCTCACATTCATAAATAAATAATACAATATAATTAAATATAATTTGAGTCACCCTGGCCAGAAATTAAAATAGATAAATAGCATTAACAGTTAAAATAACGTTGAAATAAAAAGGTCTTTGCCTGGCGCTGAAAAGCAAATAACGACGGCGCCAGGCTGACCTCTCTGGGGAGCACATTCCATAGATTGGGCGCCACCGCAGAGAAAGCCCTCCTCCGGGTACTCACCCTCCTAATTTCCTTCACGGAGGGTTCTGGAGAAGGGCCTCTCCCGCTGATCTCAAGGGGTGGGCGGGCAGGTATGGACGTAAGCGCTCCTTCAGGTAAGCAGGGCCCAAGCCCTTCAGGGCTTTATAGGTCATAACCAATACCTTGAATTGGGCCCGGACTTCAATGGGAAGCCAGTGTAGCTGACGGTGGGAAGCCAGTGTAGCAGAACTGGGGTGATATGAGCATAATATGAACTTTTTATTTAAGTCTTATTTTAATTGTTAGTCTTTGTTTTTAGTTTATTTATGTGTGTTTGTTGTTTGTTGTATTTGGTTTTCTTGTGTATATTTGGTTTAAGTTGATTTTGTTTATTTTAATTTATTTAGTTTTATGTTTATTTAATGAGACTTTTTTTTTTTTTGTTGCTGAGATACACTGTGGGGGGGGAGGGATAAATTTATATGTTTTATCAATCATTGTATTTTAATTATGTTGTTAGCCGCCCTAAGGCTTTGTTGCGATGGGGCGGCCTATAAATGTTTTAATAAATAAATAAATAATGCCCAGTCCCTGTCAGCAGCCTGGCAGCTCTATTTTGAACCAATTGAAGTATCCGGACCGTCTTCAAGGGCAGCCCCACGTAGAGCGCGTTACAGAAGTCGTCAGAAAGTCACCAACGCATGTGTCACTGTCGCTAGGCAGTCGTTCTTCAGGTAGGGGCGCAGCTGATAGATCAGCCGAAGCTGAAAGAAAGTGCTCCTTGCCACTGCTTTCACCTGAGCTTCCAATGAAAGCTCTGGGTCGAGGAGCACTCCCAAGCTTTTTATTTTCCCAGGCATTTTATGAACTGCTTTTAGAACTCAATTCTGTTGCTGGATTTAATTTGGTTGTAATAGTTGTATTCTTTACTGATGGTTTTATTTGTGTTTGGGGCAGTTTAAAATTAGAATAAGTAGAATTATTAAATTGAATGGAATGAGCCCTGGTTCTGTTATACCATTAACTAAACCTAAGGCTGCCATCCTGTGCATATTAACTCAGACATAATCCTCATTAAGTTTAATGGTACTTTATGGTGGATGCATGCTTACTATAGAAACTGTATGAATGAAAGCCCTCCAAAATGTTCTGTCATTGACAGCTCTACTCAGCTCTTGTAAACTCAAGGTTGTGACTTCCATTAAGGAATTGCTGAGAGACTTTGGCTGTGAGGAGGTATAGAAATGAAATGAATAAATGAAATCAATCCATCTCATATTTGGTCTTCCTCTTCTTCTGCCTTCAATTTTCTCTAGCATGACTGTCTTCTCCAGTGAATCCTGCCTTCTCATAATGAACTTACTCCTAAGAAAATGGGTAGGGGATTGCAGCCTCACTATTACTGAAACAAAGTTCAATCAATGATTCAGCTAAACCCTTTTCTCTGTTCAGGTTCAAGAACTTATCTAATTTATTTGGAAATATATTCTGTTGAAATGCATAGGACATAATTCAAAGGAAATATGGTAACTAATACTGAGATGCTATAAGACTGAATCTGAAATGCTGAATTAAGGAGCATTCAGTACTCCGTAGGACTTATCATTGAGTAAACACATGCAGGAGTGTATTGTCAATTAGTTTAAGTCTAAGCACCTTATTTTAATAGTAGATTTTGGGAAAGGTGATACCTGTATTGTCAATTAGTTTAAATCTAAGCACCTTATTTTAATAGTAGATTTTGGGAAAGGTGATATCATATTTTTCAAATGGAAAAAACCCAAGTTATTCTGAAAAAATCAGTATAAACAAAATGCAACAAAATTACAAATCAGTTTTCTTGTAATGAGAGCAATGGTGCATCACTCCCTTATGAGTTGACCTACCTGCAGAATTGGGACTGCAAGAATATCACCTTCATTTTGCTGTGACTTGTTGCCCCAGTATTATGTTCCAATTTACTAGATGATTTCTGCAACTGATGTAAAATGTGGCTTTTAAAAACCCAGTATTTGGAGCAGTCTTCAGCTGTGAACATAAATTCCTCTGTGCACAGTTCATCCTTTTTGCTCTCCAGCTATAAAAAATAGCCATGTAATAGACCTGCTTTAATGAGGTACTGGTTACTAATACTACAGCTAATTTCTTCTCCTTTTGCCCTTTTTGATAATCAGAATTAGAAACACTTTCATACTCTGTCAGAGACATCATATTGGGCATATAGATCAGCCCTGCTTAATTTTACAGTGAAAAATGGTCACTGAAGGAAATAAAATATACAACAGAAATCTGATTATTCTTTTACATGCTAAATGGTCGGCATTTAGTAGTGTAATTAACAGAAATAACATGCAGCCAGCTTTTCAAGCTGTATGGCCGGTTAGCTCAGTTGGTTAGAGCGTGGTGCTAATAACGCCAAGGTCGCGGGTTCGATCCCCGTACGGGCCAAATAGCAAAGAGTTTTTCTTTTCAAGGGTGTTCTACAAACTTGTTTAGAATGTTTTACATTTCTGCTTGAAAAAGTTATTTTTTTAAAGGATAATACCTTAAGATCCAATCGAAAATGCTGGATTTGAAAATCATTTTATTCTTACAACAACAAAAGGAAATCTTGGCTCCACGGTCAAGTAAATGCCATCTTGTCTTAATCTGCAGACTCCCAAACAACTTGCTGAGGAAGTTAACAAAGTCAGAATACTCAACATTTCTCAAACCATTTAATCTCCTTGACGCCGAGCGGTGTTTTATCTGCCTTTGGCAACGCCTTCAATTAAAAAGAATATTTTTTTAATCTCTCTTGGCAATGCAAACAAAAAGCTCCGCCTGTTTATCTGCATTTGCCCAAAATCTGAACTGCGCTGACTCTGTCTTTAATGGCTTCTGCGACACTCACATCAGCGGCTTACACAATATATGGTACTGTACGAACTCGAAAAGGAAGGGGCATTCCACAGATTTACCAAACGCTTTTTGAAAAAGATTGTTCCACGCCGGATTCCTTCTTAATGACATATCTCGTCCTTCGCCACGCAGTCTAATGACGTGTAACGGCGGATGGTGATGATGATGATGATGCGCAAGTGGCGAGTTTGTATTGGCCCGGAGTGACAGCCTTCTGATCCTCGGCGCGTGCGTCTAACAAGGTTAGGTCTGAAGTGTGTTTCCCAACCGTGCTTCTCAGAAGGGACCCAAGATGGCAGCTCCTGAGGGGATGGACCTTGTTACCCAGCTCCAAGTGATGGCTTCCTCCTCTGAGACGCTTTTGTATCCACAGCCGGACGAGAGCCTGCCCATAGAAGCAGCTGAGGTCGGCTGCGGGAGGCTGGATCAGCAGAGGGGGCTTGAGCCCGGAAAAGGCCCTGGAGAGCTGTTGGACGAGGCGCTTCTTCCGCCTCTGGGAAAGGAGGCGGGGACGGCAGACGCCGAGATGTCCGGAGGCCGCTGCGTCCTCGAGGCTGCTGTATTATCTCAGGGGAATGGAGCTTTTTCGTCGCCAGCTCAGGACAACGGTATTTCGCCGTCGCCTCGCCCTCAGGGTCTCAATTCGGCGACTTCCTCCTCGCCTTTGGGGCCCTTACCCCCACTTTCCAACATCCTGCACAACGCGGCACAGCAGTTGCAGAGCGCGGCGGAACGTGCCGCCCTCGAGCAGGGCAAATCTGCAGCGCTGGCTGTTGCCCCAACCAGGCTTCTTTCGCCCCAGGTATCAACATGGGGATTTACCTAAGTTTGCGGGTGCTGGGCATGGGAAAGGAGGTTAATGCCCAAGGAGATGAGGTCTTCGTAGGTTCATTCTTATTCAGTAGTAGCGGTATATGATTCCCTCTCTTCCCCTCGACGCAGTTCTGCTCGCCTTAGTGCCCTGTGAATGACAAAGATCACCAGGGACCTAAGGTGATGTGTTGTATTTCCAAATGCACAAAGTAGAATCTGGAGTCAGCTGTGTTTAGAATAGACGCTTTGAAATGAGTGTCCCATTTTTGTAGGATTAACGTTAGATATAATGTCCTGATGACCATTTTCTAATTAATTCAGAAATCAAAATTAGTATGTCTATGTACAACAGTTGCTGGGGAACATGGTAAAGGGGTGCTGTTGTACTCATACCCAGCTTGTGGTTTCCCATGAGTTTGTCACTGTAAACAATGCTGGACTAGATGGACATTTGGTCTGATAAGCAAGGGTCATATATTTTTCAGTTACATGCAGCAAATATGTAGAATCAAAGCCCTCCAACAAAGCAGCAGTCTTCCCAGAGAGCAAGTTTCTGTTGTTTATGATTTATTGTTATATTTGTTATCACTCCTTTCCTCCAAGGGGCAAACATGTTTTTTGTTCTTCATTTTATTCTAATAACAATGCTATGATGTAGGTTAGACCATGAGTTACCCAGGGAGCTTCATAATAGAGTGAGAGTCCTCTGGTTCTAATGCGACACTTAAACCACTCTAGTTACCCACATGCTACCTTTTTGCAAGCATGGCTCACCACTGCTGATCAGTGATGCTGGTATCATTTTGCAACCTCAATAAAAATTTAGTACTTGTAGCACAGACACCTTTCCTTGTGTTCTGGAAATTCCAGGAAAAACTGTTTCTAAGATCACTTTATGTTCATTTGTTTCCAGTTACTGAATCACCCTATGAATGCTTGTTATTATCCTGTCCTTGAGATGCAGACGCACAGTTTAGTAAACTACCCTATTGCTAATGGTACAGTGCCCCAAGGTAGACTGACCACAAGGTTGCTTGTTATTTCTAGTTATTGTTATCCAGGATTTTGTAACTGCTGACATGACAGTTACTGACTCTGATCTATAAGTACCTCTTCACCCAGTCTCCAAAACTGCTTGTTTTGAGGCGTCTGATAACTCATAACTCATGGCTTTGCTGGAGCCCACCAATACTCACACCACTGTAACTTATTCACCTAAAATACATTGTGTACAATGGATACATAAACTGATAGGTGAAACATAACATGAATCCTGTAACATAAACTGTGATACATAAAACATGATGTATAATTTCAAAAGTATGTGAAAATGCTTGCGCTTAAACAGACTTTCTTTTTTCCTCAAAGGAATTGGAAATGATCTGTGTCCAAGTACAGCCCGGCCAGACAAAAGAAAAAGAAAAGTCAGCACTTTCTCCTGCAACAGTTAAATTAAAAAATGTATCTGTACCTCAGCCTGTTCAGAAAAATTCCAAAATTTTAGAACTTAATGTCATCAATCCCCAGATTATTCGGATACAGCCTGTTGCAGGAACTGGGTCACAACAATATTTCTTATGCAATTCTTCAGAATCTACTGTTCAGCTACTTCTGCAGAACCCTTCACGTCCTTTTGGACAAGTATCTGTAGTGCATGGACTACCTTATGGACAGAAAAACAGATCCATTACTGTAGCTGCAGCAGGTTGTTCAAATGTTGCTCAGGTTTCAGCTTGTTCAGCAAACTCGTTAATGAACCAGGAGAAAAAACATAAAGACCAAAAGGTTAAAAAATCTCTGAAGGTAAAAACCCGTTCTGGACGGATTTCACGCCCCCCCAAATATAAGGTTAAGGATTACAAATTCATTAAAACTCAAGACTTGGCTGACTGTCACCAGTCTGATTCTGATGACTATTCTGAGCTCAGTTTAGAAGATGATGAAGGTGGCCAGGAGAAGGAAGCTTGTTCATTGTTTGATTCCCTGAACTATGATCTGAGGCCAAAATTATTTAAATGTCAACATTGTGAAAAATCCTACATAGGAAAAGGAGGATTAGCAAGGCATTATAAACTTAATCCAGGTCATGGACAGGAAGAATCTTCTCAGTCTTCTATGAATGGGATGACATTGCTTGAGCATACTGAGCAGGTAAGTGGTAAAAGTATCCATAAGACTTTTTTACCACCACAGATTATGGTTACTTATTAAAAATGGATTAACAATAGAACTGGGGAAGGAAGGCTATCCACTGACAGTATGTTACAGGCAATGTTGTTGTTTGTTTTTCGGTGCCAGGCCAAGACCTTTTTATTTAAAAGTTATTTTAATTGTTAATTTATGAACTGTATTTATTGGGTTTTTATGTACGTGCCGAGATGTTTCCAGTTTTTTAAGTCTAATTATATAACTGTTTATGTTTATTTATTCATGTTGTAAGCCGCTCCGAGGCTTTTTGCGAATGGGGCGACATAGAAATGGTTTGAATGAATGAATGAATGAATGTATCTTTATAAATGAACCCTATGGGAATTAAGTAAAACCTTGCTTTACAAATAACTGAAGCGGTGCCTACCCTCTGTTCAAACCCCCTTTTGTTATTTCCAGTGCAAAAAGCATGTTCTTACATAATGTAAACCATCTTGAGATTTCATAATAATCTCATATATATATATATAAATATATATATATATTTATATATTTATATATATATATATTTATATTATTTATAAATATATATATTTATAAATATAAATATATATATATAAATATATTTATAAATATAAATATAATATATATATATTATAAATATAATATATATATTATAAATATATATATATAAATATATATTTATAAATATATTTATAAATATATATATATATATATATATATATATAAAAAATGCATTATGGTTGAAGAGAGAAAGAGAGCACTGTGACAAAGGCCTGTATTTAAAGAGCTGGGTGGTTGAACCTGCATCCTGAACTCATGGTTCATCTTCTAATTCTAAAAACCAAGCAGTTGAATGAAAACCATGTGCTCATGTCTCTTCATTGTAAAGTAGAGGACTCACTTTGGCTTGAGGCCAGTCATGACTGACAGACTGGATTCTGCTGCAAGTAAATATGAATCTGTTATAAAGGCTATATCTAGTTTGTGCAATGGGACACCTAAAACTATACTATACAGAAATTATAGTATAGTTGTCATTGTATAGGATGTAAAAAGGCTTAATTTCACAAAAGTGGTACTATGTCACTTACTTGTAGAATGTCTTAGAAGGGTTTTTAAAATACAGTTGGCCCTCCACATTTGCAGGGGTTAGGGGTTCCGAACCCCCATGAAAGTGGAAAAAGTGTAAATATCTCTATTCCTCTCCAAAAACCTTAACTCTTCATACTGTTGACCATTCATGTACTAGATTACTTCTCCCTGTGTCTTCCTGCCCACTGGTGTAGCTGCAGCAACAGCCTCTCACATTTCCTTTTTCATTTTCTTGATATACCATATATGTCTGTGTATAAGAGGATCCCCCAATTTTTGGATTGCTATTTTTGTTTTCAGGAGTCACCTTGAAAACTCATTCAAGGGTTGTCTTTAAAGCTTTAAACTCATATCATCATATGATATAATACATATTATACATATCATCATATGAGTGGAAGAAGTGACCAGGAAGTCTATTTCAGAAAAACACCCTTATATAGCAGGTATTTTCTAGTTTACATGCATCACTTGCAATTTTTTGCAGTAAACCTCAAAACTCCAAAAAATCCCTTTTAATTACAAATTTACAAATAACCAAATCCATGAAAGTTAAACCCGTGAAAGTTGAAGTTTGCTTGTACTTTGAATTATTGAACATGATTGCTGGAAGTTTCTGGTAGGGCACAAACACTTTGCTAGTTTCTTATTCATCCTTAGGAACCATCTTGACATTGATTTGGAAGTAACAAATTAAAACTGCTACTTACTAGTTGCAAGAATGAAGAAAGCTGAGGAGTTCTATATCTGAGGCTGCATCGTTCAGCATCATCATTGCCCTATTCATGAGCTTTGCCATACCATAGTAATGTTTTGATTGTGTATTGCCTCAAGCTGTATTGACAGAGGGAGATTATTCTAAATAAAGTGTGGTTTGTACTTATTTGTGGAAAAAGACTGAACTATATCAAACTAATGGTTAAAACAGTGTTGTAAGAGCATAAGAGCCATGTAGGATTAGACTAGTGGTCCAACTAGTCCCCACACAGAGCCCAACCAATATCCCAAGGGAAGCACACAAGCAGGGCACCAGTGCAACAGCTAACTTCCCCCAGCAACTGGTGTACATAGGCATACTGCCTCTGATGCTGGAGGAAGCATATAGCTATCCAGGCTAGCAGCCATTGATAGTCTTTTGCATGAAGTTGTCCAATCCTTTTTACAAGGCCTTCAAATCAGTGGCCATTACTACATCTTGTGGAAATGAATTCCGTGGTTTAATTATGCACTGTGTGAAATACTTGTTTTTATCTGTCCTGAATCTCTCACCAATCTTGGGATGATCCTGGGTTCTAGTATCATGAAAGAGATGAAAACCATCTGTCTATCCACTTTTTCCACAACATGTATGATTTTGTAAGCCTCTAGCATGACTTTCCTTACCATTCTTGTAAACAATCCCAGCTGTTGTAATTTATCCTAACAAGGGAGTTGCTCCAGTCCCTTGATCATTTTACTTGTCCTTTTGTGCACTTTTTCCAACACAATAGTAACTTTAGGTCAGCCAACAGAACTGTACACAGTATTCTAAGTGTAGTTGCTTAGATTTGTATAAGAGCAGTATAATATTGTCACATTTATTGTTCTTTCCTAATTATGCATAACATGCAGTTTGTCTTTTTCACAGCCACTGCTCACTTGCTTGATATTTTCATCTACCTGTCCAGCAGTACCCCAAGATCTCTTTTTAATCAGTCACAACTAGCGCATTTTAAATTTGAAGCTTGGATTTTTTGCCCCAATATGTATCATTCACCACTTGCTTACAGAGAACTACTTTTGGCATTTTGATGTCTATTCCTCCAGTTCTTTTGAGGTTCTTTGGTAGTGCCTCACAACCCATTTTGTTTTAACTATGGTAAATAATTTGTTAGCTAGTTCACATGTAACTCCTAAATCTGGTTCATGTATGATTACATAGAAAGTCCTGTAGGACCCCACCATTTTTGCTCCTTCACTGGAAGGATTTACCATTTAGATCTTCTCTCTGCTTTTTCTTCTTTATAGTCTGATGCCTCTGCAGAAGGTAGAATGTCTGCTGAACAACAAAATACCCATTTATTATACTCTGGATGTGGAAAATCGAGGCAACCAAGAGGATGTGGTCGATCAAAGATGTCTGAAAGATCAAGATATTCTGGACAATTTAGCAGACCTGGTCAGTTTCCTTCCAAGTCTCTTAATAATATGTCAGCAGAGCACCACAATATATTTAGAAGGAAAGCTAGGCTAAAAGAGGTATGGTTCCTTTTCACAGTTGTTTGTTTCACAATTGTCCTGTTCACAAATTGCTTTTATCTAATAATGCATCCTTACTTGATCAATCTGTTAATCAATTCAACCCTTCTAGTAATATAAAAAGTAACCACAATTGGACAACACTCTTTCTTAAAATTATTTGTAAACTAAGCATTAGCAAACATCCACTTACAGGATGCTTCTAAGAGTGCTTGCTACAGCATCTGACATGTATCATCTAAAAAAAGTAAAGTTATCTTCTTATATGCAGGTGTAATTTGAAACATATGCAGTTAACTGAGTTGTTTGAGCAGGAGATAACCTTATTATTTTACCTTTGTCTGAAAATGTGCCAGCTAAGATTCTACTCAGTGATTATGAAGAATGGAGTGATGATTTTCGGGGGGGGGGGGTTGTTTTTGTTTTTGTTTAAACTTGCAGAAAGAGTAGTTAACATGTCTGCCTGTGGGGAAGTTTGTGATGGTATATCTGTGTTCTACCTTCCTTTCAACCATCTTGGAGCAGGAAGAATGTTGTGTGAGGTGGCCCTATTCAGGAGGTTGTTTTTTTTTTTAACTTCATCCATCTGGTACTGAAGATGGGAAGTATTTCCTAAAGTTTGAATTTCCAGTGTCATGATTTATCTGTCTAACAACCAATTGCACAGGTTTCATGCATTCTTCTTTCTCTCCTAATCTTCATGTATTTAGAGTGGCGCTTTAGCAATGTGACTTTATGGCTTCTCTAAAGAAATTATTATGGTCTTTAATAGCTGATTCAGCAATGTGCCAATGAAGAGTTCATGGAGCTGGCTGTTCCACGTTTTACAAAACTTGTTACTGTATTTGAATTCCTACTGATGAAGGTAATTTTAATTGTAGGCCCTGAATCCTCAAGATTTATGAGGATTTAGAGTTAACATCTGTAGACAATTTCCTTAAAGCAGAGTCTCCCATATTGGGATGAACAAAAATGGAATTATACCAGATTAGCTAGGACTATAGGGAGCTATGAGGAAGTACACAACTTTTATTATTTATTTATTGATTGATTGATTAAAACATTTCTATGCCGCCCCATCGCAATAAAGCCTCGGGGCAGCTTACAACAGTAAATAGAACAAAACAGAACAATAAAATTAAAACCCTGCTGTAAATAGTAGGTTATGGAGAAAGCATATTTTTTGCAATCTGTTCAAGCAGTTGCCATCTGTTCCACAGCTTTCCTTCTGTGCTGATAGGCATGCAAAGCCACAACATATAGGAAATATTTATGTTTTTAATTTTCCACAAATTCACATATTTTAGAATACAATCAGTATTTGCTTTGAATTTTCTTAAAGTACAAGTGCCTGCCTTGTCAGTCCCTGTGTAACATAAGTCAATAGGGGCACAAGGGACTGACACCTTTGCTTCAAATAATTGTCCTATAAAAGCAACGTTATCAAGGGATAGAGGACATAAAAAGCTTCTGGGAATGGGGGCTTGCAAAGAGAACTTTATAAGATTCTTTTTGCAGTTAAATTTAGAAAGGTACCATGCATATGATTACCTTTTCTGTTTCCCTAGCAATGGGCTTGAATGAAGCTTATAGCTTGTGATTTCTGGACAAATTCTGCAAATTCTGTGATTTCTGCAAATTCATGCAGATTTTGCTTTTGAACAGGTGGGAAAAAAATATCCAGCAAAGGTGCTCTTTCCGGATGTATACAAGGAATTTGAAGAGCTGCATGCTAGAGTGAAAGACATGTGCAAGGACTATTTCAACAGTCCTGAACTGAAGGAGCCTGTGAATATAAAAGACCCAAAGGTAACATAGAAACAGTTGCATTTTTTTTCTTGTTAGCCTGAATCAGTCAGCTAAATTGGATATCAGCAATACCAAACAATACACTTTCTTCACAAATAAATTTATTTTTATCTCTTAATTTATTATTAGTTGCCTTAAACATGTTTGTCTAAGAAATAAGGCAAGATGTAAATATGTAAATTAAATATAAATAAAAGAAGAAAATGAAGATTAATTGAAAATGTTGGAGATGTGATAGGCAGAGATCTCTGATCACCTGTTACTTTATTTTTGATCTTCTGTATTGTATATTATACGTTACTGCAGCTGTGAGGGAATGTGTGGCCATCAAGCTGTCATTGAACTGCAATTTGTTGGGTCTGTGACTGCACAATAATGAATGATTGATGGAACTGCAACTCCAGTAATCCCAGACTGGTTGGGGCTGACTGAAGTCCCGCAATATTTGAAGGGCTACATATTCCCAAGCTCGGCCTTATTGCGATTTTAAAACCATTAAAACAGTGGTGGTGATTGGTATATATTTCTCCAAAAAACCTTGACCTCCTTTTTAAAAAATGCTTTGAAGTTTGACCTGATGCATGAAGAGCTTTTCTTGGAATGGAAGATGCTACTTCTGTATCTGCAGCATACAGTATAGCCCCAGTGTGATGCCTGTGGGAGTCATTGTGCCTGAATGCACCTTCCTTGGCACCTGCTAGGCTCTCTGTCCCTCCTACTTTTAAAAGGATTTTAAAAAATAACATTTTTTTTAAATCAGAAAAGTGACATGCAGTGGAGCACTAATTGCCAGAGCAATCTTTAATTTTAAATAATGACTCTCATCTCCACATAGTGTTAGAGGGATTCTTGGAAAATAAAAAATAGCTAGCAGCAACAGCGGTGTTTTGTTTTGAATCATATCCAGCCACCCAGGGGAAAAAAGTAAGTTGAGGTGGTGGTAGGAAACAGATGAGAGGTCAGCAATGTTGCTGTTTTGCCTCTGCTGTCTATTGAAGAGGTGGAGGGGTGGGAAGTTGCCTGTATGTGATATTTGAGCTGTTTGTTTTGGCGTGGGGTGTATTTTGCCGGGGGGTTCATGTGCATGTGGCAATGTTGGTGCTTTGTGTGTTTTACCTAGTTTGTGTTTTTTGCCTTGGTTGTTTGGTTGGGGAGAGGGGCAGTTAGTGTGGAGTGTTTTGTGATTGGTCATGTCCAGCCTGGCATCCATTTTGCAAGAATGTCCAACCATGTTTTCAAATTCCAAATGGATTAAAAATATTGGGTGACCCTGATAGAAGTGTTATTTCCTGTGAATAAAACATTTTAAATATTAGTGCTGAGTATATTGCTTCATTGTAGCATTAGGTGGGTATGGATAGGCTTTAGCATAAAATATAGATATGCAAAACACATTGATCAAATATCTTAATATTTTAATAACTGTTATAACAGTGCTATTCTCTTTTTGGGGCGGGGGCAGGGGAGTTCCCTGTGACATTTCCAGTGACACTTCCCTCTAAATTACACTCATTTTTCTTTCATAGGTTGCTGAGTCATTAGGATTTATAGAGAGTAATCATGCAGTCCTGAAGATTCAGGCAGACTCCTCTCCTGAATGTATTAAAACTACTGGTGAACATGTTTTTATGGAGATTTTAGGACCAAAACGAGCAGCTGAGGTATGAAAGAATTTTGCCATATTAATAACATAGAGATTATTTTAGCATACCAAAATTTCTGCTGCTCTTTATTTTCCATGGATGTATATTATCTTCCATAAATGCCATCACCTGTGCCACAGCTGGGCTCAAAATTACTTGCAGTCTTCTCTCTAAAGTTTGAGCTTTGGGATGTCTACTTCAAAAGATCAAATCATTATTCTTTTTTTGTTGCTAAGTGCCTTATTATATAGTTGGCCTCCGTATTTTTAACAACTTGGTGAATCATTTACTTTTTTCATTACAATTGGAGTAAATGAATTGAATACTTTTAATAAAATACTATTAACTTGAACTATTCATTCTGGATTCTCATGTGGAAAGTGTTGCCAAATCACACTATGCAGGCAAATGTTTTTTGGAATGTTGAAATGTTTGGAATGTTGAAATGTTGGAATACTCAATTTTTATAATTCCAAAGTTGATAGGAAGCATTTTTTGGTTTATAATTCCTGTTACTTTAAATGCTTTTTTTTATTATTATTGCAGGATTTTATTGTTAAACTCTTTCGAACTTAGTACACTGCCTTGATGCCTTTTAAGCAGATAAAGTGGTATATTAATATAATAATGAATATTGCTCCAAAATGATACTATTTATATTGAGTATATAATGCAGACTAGTTTATTTTCTTCCCATTCTCTATTAACAGACTTCAGATGAAAACTTGCCATTTGCAAAAAAGACTAGAATGGAAAGTTTGATGGAGAATGTGGCTATTGATTGCTCAAGTGATAGTGGAATAAAGGAAACAAATTCTACGTATGAAGGTGGTATTTAAATTTTAACATCCATTCTCTTTGGAAGATAGAATAACATGCAAATACTCAAAGCTAGAAGGGTACTATAATTTTTTAAATCTCTAGGACTCTAAGTCTGATCCTAGTGTTAAGTTTGGTGCTCAGAATGGGGTGAAAGAAGCTTGTTTAAATAGGAATCTGATCATGTGAGAATTTCATAACATCTTTGCTACTAGTTATGCTATATTGGTAAAGCTTTTAACATGCCCTTCCTCCAAGAGTTTCAGTACTTGGGATTTCTCAATTTTAACTTCACAAGTCCACAAAGTAGCTTAGACTGAGCTCATGATGGACACTAGATCATCCAACAAGCTTGATTTTAAATACATAGAGATCATACCAGCACATCACCTTCTTTGTTTCAAAGGAAAGGTAGTTTTGGAGGAGGGAAGAGGAAAGAGCAGATGCTTGCTCCTAACCCCCATTGTAGCATGCTTCTGTAAACCAGAAACTGTCAATGACAAGAGGTAGACCAAGGTAGTTGGTAGCTAGAAATAGCAGCTATACAGTGCTGCTAAGGGAGGGAAGGAGGGAGATCCAGAGAGAGGTCAGCAAGAGGGTACTGTGAGATAGCATAGATGCCAGTGGTAAACTGGCCTATGATATCATGAGCTTATGTTGGCCTTTGTGTTAGCTTGCACAAACTGCTTTGAAAAGCCTCCTCATTTCCAAAAGCAGTTTGCAATGTGATATCAAGGAGACCTGTTTGTGAAACCCAAGCCCAGGCATGCAAAATCACTTGCATTGTTCTTTAGCTCTCCAGAGTAGTGGTGCAGTGTGCTGTAATGCAGTTACCACACTGGTAATAGAATAAGTAGATGGGCAACTCGTGTATCTATTTGTATGCTAGTACTACAAAGGAGAGAAGAAAATGAATGTTGGTTCATCTTGCCTGTCAAGAGAACACAAGCAGGGCTGAGAATACATAGTGTGTCTAAAAGCCATTCTTTTTGATCTCTGAACCCTTCAGAACAGGATTCAGTGTGGTACTGACTTAACTCGCCCCACTTACATGCGTGGAAACACTTTTGCTTCTGTAGTGTGATTTAGAAAATAACATGCACTTCATAGATTGGAAACTAAGATGGAGATGTGCTGAAAACTAATCAATGTAGCCACATTGTGACAAAACTCAAAGTCTAGTCCAAGTGCAAAAATTTATTTTTTAACATATTGTTTACCATTCCTAAATTTTCTGTTCTATGACAGTGTACTTTTAAGTGTTAAATGCAGCATTGCTAGTCAGCTTTCTTTTTGTAAGTTCCTAAATTAGAAGTTTTTGTAGACATAAATCAGTTCCACAATTTTTCTTAATGCTTCATTTCAGGGTTAAATAGTTTTAAGACAAATTGTATCTGAGTAATGATGCCATTGTCATTTATGTCAAAAACACTTTTCAATTTGCTTGTGACTTAATAAGACATGTATATTAGGGAATTTTGTATTTACTTGAATTAATATTTTCTTCTAGAAGACAGCTATGCAGTGAATACTTGCTCTGGAAATATAACATGGGAAATGGAGCAGCATGAATCACTGGAAATAGAAGTGTCAAATGATAGACTAGCTCTAGATGTACACAACTGCACAGAAGTGAGACTTCAGAGCTTTCAACCTTCAAGTACATCAGACTGTTTAACTTTACAGGGTGAAACATTGTCAACTGTTGATGTAGGAAGTTTACAAGAAGAAATCATGTAAGCAAATTCAAACTGGAACACAGCGAACAAAGTGAGTCTGAATTCTGTAACTCAGTAGCATCTGAAAAATCTAGTCAGACTCCTGTCTGGTCAGTGCATGAAGAAAATGATCATGAATACTGCAGAGAACATCAGGAGGAAACATATGACAGAAATTTTGAAGATTCTAAGAGTTCTTGAGTTACATAAAATCTTCTCTAATGCCATGGGAGTATATCATTCACTTGAGTCTCAAAGTTTTTTTTCCTATACAAGCTTTGAAAAAATGGCAGTCCAGTAAAAAGTGATTTAATGAATTTGTGGAATAGAATATTTTACTGGAGAAAAATACTGGAAAATGTGGATGACAGATGAAATAATAATGTTTGAGATCAGATGAAAGTGTGGAACTCTTCTGTAGGGCTACAGAATCATTCAGGCATTAGCTCATCATGGTGCTGCCACACTGTCATACTGTCACCTCAAGCTGAATTGAAACTGTAAAATAATGTATTGTTACTATTCTTCAGATCCATATAGTTTCTTTGGAAACTATCTCTTAGCTGTACTACAAATTCATAGTGAAAGTAAAAATAATATGCTCAAAGTGAAAGCAAGCCATTATTAGGAAGATGTATAGAGGCATTCTTTAAAAAACATGCTGAAATATATATTTTTCTTACTTGATGTTAATTTATTATTACTTCCATTACCTTGGCTGAATCCAGCATTACAAATAATGAATTTGAGTATATTGAATAATATAGCAATAGAAGTGGGAACATAATTCCTGATAATCTGCACTGTTTGCTAAATTGTCCATTAGGATGAATTACCTAAATACATTGCACTGCTTTTTGACAAAGTAAGCTATTAGACAGTTATCTGAATTACTAATGAATGTTTTTAATCTTACTTTTTTGTCTGTATGGTGCTAGTTAAGTGTAAAGAACTGGGTTTCCTAGCTATGATTTCACTAATCAGAGGTAGCCTTCAATTTGAAAAGTTCACTTCTGGAAGGAATAAGTCATCACTGGTCCATCTTCTGAAACTTGGGAATAGGGAAATACTTTGTTTTACTTTAGGATGCTACACATAAAATTAGTTCCCATTTAATGACAGCAAATCATGCATTAGTTAAATTTTAAGCTGTGGGTCATATTCAAGATGCATTCACTGAGCATAATCTAACCTCTAATTGGTCTACTTGTAGGTTGTAGCATGACATGTGTACCTAGACATTTTTGTCTGTTAGTTAAGCAAACCTAAGTTAACATAGTAAGTAATTGTATCTTAACTTTGGGTTGAGTAGTTTCCTAAAAACCCAAACTGTCCAGATCCACATGTCGTGCAACATTCAGTCTTATCTGATCAAAAGCTGCTTATACAGTACATGAACCCTGGCAAATTATAGATTAATTAATATATGATCTGGATTATGTGTGAATGAAATCACGTAGTCCTTAAAATCTTGTTCTGATCTGGTCATTGTAGTGCTTTAAGCATGGCATCTGTTCAGCTATGGTACTGATGGAACTGTACTGATGGAACTGTAGTGAATCCGGTTGTGAGGTGGCTTATTTAAATGCGTCTATAATTTAATGTGTGAAGTATTATTGTTATGTGCCATCAAGTCCTTTTTTTTTTTTAACCTATTGTGATCCTGTGACTGAAAGCACTCCAAAATGTTCTGTCCATGACCACTCGATTCTGCTCTCCCAAGTTCAAGGCTGCGGCTTCCTTTATTTGGTGTTTTGTCTTCTGCCTTTGACTTTCCTTAACATGTTTGTCTTCTCCAGTGAGATTTGGCTTCTCATGATGTGTCTGAAGTATGACAGCCTCAGTTTTGACATTTTTATTTCTGGGGAAAGCTCTGGTTTGATACGTCCAGGGTATTCACAAAGCTCTTCTGCAGCACCATGTTTTGAATGCTAATGAGGCATTAGCAATGGCTTGTTCAAAGCAAGCTCCAAATTAATCTAGTCTTCCTTTTGGAATGTACCCTGTTCTTAATTGTAAATGTTAATTGTATCCATGCATACATGGACTTTTCCAGCCCCGAATAGTCACATCTTAAAGTGTTTTATAAGTGGAGACTCCATATGTCAATGGTTTGTGACTCGAAAGAAATCCTGAGTGAGAAGTCCAAAATCCACTCCCTAGCACAAAATAGCTGATTTTAATGTGGCTGTTTAGCAGATACAGGCTGCAGTATTATGTTTACCTGGGAGTAAATACTATTGAACTCAGCTGGATGACTTTTGAATATAGATGTATAGGATTATGCTGTAAAAGAACAGTAGCAGAGGTCTAAGGGAAGTATGAGGTTTAGGATTAGGGTTCAGCTCAGACAGAACCTATAACATTTGCTTCTTGGAGTGACGATGTACAGGTACACAGTAGCCATTGTGCCTTAAAAACAGAATAGGCCTGTATTGCTGAAAAGAGCAGGAAGTATAGGTTTCTTTTCCCTCTAGGCCATGAGTTAGTGGCAAAGGCAGGGATTTTACATGATAGTTAACTGCCTCAGCTAAATTTCAGCAGGAGCTGTTTAGTTTTCCTTTTTTCAATTTTGAAGGACTTCAGTATGTTCCCTAGGAGATTTGAGTATACTCTGCTTGTCATTGCATATCAATGCCTATTCAGCATGTGCCTTGAAGTAATGAAGAGTGTTAAATGAGTAGCTGTATTGCTGGGGTAAGGTTGCTGAGCCACTCAGATGCCTAGTTCAGGTAGATTTGGAGAGTGACTAATATGAACTGAACTGCTTGTGTGAAAAATAGCAAAGTTTATTGATTACAAGGGACTGCAGGTGGCACAGTGGTTTAAACTGCTGTGCTGCTGTGCTGGTTGATTGAAAGGTTGCTGGTTCGAATGTGCACAACTGGGTGAGTTCCCGTTGCTCCATCCCAGCTCCTGCCAACCTTGCAGTTCAAAAGCATGCATTATCAAAAGTAGATAAATAGGTACCACTTTGGTGGGAAGGTAACAGCATTCTGTGCACTTTGGTATTTAGTCATACTGGCCACATGACCACAAAAACTGTCTGCAGACAAATGCTGGCTCGCTCGGCTAGGAAACGGAGATGAGCACTGCCCCCTAGAGTCAGGCATGACTGGACTTAATGTCAAGGGGAAACCTTTACCTTTTATTGATTACAAAGTTGGGCTATTAATGCAGAATATAAACTAATGTGAAAAAGTGTGTATTCTCCTTCTCTGTAATTGCACTGTTACCCAGAATGCATCGAAGTGGCTGCAACATATTTGAGCAACTAATACACTGGTTCCTCTTCCCAAAGGATGAGCAAGGAAACTTGGCATGGATCTGATATGCTTGTCAGCCCATTCCAGAGGTTGTCAGTGAAATGCTGGCCTGCATGCCCCCCCCCCCCCAAGAAACGATGGGTGAAGTGGCTTCAATTAAGAAAGCAGCTTTTGTTATCCAATGTGGTTAAGGGGTGCAGTTACAGAGGGATTTACCTCTGGTCCTTTTCCTAGCTGGAGCAAACTTGTGCCATATGTGAAACTCTAGCAAGGCTGCAAGAAAACTGTATTGGCTTCTGGGTGTTTCATAAGTTCTCTGTGCTACTCCTTCAACCTTGAAAACCACCTCACCATTCTTCCAGTATAGGCCAATCATCTTGGGGCATCTCCTTCTGCCCTAGAGAATAACCACCCATTTTGGGGGCTCCCATGCTTACATTGTAGGAGCCAATTATTGGTGGGCAGTTGCATGATACCGGTAAGGTTTATACTACCTATTATTTGCATGTGATTACTTGCCATGTGTCTCTAGCATGAAAGGCAATAGTACCTGCAAGCATGCAATGTTACCTGAATCAGCTGGAACAGAACCCCTTTCAGGCATTAGCCCTCAGTATGAGAAAAGGATCATGTTGTACACCCATGTCCCCACCAGGGCACACCATGTAACTTCACTTGGATAGACTGTTCTAATTGTATGACGCCCAAATGAATATGGGTAGAGCTGGTGTGCCCTTCAGACCTTTCTCCAATGTGTGAATGGGACGGTTCTAGTCCCCAAGATATATTCACTTCTTAATCCTCCCCTTAACAGGATATCCTGATACAACTCTGAAAAACTTGGCCAACATCACCTAATTTGTATTGAGGATAGATGAAAGATTTGTTTGGTCTAAATTTTTATATGGACACAATTTGCACATTCATTCATGAACCTAGATGTGGAATGTAGGATATAGAACTATATGTTTACCAAAAATCTGCATTCTTCATAATTTTATAATGTAATGCACATTGGAAAAATAAGCATTGGATAATATAAGAAAATGAGCACAAAAATGTGTTTGGGTAAAAATCAATTGCAAGATATGCATACTAGGAAAGGCACTTACAAAAATGGAAGACTTGGAAGAAACATGCATGGGGGTTTGTGCTGAATTCAAACCAATGCAGAAACTGGCTGGGAAAATGAAACTGAGAAAACAATCCAAGCTGACAGATTCACCTACTGCTACCTTAAATACACAAAATAAGTATGAACGAGCATTTACCGTATTTTTCGCTCTATAAGACACACCTGACCATAAGACGCACCTAGTTTTTAGAGGAAAACAAGAAAAAAAAATATTCTGAATCAAATGGGCACATAATCACAAGCACATTTCCCATCACTTCCCCATGGGCTGCACATCTGACAGACTTACTGCACACACATATTCGCTCTATAAGACGCACAGACATTTCCCCTTACTTTTGAGGGGGGGAAAAGTGAGTCTTATAGAGCAAAAAATACGGTACTTTGGAAGCATAAATCCTTAGGTAATATGTGGTTTGTGATGTGAATCTTCAGAGTTAAAAGAAAGGGGAGAGTTTGATCAGATGCTAAATATCATAAAACCTAAGAACAGATTTTACAAATAGCGTAGGCGTAGTTAACCAAGTTATATTTTTAAATTACAAATAGAACTCAGAACTGTGTTTTTCTAAAAAGTTGTCATTAAATATAGCATGAGAAGAAAAAATATTGTCAACATGTTGTAACAGGTCCATTTGCTGTTTCAGTTCCATCCAAGTGTTTTGAATGACAGACTTCAGGTTCAATGAGTAATGAACAATGTTAAAGTGGTCTGTGTCCTGTTTCCAGTAACATGCTTTCTAATAGTACTTTGCTGGTATCCTCAATGTAGGGTTGATATAACCATGATGATAAGTAGACCATCAGCAGATCTTGGTCAGCAGTATGAGCAATCTCTTGCACAATGATTTGCTTAAGTTTTATTTCTTTTGAGTACATGTCTAAGAGCTTGACAGAAACTTCATCTGAAAGAGAGAAAAACAAAATAAGTAGCTCTACAAGTTTTCCATATGTATTCCATTTTTGGAACTTATTTTTTATGTGCGACATTACTCACATTACTTAAGTATATTATTCATATCACAGCTTTCTAGTATTAAGTAATGCAAATACAGTCTATCATTCATCATTGTCTAATGATGTGTGTGTCTCGTCATGCAACTAAAATCCAGGTACAAGTATTATGATAGATACACTCTAGTTTACTTGGATAGAAGCCTTGGAATAGCATTTGTGTGATAACCTGAAGCCTTCTTTAGCCAGATTCAACCGTTAAGAGCTGCATTGCATTGGCAAAATGTATAAACTTTCCTCCTTGGAAAGGAATAAACATAGTTTCATAAATGAAGGCTATACTTACAGAAATAGGGAGTGGGCCATGTGTGGAAGAATGGTGTCTTATGATCTCCATGATGGTATGTTTCTAATTCACAGATCCCTTTAGTTGTTGAACACAATTTTTCCATTTTTTGATAAATTTTTTCCTAGTGAAGTTTAAGATAAGCATACATTTAGTTTTATTTAAGAAGTAACTACTCTTTGGGCACAATTCAGTGCCCCCCCCCATGTTTGACACACGTAAGCATCTGAATTCAGAGGTTTTAATTGCATCAAATACATCAAGTATACTTCATTATACCTATACAATTTGTACCTCACACCCTGCAGTTCATCTAGTCAGTCACTTCTGTTGCCAAGGAGGGAAGCAGGCTGGGCTCATTTGGATATTGGCTCTAGCTTCTTTCCCACCTGAACCCTGGGATACCTCTCTTCTTCCTCTCCAAGACCAGTTGGAGAGACAACTGGCACAGTGCTTGGCATTTGGAGGTCCTGTTTCGAGGTAGCAGAATCCTAGATCTGGAATGCTGAATGCTCTGGCCTATCAGACACAGGATTGCATTCTAATTCAAAGCTAGAGAAAACATTTTACAGACCTCGAGTCAGGATAAACCATTAATATTGAACCAAATGTTATAGTTTCCAAAGGATATTTTTCAAAGGAGACATTAAGGGTACAACACTATGTTAAAACAACTCTCAGCATTCCCTATCCAGTATGCATCCTCAGAATGGCTTTAATTCTTTCCCCAGGGACTTTGCAATGACTCAAGTAGAAATTAATTTTAAATCTGGTTATTATTGAAGTATTCTTGCTTAGCTGGATGTTATCTTAAATAAACTTGCAAAACTAGTTAGTAAAAAGCCACCACCTAGATTTCCTACATGAGAGTACCATCTCTTGATCTAGAACAGGGTGCAGAACCTCTGGGTCAGGGGCCAAAACTTGGAGATTCCCCCCAATAACTAGTGGTTTCTAAGCTTTTGGGGTGTTTTCCCTTATTTTAAAAGGTTAAAATGCTTTTCCTAATGCATAGTTACTAGCAGTAACAGCTTTAAGCTAAAATACATTGGTATTCCCCCTTCTGCTATTTGCTTTTGGCCCTACCTACCATGGGAATGTGCTCCTCAGAATCTTCTCTGAAATGAAGAGCAGCCCTCAGGCTAAAGAGATTCTGTACCCTGATCTAAGGTGAGTGGACTAGGCAATGTTTTGTTCAATGTGAATGCTTGAAAATACCATTTTTTTGAAGGTCCCAAGTAGTTCTGTACAGCACATTTCCAATTCCTCATTGTAGATATGTGGCAGTTTTCCAGACTCAGAGTCAGGATTCTTATATTCTATTTCCATCTTGGTGTCTTTAAACCTAAAGAAAAATACCCTTCAGTATATGTAACAGATCCATCCTATCTCTCTCATAGCTTTGTATTTCTTGTTGCCTATAATATATAAGGTCACTGTTGGTTTGTATGTAATAGGAAACTTTTTTATGGTTTTAGTTTGCATTGTGTGTTTTTCAAACCAAAATGAAATTTGCTGTGGAATAATAAGTAAGCTCTTACAGTCTACTTACTTTTCAGCAATTTTGATGTTCACAATTTTGTTGGCAGCGGTAAATCCATTATCATTCAGTGTTTCCCACTTCATTATTAAATTATGCCAGTCTGCTGCATTATCTTTAATTTTTCTTGCACTGACTGATAATACTGGTGTCCTGGGCATTGAACTTTTGGCTAGTCAAACACACAAAATGAAGACCTTTTTAATCAGAATAGTTAAAGTTTGAGCTAGACCCCTAATTAAAAAGAAACCAACCACTTTTTATTTAATTTTTTAGCAGCCAATAGCCAAAGCTCTCTGGTTCAGAACAATTTCTCAAAAATACAAAAAAATACAATTAAAATACAGATACAATAAAGGCATAATATAAAATACCAATATACAAATTTAAAACAGTTTAAAACTCCAATATGCAAAAATGTAAAAACAGTTCAAACATCTACAACGACTTCAGTGAAACTAGAGTTAACAGCTGACATAACCCAAAATATGCATGGGAAAGGGCAGTTTTAACCTGATGCAAAACATGACAGTGTTGCTCAGTGCAATTTGTTCCATAACTGGAGGGCTACCATTGAGAAGACCAACCTTGTTGCCTCCTTCTGGGCCTCCCTGGGAGTTGGCATCAGAGGAAGATCACATATGCAGATCACAGGGGTCTGGGTTAGACTGAGGTTAGGAGAGGCCTCAAGTATTGTGCTCCCAAGCCATGTATGGCTAACATCACTTTTGGTTTTCCCCTCACTTGCTGGTCATACTTCCCTGGGCTTTCAGTATAACAGGATTAAAAGCTGCAGTCAAAGTCTAAAATACTGTGACTTGTTTAATGGGATTTTAGTGCTTGTTCACACATGTTGTTTCATGCAGTCAAGTTGTCTCTGATTTATGGGAACCCTATGAATGAATGTCCTCCAAAATGGTCTGTCCTAAAGATGGTATACTGAATTTTACAGGCCCATACATACATAAATTTACTAATAATCATGTAATAGCACACTATATTTTTATATTCCATGAGTAAGTATTGGCATTGCTGTTTACTAAGCAGAAGGATAGGGGAGAGAAAGATACCACCCTTCATCCCAGAACCTACTGTGGTATTTTGATTAAAAAGAATGCTAATATTTTTCATATCCCAGGTGACAATAATGCTTATACATAAAGTTACTAGTACATTGTGTCTACTGCCACCTCAGTGAATAAACTTCAGTGAATGAGGCCAGGCAATGAATCATAAAACCTTATATGAAAGAACCCTAGAATAAGTACCTTGGGCTAGTTCCCGACTCAGTAAAGGCAAATACAAATTAGGTTCTTTGCAATAAGCATCATGCACTGAAGCCCTAGGAAACCACCTTGAAATTTATGGAACTCATGTCCAAGCAAAAATGTGTAGGATTGCATGTGAATCTAAGGTTATACCATCCTCTTTTAGTTGAAATATTGCATAACAAGGAAAAAAAAACAATGGATTGGGCCTAAAATACATCTGGTTCAGCATTGCCCTTTCCTACAATGCCCAGACAGGGGTACAAAGCCAGTAGCTGCCTTACAATTGCGGTTTCATGCTGTATCTTGCCATTGAACATGGAGGCTGCATGTAGCCACCTCAGTGAAAATCTGTTGAGAGCTGCTTCCTCCATAAATTCAAAAGTTTAATCTCCTTTTAAACTCATCCACCATCACCAAAACAGTTTAGAGCAATGAGTTATATGGTCAATTGGATGCTGTGACACGAATGCCTTTCTCTTGCCTGACAAATCCACCAAGCAATCTGTTTCATTGCTGGAACCTCCCAGTTCTAGTATTATGACATTCCTAGGTGAAAAGCAGATTACAAATTACCTAAGCAAAACACATACATGAAAGAGGAATAGGGGGCACCCTCCATTTCCACTTTCTCCACATTAGGCATGATTTTATAAAGCTCTATTCTACCTCCCTCTGCCTCCTTAGCTCTAACCCCCCTTACCCCAAAACCTGGTAAGAATGAAATCCTATGCATGCTTAGACAGAAAATACTCCTACAGTTCCCAACAAGCTCTAGGTGGCCATATTGGAGCGCACCTCTGTATGTTTAGTTTTGGTTTTCATAATGTACTTGGAAGGTTTTGATCTTTGTAAACCACTCAAGGAGGCTTACCTATTGGGCAATGCAATAAATGAAAATGAAACCAAAGGAAATAAGACTGTGTCACATGAACCACAAATGGTTGAGCATTCATCTGCTGTATCACAAAGATGTATCAACTAGTGCAAGAAAGGCCCACACCTTTCTTTGATAGGAGTACAAGGATGTGGTGGCTGTATGTATGAGGGGCGTTCAATGTATTCTCGGTATCAGCATGAAGAAAAAGGAATAATAAATTGAAATAATTTTTATTTTTCAATCGAGCATCTTCCAATACAAGTTTCTCAATTTTTTTCACATTTTCTTTCTAGTGGCAAAACAGCCCGCCCGAACAAGGGTCGTCTTCAGTGCTTTCTCTGTCCCTTTTAAATTCACTTGACCACTTTTGAACAGTAGATAATGAAGGTGCAGAGTCCTGGTAAATGGCCACCATTTCTTCGTGAATAATTTTTTTGCTTTTTCCTTGTTTTGTAAGGAACTTAATCACAGTGCAGTTCTCGATTTTATTTATTTATTTAACATATTTGTATGCCGCCCCCTTGCAAAACAAGCCTTGGGGCAGCTAACAACAATAGGAAAGTACTATTGGAACTAGGAAAAAGTTGATTTTCTTCAACATTGTTGCATCAGTCATTATGGTCGTCTTTCACTGAGGATTACTAGGGAACTAATGATCAGACTTATTTGAAATTTTGAATGTATACCCTCAGATAGTGTCATTAGCTAATGAAATAATTAAATTACCCACATCAATAGCAAATCAACCCGATACCGAGAACACCCCTCGTATTAACTACGCGTGCCACGCTGTGCATGTCATGTAATGATGATAATAGTAATGTTTAGGCAGAGAAAATCCTACAACTCCCAGCATGCCCTAGCCAGCTAGGCTATGGAGTACCTATCGACCCAATCATTTGCAAACTTGTAAAGCTTTTCCCCCAACTACCAAAACATGCACAGGATTGAGCTTTACTCCGCGGAGCTCATTGTAACAGTGGCTGGAGCTCGACTCCTTTCCTTGCCCACCTCTCCTATTTAACAATAATTCAGAGCGTTTCTCTCCAGCCCAACAGCCAAAGCTCTCTGGGTAGTTCACAAATCAGAGTGCTAATCCTAGTCATGATCATACTAATATTCAACCCGCCGCAGGCCTGGAGAGGAAACTGCCTCGCCTCCAAGGGCAACGAGGATCAGCCCAGGGCTGGGGAAGGAGCCGCGGCCCCACAAGCGCTTACCTGCCATTCCCGCCGGGTCTCCGCGGACGAGGCGGCCGCTGCCTGGGCTGCGCCCTCGGAAGTGCGCTCACGTCCGGCCCCGCCCGCCGTGCCGCCGCCGCTGTCGCCGCCGCTGCCCGGAGGCCGCGTAGCGCTGGGCTTCTTTCGCGAAGCCGCCGGGCCTGGGGCGAGCGGCCACTCCAGCGAAACATGTGGGGCGTCTCCGCCGGGGCCCTGCCGAGGTGAGTGGAGCTGGCGGCCCGGACGGGCGGCGGGCAGCCTCCGCGTCGCCCTTGGAACGCGTTGCTGGGGATGATGGGTCCCCCGCCCGGGGGGAATCGCACCCGCAGCCTCCACTACGCTTTCAGCTGGGCAGGAGCAAGAGTTGTCGGGATCCCTTCTCCCGGCCCTCGGTAGTTAACTTCCAAAACAACGGGGGGCTACCGGATGGGCGGGGTGGTTGTCCAAGACTGTCTGGTGGCTCTTCTAACCTCAGGGCTTCGAGACTTGGTATAGGAGGCGATACACACTCAGCACATACTCAGAAGAAGTCTTGTGTCTCGTGTGTTGTCAGAACCTGCCCTGGAAACACGTGAGTTCAAGCGAGCCATTGTTAAAAGGGAAACTTTACTTTGTTAACGTGCTGTATCTGTCCTCATGCTTGCTTGTAATGCCCATCAAATGGCACAGGCAGACAAACCAGTTCTTCAAAAATTTAGGGATCATGGTGTGCCTATTTAGAATTCCAAATATACTGATTTAGTACCTTTTAATGCAGGTGAGTTGCCCCACTGCTTGCTGTTTTTCAGCCACCCGTGTGTATTTTCCTCAAGGAAGTTAAAGGAATGATGATTTTTGCTTCCAGTGCAATGAAAAAGTGCGGGAGGAGGAGAAAATAGAATAATACCAGTTTTCTTGTTAGGACCATTACGAAAGGTTTAGCAGACTGATACTCTACATATTAAAAAAACAAAAACCCATGATAGAAATGTCTCTATCCTTTTAATTTTCCTTATTTTTATCTTTTGGTTTTCTTCTCTGTGTAAATTTAATAGAGCCAGGTCCAAGCGTTATCCATTTTTATGTACGGTATTTGCCAGTACATCACTGTGGCATTATGTGTCCCAATGTTCATCTGGTTTAAGTTCTGGTTGAATGCTCTTTGACATTCCTGAGATCTTACACTCTATATCATGTGAACTAACTGTACTCTTGGAGAGCTTCTGTTTGATCTAGAGTAAGAAAGAGAAGTTACAATATTCAATCGATCAAAGGTTATGATATAAACACAGAAGCAATCAAACAAAATAAATATAACTTTATAATTATATAATTTAGAATATTCAAAGCATTACAAGTGGTTGTCATGACCACCCAAGAGCCTGACAGGCTCCATGGTATTCACCAGAACCAAGGACAATGAAGCAAGAGGGGAGATGGCGAGAACTCAGGTGGAGGAAAATTCTTGATGAACCCGACTGAACATGGCTTAGTGCTCATTAGTGTGCCTATTCTGAGCTGGCAAAAGTGGCAAAGAGATATTTTTTTGCTACCAGCATCGCTTCCTCACAGTGCTGACCAGTGGAGCTTTTCCAAGTGGGTCATGGCCTTTTACATTCTGAGCCAAAAAGAGAGATCATGGAACCCACATTAGCCCACCGTGATAAACTTGCATGACACTTTGAGGATAAAATTGCTTGGATTTGTCATGAGTTGGACACCACAGATAATAACAGTTTCATTGATGGAGGTATCCAGAGCACCATCTGATCCAATTTTGTTGGGTGAGTTTCAGCTTTTGCAGCCTGAGGCAGTAGACAGGGTTCTCAGTCATGTCTGTCCTACCACCTGTATGTTCAACCCTTGCCCTTCATGGCTAATTTTGATGATCTAAGGAAGGGGTTTGCACCTGGGTCCAGGAGGCCGGCAACACCACCTTAAGAGAGGGAGTGGTACCAGCTCCTGTAAAGGAGACTGTGATTGTGTTACTCCTAAAAAGTCTTAACTTGGACCCAGTGGATGTGAATAATTATAGGCCAATTGCTAGAATCTCCTTCTTGGGCAATGTGTTTGAGTGGGTGGTGGCTGGTCAGCTCTAGGCACTCTTGGATGAAATGGATAATCTAGATCCATTTCTGTCAGGTTTTAGGCCTTGTGTTGGAACAGAGACTGCTTTGGTCACTCTGTGGGATGACTTTTGCTGGGAGAGAGACAGAGGGAGTGCAACCCTGTTGATTTTCCTAGACCTCTCAGCAGCTTTTGATACCGTTGACCACAGTATCCTTCTGAATAGCCTAGCTGGGTTGGGAGCAGGTGGCAATGCCTTGCAGTGGTTCCGTTCCTACCTGGCCGATCGATTCCAGATGGTGGTACTGGAGGATTGCTGATCTGCAGCATAGAGTTCCATAGAGCTCTATTTTATCCCCCATGCTATTCAACATCTACATGAAACATGGGAGACATTTTCCAAAAGTCCAATATGCAGATGACACTCTGCTCTACCTCTCCTTTTCATCATATCCAGGTGAGGCCGTGGTTGTTCTAGATCATTGTCTAAACTCAGTAATGGACTGGATGAGGGCCAATAAGCTGAGACTCACTCCAGACCAGATGGAGACGCTGCTGGTGGGTGGATTGACTGTTCAGTTGGGAAACATTTGCCCTGTCCTGGATAGCGATGCTCCTCTCTAAAGGACAGGGTTAATAGTTTGGGGGTGCTCCTAGTGATAGACTAAAGAACTATCACTTTAGCCACAGGTGGGCTTGGTGGCCAGAAGCACTTTTATCAGTTCAAACTGATTTGCCAACTAGGTCGCCACCTGGACAGAAAGAGCTTTGCCAGAGTTATGTACACCCTGGTAACCTTCCAACTGGATTACTGTAACATGCTCTGCGAGGGGACTGGCATTCCAGAAACTTCAAGTGGTCCAGAATAGGATAGCAAGGCTGCTAACGGGGACCACAAGGCCGTATTACACCTGTCCTCTGCCAGATGCATTGGTAATATGATAAACCTCAAGCTATACACAAAGAGATCCAAAGACGTATGGAGTATCCTGCTCAAAAGCTTTTACTTTGATTTCTCCTGCTTGCCCCTCCCTCCTTACACTTAGCTTCTTGTGCAGATCTTCCACTCCCAACTATTTCTATTCATTGACTTTTTTGAAACTTGGCGCTTAAGAGGTTGATACTGTGTACATAGATTTTGAAAGGATCAATGTGATTAAGGTCTTTTTCTCAGCTCTATGTTTTTAACATTTCTGCTGTGATCTCTGTAGACAGAAATTCACAGTTGTGAAAACTACAAAACCAAGCATTTGTGATCATATGTTCTAGATAGAAAAAAATGTCCAATAGTCTTAAAGAAATTTCTGGAAGGGCATGACATTCTGAATAGATTAATGGAATTAATTTACTAAAAAAATTAAGCATTGCATGAATATATAGCCTTATGCTACATAATAAAAACTAATTCTTGCTTCATGATTAATAACCTTTGGACTATAATGTATCCTAAATAGGAAACTATGTTTAGATAAATTTTAAAAAATCCAATTTAAATAAAAATCCAATTTAAATCAAAGACATCCTTCTAAAAAGAATCATTGATTTTTATCCACCCTTGTTCCTGCCTGGACCTTATGATCTTCAACAGAGGTTCTTCTTAAGGAGCAAGGCAGGTGATGGTTAGGAGAAGGGCCTTCTCTTTGGTTGCACCCCATCTATGGAACCCCATCTATGGAATCTCCTCAAGGAGATTTTCCTGGCACCATCCTTGTTCTCCTTTTGGTGCCAGGTTAAAACTTTATTTATAAAACATTTTAATAATTAGCTAAAGATTGGTTTTAATACTGTTTTTATTGATGTTTTCAAGCTGCTACTGCTTTTTAAGTTGTAGTACCCCTTGTCATAGCCTGTTGAGTTCCCAGGTTCCATGTATTTTGTTATTACTGTCTTTTAATGTTATTTATTCTGTTTTATGCTGTATACTGCCTAGAGAGCCTCATGGGTTATGGGGCAATATATAAATGTAATAAATAAATACGTAAATTATATTATTCTCTAACATTTGCAACAGCCCTTCAAGGTAACTTACTGTATTTTTCACTCTATAAGACGCGCCTGACCATAAGACGCACCTAGTTTTTAGAGGAGGAAAACAACGAAAAAAATATTCTGACTCAAATGGGCACATAATCACAGGCACATTCCCCATCACTTCCCCATGGGCTGCACGTCTGACAGACTTACTGCACACACATATTCGCTCTATAAGACGCACAGACATTTCCCCTTACTTTTGAGGGGAGAAAAAGTGAGTCTTATCGAGCAAAAAATACGGTAATTTATTCATTAAATAGATACTGTACAAGGTGATCTGATTTGTTTGTTTGTGGAAAGTTGTCAATGAGTTTCGAGGTCCTAAATGTTCTATAATGGAGAACTTGAGTGCTTGCAGTTATGCAATTTGGCTGTCACATGAGAACAGGGTGTTGAAATAGGTTTCCAGGGTGCTTGCTGTGGCTTTTAATGCTAGCCTAACTCTGATGCCAAACCTTCCATGTCTTCCTGCATTTACATGTGCAGTTAAATGACATCCACTCTGTCTATTGCCCATAGTAAATTCCACGTAGGTAGATAATTGCGGAAAGCATGATGAAGATTTCACATGTATATAGAAATCAAGACTTCCAAGCTGCATCATTAAAATACTTTACTAGAGTAAATTGCAAGTTCCAGTACCAGAGGGATGCCAAAATTTACTAGACTCTTCTTTCAGCAAGAAACAGTGTATACTGGAATTTATCTTTCACTTCCATTATAGCTCAACAATGCATTTTGAAAGTCACCTACCTGACTCAGCTACTTGCAATCCCAGGTGTAGTTTTTCTTTGCTTGGTCTCAGCCTTTTGCATAGGCATTAATTCTGCATAACTTTCTGTGCCAGCTGTGGATCTTTGTATAGGCATTGGCACTGGCTTAAATGGGGCGGGGGGGGGGGTTGGCAGGAGTGGAGACAATTTGTTGTATCTTCAACTTGTGTAACAATAGGTAGCAGTCTTGCCTGCAGAGGCTCAAAGCTACTGTGTGTTTTGTCTAAACTAATAGTGGCACCATGAATCTAAATATTTATGTTCATCTCCAGTGTAACTTTTTTTAAACTGCCATTTAGCATTGTGTCCAAACCCTAACCTGTGGTTAGTCTTAGTTTATTGAAACAAGTTAACTTCATAACCCAAGGTTGAAGTTGGTTTGTTTCAGTAAACTATAGTTAAGGCTAACTAGTGTTCATTCCAGAGGCTGTTCCAGAGGAGAAGGGAGTGGGGAGTTGATGAGCCCAAGGTTCCTTTGCATAATGCTAAACTCTATCTGTGCACAGCCCATATAAAGAATAATGGAGAAGTGTAGTGAGTTGAAAGATTTGTTTTGTGTCTATCCTAAGTTACCCTACATTTGCACAGTATTTTTCTTTCTTAGGTGATGGGAAGCAAAACGTTGTATAAACATTATGGTTGGCTAACTATTTCCAAATACGTGATGCAGTAAGTAACAATCATTTAATGTACATTATCTTCTTTCCTTCACCTTCATTGAATTTGCTCTCAGTTACATGAATGCTAAATATAACAAAAATTGCCTTTTTCTTTTTTTTTTGTGGACTGCAGGAGTATATGAAATGTATCTTTTCCAGCCCATAGGTAACACATATAGCTGTTTACCATGGCATCAGCGACTCCATCATTTACCTTCAAGGAGTTCTGCCCCATGTACTACCTCCTCAATGCCATTCCTACAAAGATTCAAAAGGGATTTCGTTCCATTGTGGTGTACCTCACCGCCCTCGATACCAATGGGGACTACATTGCTGTGGGCAGCAGCATTGGAATGCTGTACTTATACTGCAGGCACTTAAACCAGATGAAAAAATACAATTTTGAGGTATAGTCAAACACTTCCTAATAACAGCGTGACTTTATTTTTAGTCCTTTTCTGGAACTTTGGACCAGGTTTAAAGGGCTGGTTTTAAAGTTTTTAATTGCTTGGTTTAAGGGTATCCAAAAGATTGCCATTCCACCCATACCCTAAGATCCTCTTTACAGAGCTCCTGCTACAGTGTATCCCTGCAAAAAGGGAGTGAGGCTAGTGATTATTATGGAGAGGATTACTTTCTAGTCTGAGGTGCCTCTCAGGTAAAAGGTCTTCTCTGGCTTTCGGAAACCTCCCAAGGAGTTAATCAACTGGGCCTGCTTAGGCTGCAAGAATCACAACAAGGGAGTCACCACATAGAAAGCACTCCTGCATATCCATACTTTAAGTGATGGGGTAACATGGACCAGGTTCTCTTCCTGAGATTCGCAAGGTTAGGGGATTGTGGAGAGGGTGTATGTGGTATGGCAGTCTCCTTCAGGTGCCCCATCTTTGTTAAAGATGCAACAAATACACTTGGTGCCTTGATTTTGGAGTTACCTTTTTTCCCTTTGTTTGTCAGGGGAAAAATGAGTCTATTACTGCTGTGAAGCTCCTGAGCTGCTTTGATGATCTTGTTGCTATTGGAACAGCTTCAGGCAAGATTGCTATTTTTCAGCTTGTCTCTACATTGCCTGGGAGAAACAAGCAAGTAAGAGTCTAAGTTATTTGTAACCTATGATGATCTTCTCATAGCCTATAGTTTAGTTCTCATTAATTGTGCAATTCCTTAGCTATGACAGCCAAGAAAAATCTGCACCTAATGAACAGTTTTCAGATACATTATTTCATCACATTATGGTTTTGCTTTTGATTTTCCTTGAAAACCTTAATATCACAGGAGATAATTGTCTGCAAACATGCTTCTGTGAATTTTCTGATCTGTGCTAATATGAAATTGCTTGGCCAAGATAGAAAAGCACCGATAAATAAGCTGGTTCCAGGAATCAACTCACTGTATGTTCCTGTGATCTTCTTTACAGCTTCGGAGGTTTAATGTGTGCGGTTTCCATAAAAGTAGCATCACAGCCTTGGCATGGAGCCCCAATGGAATGAAATTATTTTCTGGTGATGACAAAGGGAAAATAGTCTATTCTGCTTTGGATTTAGATCAGGTAAGCTGCATACCAAGGACCCAGATTTTTTCTCCTTGGTTGAAGGAAGAACATAAGAGCCATCTTGGAACAGAACAAAAGCCTGTCCAGTCCTGCATCCTGTTTCCCACAGTAGCAAACCGGATGCCTAGGAGAAGTTCACTGACTGGTCTTGAACACAAAAGTTTGATTGTGTCTCCCAGCACCTGGCATAGAGAGGAATGTTGCCTCTGGTCTCCAGGGAAGTATATTGTTATTACAACTAGTAGTAATTGATTGGCTTTTCCTCCATGTGTTTCTTTAATTCCCTTAACCGCCATCTTAAGTTTCTGGCCATCACCACATACTGAGGAAATAAAATCCACAGTTTAAGTGCTCTGTGAAGAAGGCTTTTCTTTAGTCTGTCCTGAATTTCCCGTCATTCATCTTCATGGGATGACCTTGCTTTCTTCAAAAGAGTGTGATGTCAGCTATGTGAAGTGAATTTTAGAGGGTGCCTGTCAGATGGTAAAATCAACTGTAACCCCAACCCGTAAATGTTGGGGGCCAAGGCATCTCTGAGCATGCACCAAGAAGTTTGTTGAACCCTGTCTAGTACAGGAGGTCCCCTACATATGAACAAGTTCCTCTGAGATCGCATTTGTAAGTGCAATTTGTTCGTAAGTTCATGAAGTTAGCCCAGGTTCCCAGCTAACACAATGTGCTATATAATACTGTACTGTAAAAGGTTTATAGCAGCATTGGAGGACTTCCGGAAGGTATAATTCTGGGTACGTGGCAGTGCAGAAGTGTACCCGTGTTGTTTGTCTGATATTTATTTATTATTTATTTAAAAATTTATATGCCGCCCCTTGCAATAGCCTCGGGGCGGCTTACAGCATAAATATGATATGGAATTAGCGTTAGGTTGGTGCGACCTGTGTTGCACTTTGCTGGACTCACCTCTTTCAATTATTACAGTAAAGTACACAAAAGCATATTTACATCTTTGAAAGTTCACAACTTGAAGATTCGTATGTAGCGGACTTCCTGTATTCACCTCCAGGAACATTCCTTATAAGGATGCCTGGCCCCATCCCTTCTGGAGGGACCTCTGAAAATGAGCATGCCTCCTTGCTGCATACTGATGCTCTAATTGGGCCACCCTCCTCTGCTGATGATGCATCATGGGCTCCAGAGCTGGGGCTGCCTTGTCTGTGACTGAGACACTCCCTTGTCCCAAGCCCCTTCCCACTAAGTGTACATCTTGGTTTTCCCCAGGGACCGTCTTCTCACCTGGGAAGTCTGGCCTTGAGATAAGCGTCCCTGCTTCTCTCAGCTCAGTGTTTTGGGATGACCCACATTTCCAGCCCCCCTCCTGCTCCTCCCCCCCCGTCTTCTTTTTCTGATTCTTCTGGGGACCAGCCAGCAGCCCTTATGAATGTGTGCCCAGAGCAGCCAGCTTTCTCACTCCTAACAGTATACATCTCTTAAAGTGCTTTCCTAGAGTTCTGTCTGAACTTGAACAGGATTGGATTTGTAAGGTTAAATGCAGACAAGTTCTTAACTTCAGAAATTACGTTCAGTATCCATGTCATGTCTTTTGCAGGGTCTTTGCAACTCCAGCTTGATACTAGAAGAGCCATCTTCAATTGTGCAGCTAGATTATAGCCAGAAGGTTTTGCTTGTCTCCACTTCACAGCGAAGTCTTCTTTTTTATACTGAACAAAAATCTGTCAAGCAAGTTGGAACCCAACCCAGAAAAAAGTAACTCCACTAAATTTTGGTCTAAGCAAATATCTTAGTTTCAAATTCATATAGAGATGGTGGTTGGACAGCTGTTACAACTCAATATAGTTTTCCTAAAACATTTTATGCACATTATTTTCCTCTGAAACTGCTAATGATTCAAAATATTTAAAAGACTTTTAGGTCAAGTATGATTTATGTTTTTAGTCCTTAACTATTGTAAAGTGAAACTTTATAATCAAATGAAAATATAGAGAAACTTCCAGCGGTCAAAGGGTAAGATGTTAGCATCCTGAATTGCACCCTAGCCTGTTCCTCTGTTATCCCATGCTTGCTAAGCTTATGAGTCAACTTGGATTCATGTATCTCCCTCTGTATATTTTTTGCCCCCAGCTGCTCCAGTAGTTAGCACACTCAATTTTTTATACAGACAATTCTACAGAATAAGCAAAAGTATGAATGCCAAATCTGCAAATGATTCTTCATATTCTTTTCTGCCTTCATGATGGGAAAATTTGCTCTTTATTTTATTTTTCTTACGGTTTGAAATATTTGGCTAGGATGTAAATTAACTGCAAAGAGATAGCTTCCATTCACAGAAAGTGTAGTAGCCCCACTGATGTGTCCCGTGCTGCTCTAAAGAATCTTGTGGACTTTGGGTGCAGCTTGGTGGTGGTGGTGGTGGGAAAACAGGTTGCGATGGGGAGAGAGGGCTAGGAAACCTCTGGTGCAAGCGTGGATGAGCAGGCACAGCCCTGTAGATCCCGGCCTGGCCTGTGTTCATATATGTTCACATGAATTGCAGCTCATTTGCTACAGGAGTTGAGCACAGGAGAGTTTGTAGGGTGTTCATTCATAGGATCATCATTGCATGGAGATGACTTGACAATATGTAAAAACAATGACAGGCACAACAGCTGTCTTTTTACTTGTTTCCAAAGCTTTATCCACTTGTACTTAAAATTAAATAGTTTTAACATGTTTTTTTCTCACCTAAATAGAATTGTGTGCTTTAATAATCCTTTTGTTTTAAATTTTAGTGCTGGAAAACTTGGAGCATGTTTTATACCTGGGTTGTGTAAGCAAAGTGATTTAACACTGTTTGCTGCAAGGCCTGGTATCCGTCTTTGGAAATCAGATGTCCATGGAACTGTTCAGGCCACGTTTATTTTGAAAGATGTGCTTACTGCTGGAATGAAGCCTTTTGAATTATATCCCCGAGTGGAACCCTTAAGCAAAAGCAACTCTAATTTCCCAGAGAGGCAGCTTGGACTCATATCCTGCTTTTTCCAGGAAGGTTGGGTGCTCAGCTGGAATGAATATAGCATTTATTTATTAGACACAAAAAACCAGGTAAGGGAAAGCAGTGCAGCTGTATTTGATCTGTAGTGTCTCAAGCCCAGTTCAAAGGTATGTTTTTCTGGAATAGTTACATGATTAGTGATATAAAGAATATTTTTAGATTCATCAATGCTTTGCTAATGTTTTGGCTTTGTAACCTGTTATAGATTGGACTCAGAATTACTGTGAATCAACTATGCTGATGGAAATGAACATTGCAAGCCCGTAGCAGCTCCTTCAGTCCCCTGAAAATACTACACAGAGCAACAGGACACCCTGTTAAATGCAGGGGGCAGCATTCCAAAAAAATGGGGCAGAGGGACTTTCCAAAAGTAGATTTCTTCTTTGGGAAGGCAGACCTCCATACAAATTTGTGGCTTGGTTTTAAGATAAACTGTGTATAGGCACATAATCAATAAAGCAAGGAAACACTTTTATCTATTACTGTGGAATCCCTGCATGGTGGAGAGGGCTTCTGGGTACAGCTTGAAGTCTGCTCCATTCAAGCAGGGCTGCTTTGTTGGTTTCCTGAGATGGTGCCTTAAAGCATTCCATTTTTTCTGGATCATTTCCAGACCTTTATGCCTCTATAGCCAGGGAAGGATTTCAGATTCTGTTTCAAATATTCAAATTTCTGAGCTGAAACTAAAACCTAAAAGTTGAAAAACATATACTGTATTTACCAATTTTCATTTTGAACAATATATGGTAGCAGTCAAATGAAGGAGAATATGTAAAGCTATGGGGCTGACTATTAAATTAAAACAAGTGGGATCTGCAAGCAAGTGTTGTGGGTTTCCTCACTTGCTAAACTGAGTGCAACTGTTTGAGGCTTCAGACAGGTTGGAACAGGCAGTTTGTACTGCCTCTTGGGGAGAGAAGGGGATTTATGGGGGGGGAACACCCCTTTTTGCCCTGCCCTGCGCCGCCCCTAATCTATATAGCATTTGAGGGCTCAGATACAGAGCTGGTTTTCAACCCTGAGCATTTTATAATGCATAGTCAGCTTGACAAGGTTGCTGAGGAAAGAAAACTGGTGTCCTTTAGCATTTTTGTCTTTCTTGAAACACCCCTGTAAAAACTAGGGAGGAGAGTTTTTAATCTAACAGAAGTCAACCTCTCCTTTCAGTTGCTTCCAGGATACTTCACTATAAGAGACCTGAGCAGGTCGATTCTCTCCTTCTTGTGTCCCCCTGCCCACTTTCCATCTTTTCTTTTTCTTTCAATTACTAATGCAAGTTTCTATATGCCCTGGATGTTTACAGATCTTTGTGGGGCCATTCTGGTATATTGAAAACTATATTTTAATTTACAAACTTGCTATTTGTTCCAAACAGAGTTCAGGTTCATTTGAGTAATCCCCCAAATCTGCTGCATCCAGGTGCCTGACGGACTCAGGTCCCCCCAGGGCAATAGACCCATACAATATTTTTCCCTGAGTGCCCATGTTTGCTTCTAGAGGGCATTACAATGAATTCCAGGCAGGTCGTGCAAATGTGCATATTTTATATATGTGCTGTACTTTGTAATTCTCTATTTGTCCCTTACGGAAGAATCCTTTTGCCCCTGGACAGCGACTTGGGGGTGGGGGGATGTAGGATATTTCAAATTTCCTTGGAAGGGGGAACTGAAGCTGTGTCCCCACTCCTCCTTGCAGTCTATATGGAAAGAACCATACTGGCTGCCCTCCAATGTCAGGAACTCAACCTTGGAGGATGAGGGAAGGGCAGGGAGGGCAAGAGACTGGGCAGTCCAGGATATGAGTTATCCTGAGTCCTCTCCAGCATCCTTCCCTCTCTCTTCAATGCTCTCCTGCTAGATGGCAGGCACGAAAAGCCCATCCAGGGAAAGCTGCAGGGTGGGAGTGCTGAGAGGTGAAGGTTGCCTGCTCAACTCGTCTGGCCTTGCACAGAATGCTTGTAGGTCTCTGAGTTCAGGAGTTATGATCTTCAAGGGTGCAACTCATAAAGTTGCACCCTTGGAGGAGTGTGATATTGGTCTGAAGAGTGCTCTGCAATCCTCATTCTTTAGTGTAAGTCTGTTAAGTAATTTGTTATTCCTGAACCTAGAAGTAGAAACTGAACCAGAGAGTTTTTGCTCATGGCCATCTGCTCAGCGCCTAGAATGACTTGCTCCATTTCTCCAATTATGTTGATACATGTCTTAAATTTAAGATGTGTGATGGTCACTGTGGTTCCAGCCACAGTATGACTGTGGATACAGTTCTAGATACATAAAAGTATGTGTGTGTTACTTGGATTCTTCACTGAACTGCAAAGTCTTTAACAGCAGCTTCTAATCAGTTCTGCTGTGACTTGTTTACTGTGTGATTTAATCTTGAAATGAAGAACTCCGCCTCTGAGACAGCTTTAGTGGGCTGTGGAGAAGGTACCATGGTAACACTTGTAGCTTGTTAGAGACAGCGGAGGAGGCTGGGGAGAAAACCAAATAAAAGTTTTGTTCTTTGTGCCAGTAAAAGGAGATTAATGGGGCCACTACTTTTACTCCATGCAGGTTTATAAATTGGCATTAATGAATAATGACTTGCAGAATTTGGACATTGAGAAAAACTTTGTGGTTTGTAGGCTACTGGGTATTATTTGCATTTCTAAGCTGCTACTATAGGGTTGTATTCCTTTGCTTTATTTTCATTTTAATAGACTTTTTGTGGGTTCCTGCCAACTTTTATGCTACCTTGGAATTTGAAAGTACCTAGTCTGAATTTAAACTTCTCATGCCAACAAGAGTTGAATCATCATCACAACTGAACTAAATTGTAAAGCACTTTATAACCCATTTCTGTAAGCATTGCATGCATCAGGCCTGTATTAGTTCTTCTTCTGGTAGTGTCATTTGGCTTCTTGTTTTCATTATATAATGTCACTGGCCAAAAATACAAAAAGAACTCTGAAGTGCTATTTGCATCCTAAAGAGCTTTTCTTGGCACATTTGAAGCCTATCTTTAACTTTTCCTTGTTTTTGCAGACTATGATTGGCAGCTTGGAAGGATCTGGCGATATTGTGTCTGTATCCTGTACAGAAAATGAGATTTTCCTCTTAAAGGGAGACAGGGATATCATCAGAATCTCAAGCAGACCTGAGGGATTGGGGTCAATAGGTTTGCACTTATTAGCATACTGAGTTGTGTAGCACATGTAAAGTGATTGATGTGTGTGGTGAGTGTTCTCGTATTCTTTGAGTGGATGCAGTTGACCGATTGACTCCTCAGCCCTGTGTAGGGAAAATGCCACCATTGTCAAGCAGATGGCTGTTACTGCTGCCTTCTGCTTGTGGTGCATTAGATCAGACTGACATGGGCATATAGGCCTCCAGCCTGGCATCATAAGCACAAGCATGCCTGTAGGCACCGCTCTTGTGGCTTGCAAGTCTTCTTGCCCCATCTTGATTTCTATTTTATTTTAATTCAATTTTGAACTTTTAAAAAATGGAACACTGGTTTACAGGAAAGCCGAGTGCTACAACTACCACCCAAGCCATCACTGGGTTCAGAAGAGTGATTTTGTGTTTTAGAGCTTTGAACCCACCTCTCCTTGTAATTAGCTCTTTGGGCAGGTTACTTGTCTTTCAATCTCACTAGTTTGCCTTCTGGAAAATGAGTTTCTTGTGAATAGCTGTGGCCATCATGCAATCATTTTATGAATGGACAAGCTGCCCTATGGGAACCATTTTGTTAGAGTGTCCATGACACTCTGAAAATTGCAGATGTGTCCACCAATGCCCCCATTGGACCTCATGGATGTATGTTTTACATTCATTTTACATAGATACATTATTATTCTCAGAAATGTTTAAGGATATGGGATGGTAGCTTGTCTCCAAAGAAATGTAGGTAAGGTGGGATGTGTTTTTGCACCAATTTGCCCTGCTGCAGCCCTTTGCATCTCCCAAAAGTCCACCCCTCAGACTTGCCAAGAATCTGACATGAAGTGGGAGGAACTGCAGCTGTGGGTGAGGATTGCCGCATGACTGAGACTTCCTCTTCTATGATGGGGATGGGTTCTGATGATGAATTCTCCTGGGCTCCTCAGTGAAGCAAGCAGGAGTCAGATTTAAGGCTATTAAGACAGCATCTATCAGCAGAGGGGAGCAGGTGGTTCTTCATATGTTACTGGATAGCATTTCCCATCAGCCCTAGCTGGCAGAGCCAGTGGTGAGGGATGATGAGCATTGTGGTCCAACAACATCTGGAGGGCACAAGTTTGGGCTAGGTAAGTTGGACTAGATAAATTCTTAGAGAATAGGCCTGCTGATTGTATCTTGGGCTGCCCTTCCTGGTAGCAGATCCTGTAAGGTCATTGCCTGATGCTTGGGGACAAATATTACAACAACCTTATCACTATCAGCCAGGATGCTGATCCTAATCATCTGATAGAGCATGTCAGGATCATTTTGCAAACGAAAAATACAGGGTTTGTGTTTCATTCTATAGCCAGATGTTTCTTGACAAATAGACACAGCTGCCATTGAGACAAAGTAGTCAAGCCAGGCTTCCCCCTAATGACAAAGAGGCTTTGTTCACTGCTTGGCACTCGTGTAAGAGCTCTCCCACGTGTTGTCACTATGAATTAATCCTGGCTTAGGCAGAGCAGTTTTTTGAAGCACAGCTTTTAAAAGAAATTTCAAGCTGTGCAACATGATTCACCCTAACTTGCCCTTTTAGCCAGATTGTATAACACTCGAGAGAGTGTGCTAACTTTAATGAGAGATTGGCCTTTCAGTGTTCTTCAGCCACCTAGTTTGTTTCTTGTTCTATTGCTTTCAGGAAAATGTGCACATGAGCATATCTTTTTCTTTGATGGTCATGTGAACACTAAGAGCCACATAGGAATGGACCAGAGGTGCAGCATCTTGTTTTCCGTGGTGGCTCACTAGAGGCTTCTGGGAAACCTAAAAAGTAATACAAAATGGGCAATTGCCTTCCTTTATTCCCCTGTATCTGCTGTGCAGAAGAATGGTGTTTCCAAATGTGGAGCTTTTTCCTATTATGGTTAATAGCTCATGATAACTTAGTCTCCCAAGAACTTCTGTATTTTTTAATTTGTCTGAGCTTGCACACATCACTGCATATTGCCACAGCAAATTGTGTGAATTAATCCTGTGTCAGCTGAAGGATATACTTTCCTGAGTCTGCTGCCCATCATAGTTACCCCACATTCTTGTGAAAGAGGGAGAAAAAGTATCATTTACTCCACTCCATTCATAATGTTATAGAACATTCTCATCTTCCCCCATAGTCATTATTTCCTAAATTAACAGAATTTAATTGTTGTCTAATGTTTGCCATTTCAATTTCAGATATGAATTCAAAAATGATGAGCCCATTAACTGATTTGAGTCCAAAATTACAAAGTCCTCACTCAGTTATTGCATCCATGCCATCTAATCCTTCTCCAGAAGTGAACCAAAAATTAATTAGCTTCCCCTCACCTCAAACACCTGGTGACAAAAATGGCTCTGTAGATACAACTTCCTTGGACACAGCACTACTAACAGAGAAAATTCGCTCACAGAGCTTTGATGAGCTAGGGGACCTGAGCACTGACCCCAGAAGAAGAGGCTACTCAGTAGCTAGTGAACCTAGAAGCAGGAGCAGCTCCATGAATTCTGTGGACAGTGGCTCCAGTTTCTTGACCAGTGGAGATCTAACCTCATCAGAAGTTCAGAGAGAAGGACAACGGTTCAGCACGATCAGCTCTGAAGACTTCAATCAGGCATTCACTGTCAAACAGATCAAAGTGAAAAAGAAAAAAAAGAAAAGACAGGGTAAATACAAAAGTCTGTTCTAACGCTTTCTTCTCTAATGGCGTCTTCTTGGCATCTAACTTGTAAAATTGCTCTTGGATCCAGTATGGTAAAATATAAACAATAGGATATTGAATGAAAGCAAGTGCTATCTCTTTTGATCAAATGGTTTCATGTTTGCCTTTGTAATGAAAAGGGAGAGGGGACATTTTCATTTTGCTTTTTAACCTGGATACACTACAGAATCTTGACTTATGTTCCTGAGCCTACTTTCCCCCCACAAACTTTCCTAATCATTCCTGCACAGGTAAAACTGCATGACTTTTTAGAATCTCCCAAATCTAGCTCAATGGATTAACTTTAGTCTATTGGCTCTTTCTAGTTGGCATATTTAACCAGCTTTCTTTTCCTTTCATGTGTGGTGGACCCTTATGGATAGCTATAGCTGGTGCAGAGATTTTGGTACCTGGCGACATGAAATAGCTGTTTTGAGACCAAAAATGTATAAGTTTTAAGGCTTCAGGCATGAAATTCAGTACCTTGAGTGGGTAGACACCAAGTCTCACTGTTGAAAATAGCTGTAATCATAATGTTAACAAGTATAGAGCACTTTATAGGATTCAGGGCACTTTACATACGTTATTTTCTTATAATTTGTGCACCAACCCTGCCTTTTCCATATTGTAGATAGAGGGCAGATGTGCCTTTCCTAAGGCATAGCTCAGCCAGTTAGCCACTATGATGCACCTTCTGTATTATTGCACATCAATTAAGCTTGCACTGATTTGGTTGAGAGCATCTTTGCTCACTGCTAGAGAGCATGCTCGCCATGCCAAAGGCCCTAGGTTCATCTCCAGTTTAAAAATGTGCCATGGTAACTGATTGGGGAAAACCTCTGCCTAGAAGTCTGGAGAAAATCTCCTATTAGAAAAGATGGTAATAGAGTGCTGTATATTGGCCATCCCCAGGCTGATGCCTCCCAAATCCTTTGTTCTACAACTCCTAACATTCCTGACCACTGGCCATGCTGCTGGCTGCAGTTGATGGAAACTGAACTCTAAAACAACTGACATGTACCTGGTTGGGGAAGGCTGCTTTATATAATAGCTAGGATTTATAGTTCAGATTGAAAATACACACGTACACGTGAAGTCAAATAGTGAGCTTCAAATATAGAGATGTTCCTTGCATTCAAAATGCTATTCCCTCAGTTAAAGCATGTTTCTCTTTTTTCTTCTCAACCTCTTCCCCATCCTACCATGTATTCCAATAATATGTGGACTTAGAAAATGGGATCAGGAGGAAGCCCGGCTCTCTGGAAAGCTCACCCTGCTCTGAGCATCAAGACTTGGCTGAGAGCCCTCGGTCTGTAAATACTGATTCACCCTCCCTTAATTCTGGCTTGGTGAGCAGCATGGTGGACCACTTAAGCATGAGTTCTGCAGACCAAGAATCCTTGTGTATGTGGCGGGAAGAAAATGGCTCTGAAACATTCAGCGTTCTTCAGTCTCCAGAATCGGTAGTGACTGTAACACCGGAGGACAATGACAGTGTGCCTGAGCTGCTGAAATTTTCTAATGGGGAGAATGAGATGGGGACATCCTCTGCCATAAACCCCTTACCATCCTTGCCCCCCCTGCTTCTCACAGATGACAAAGTGGGGAGTGCAGATGCTGAGCAGAACTGGAGCCTTCTGAGTGAACAAACTGAAGCCAGCTCAAAGCAGCTGTCCCAAAGCAACGAACAGTTTCCTCTGCCCAGTAAAACAGAGGGTGCTTTAGATGATTTAGGTCTACTGGATGCTTCAGATCCTCTGCGAGAACCAAGCCTTGAGAAAGGGATGCCTGTAGCTGTGAGCACAGCCAGTTGTACTGAGGAGCCATTTGGTCAGGGTGTGGGTGTTGAGCCCCATGTAGGCCAGACACTGCAGGATCCTCTAGAGGAGCTGGCCCCACAAAGCCTCACTGTTCCTCCTGCTGCCCTTTCCAGAGAAGAGGTAAGTCCTCAAGAAAGTGCATTACATGGGCAGGATGTTCAGGAGACATTTGCAACTGAAACCAGCCCTAACACTGCCAGTGAATGGATAAGCAACACCCACGATGTAAGAGCAGAACGATCTGCATCCAGTGATGAGGAAGATATCTATGGACATGGCTTGCCTTACTCCTCTTCAGAGACTAGTGTGGCAGAAATGGGAGTCTGCCTGCCTTCCCAGGATAAAGTCAGAACAAACATAGAGGAAGGTGTGCTTTTAAAGTCTGATCAGGTACGATCTTGTACACAAGAATTGTAACAGTGCCTAGAATAATTGGGAGTCTCTTGCACTCATATCAACGCCG
>JAIXND010000624.1:31508795-31667303 GCA_023646645.1 Varanus salvator macromaculatus | reverse complement strand
CTTTGGTTTGGGCATAGTCTGTTGCATTAGTACCATTTTTAATACAGTCGACTGAAGATGGAGGATTGGAGTGTTGAATCTCTTTCATCCTGAAAGCTCAGTTCCATTTTGGATAAGCCCCTGGGGCTGCATTCTAGTGCAGAATGGGGGATAAATGCAAAATGGGCAGATGCCAATGTACAAGAAATAGGAGCATATTTAGGGAAAAGGTCCTACTGCCAATAACAAAGACTTTTTGAATGGGGGGAATCTGTACAACAGCCAGGAAACCATCCCATATTTACTGAAAAGGGTAGGACCATCTGCAGAACCTTGGATGGCTGGATTGTCTTGTGTGCCTGAGGTTCTGCAGTCCTGATGGAAGGGATTTGGGCTGTCCTTTGTAGAGAAGTTTTCCTGAGCTTCATCAACTCAGGTTACCAATGGACTGGTTAGGCTACATGCTTGAAAGTTTCTCCATGAGTATTGTCCCCCCATTCACCTTGGAGGAAAGGTGACCTTCGTCAGACATGCTGCTGTTCTGCATAGTGGGAGGCTTTGGGAGTGGAGAAGACATTTGAATGGGTGGACATCCAAACATAGACATGGACACACTCACACCTGCAGCCTGGTGTATACCAAGGCTTATCACTCCATTCTGTTGGTTGTACAAAAGAGGTTTTCACCTTTGCGTAATTTCTGTGAATATTGTGTTATACAAGCGGCGATTGGTTTAATTTCTTGGCATTTTAGCCATATATGGGAGGGGCATTTAACAGGAGGTCAGTCTTTTTCTCTCGCTTTGAATTGGTTCCTGCATCTGTTCTGTGATTCTTCTTTTGTAAAGTGCACCTTCCTATATCTCCTTTTCTCCCTACAAGCAGATCTTTCAGCAGTATTCCAAACACTAAAATAGCTAGCGGTTAAGCAAAAATGGATTGTGTAAAAAAAATCAGTGCTAGATAACGCCTCTCTAATTATACTTGTTCTGATTAATGTGAGGCTCCTTCTGCAGGGACTCTACTCTGGAAGGTTGAACAAAAAACAAATAAAGCTTTTGCCTGTGGAAAAGTGACTATAAAAGGGAAACGTCACTGGTATGAAGCTTTACCTGAATCAGCTTTTGTATCTTTGAGTGATGACACTGCCTGGATTATTCGAACAAATGGAGATCTGTATCTGCAGACAGGTAACCTCTGCTTGGAACATTGGAAGATTCCCTTACATTGAGCCAGAGCACTGGTCCAGCTTGCCCACTCTTGGGGATTGGACAGCTAATCTATTCCCAATGGGCTCTTATACCTTTGGCTCATGCAAGAGCCTAGAACTTGTTTCTGGTGTCAAGAACCTCAAGTTTAACAGGTATTTGTCATTTCTGTTATTGACAGGAATCCCTAAAGACTAGGCTGGCCACAGGCTCCTTGAGAAATATTTATCTGTCCCCCGAGAGGCTCTGGGGAAGTGGTGGCCCACAATTTCACTTTTAGTCAGTGTTTGAGTATCATGCCTGTGCCGTGCCAGTGTGTGCCTGCTCCATTAATGCTGTAGAGTTTTCTGCTTGTTGCCTTCACAAGTTTGTGTGGCGAAACACACTTCCAGCCCACAGACCACTTCCAGCCTAAAGCAGCCCTCTGCAACCTGGAGTTCCCCATATGTGCTGCATGACAATTCCCTCACTCAGCTTGCAGCTCCCCTGGAATCCACAGCCTAGATGAGCCCTTGTTTTTCTGCCACTTCTAAAATTTGGTTCTATCATTTTTAAACCATCCAGACTTATCCTGAGGCTGCCTTTCCCAACCTGATGCCTTTTGGATATATTGGATTATACACATGAAATATTTTAGGCCAAGCTGGCTGGGGGATGCTGGAAGTTATACTTCAGCACATCTGGAGAGGACTAGGTTGAGGACTAACTGGCTGAACAGAGCAGGCACAAAGATCCAGAAGAAATACAGACATTCTCCATCCTCACTGAGCCAGCTCTGCTTGTGTGAGCCATAGCTGCCACTGTGTTGATTTCTGTTTATGCAGAGGAATGCATAACTCTTCCAAATATCTTTATAGCTCCACATTTGCTTACATCCAGTGAACTCGTAAAGTCCTGATATCTCTGCCCAGAAGAACTCTCAAGAGGCAACTCTAGGATTCTTCATTCAGGATTAAGGAAATAAGAATGATGTGCTCGTTTGGCAGCACATTTTAAATTCTGAATAAAGCAGTAATAAATGGAGCCATGACACTTTATTTATCAATGGTGACTCCGAGGGCATCATGTTTATCTGGTGTTTCTTTGTTATTAGATTAGTCTTCAAAGAGTTTTGTGAATATATAACCATAAATGGAAGTAGCGTAAATAAAAACTGGTTTGAGATGAACATAGTACTAAGGAAACATACTGAAAGCCAAAAGCATGTCTAGAGCTAGAGAGGCAGCACCTTTGCCCAAATTAAGTCCCAAACTTCACAGAAAGCAGATAAACATCAACCCATGCTGCCCCCTCAAATGCATTCTTGGAGCAAAAACAGAGGTGGTGTGCTTAATTGGTGCTCTGTATTTCACTTGAAGGCCTGAGTGTGGATCGTCCCTGTGCCAGAGCAGTAAAGGTGGAGTGTCCATATCCTCTGTCACAGGTTACAGCCAGAAATAATGTTGTCTGGGCGTTGACTGAGCAACGGGCACTTCTCTTCCGTGAAGGTGTGAGTAGCTTCTGCCCTGAAGGGGAGCAGTGGAAATGTGACATCATCAGGTAAACAATGTTTAATTAAGTCAGTATGTTCTGTAATAGTTCTTGGGCAATGCTTGGATTTTTCATCATCTTAGTTTAGACTTGCACGTGCCTACAGAATGTATTTCATCACATGAGATGGCCCATTTCTTCATCAGGGTAGTAGGTTTCATTGACCTGTGAGATGGCAGGAAAAATACTCTGTTATGAAACTGTGCAGAGGAGGACGAGTATCCATGCACTCATGGCATAGCGCAGATGTTATGCCAGTTGCCATTTCATATTGCACAGATGTGGAAGAGGCCTGTGTGGCCACATTACCATGGATAATCGCTAAATACTGTTTTAACTTAAAGTTCAAAAATTTGAGCTGTGTGTGTACTCTCTGGTAAATAGTTAGATTCATCTCTTGTGGCCAGGCAAGTACAAATTTAGTCTCAAGAAGAGTGAAATTCTGCTGCCTGTATAAATTATATTAATTAGCCAAATTTATGTGCATCCACTTTACCAAGATAATTACCATATTTTTTGCTCTATAAGACGCACTTTTCCCCCCCCTCAAAAGTAAGGGAAAATGTCTGCGTCTTATAGAGCGAATATGTGTGTGCAGTAAGTCTGTCAGATGTGCAGCCCATGGGGAAGTGATGGGGAATGTGCCTGTGATTATGTGCCCATTTGATTCAGAATATTTTTTTCTTGTTTTCCTCCTCTAAAAACTAGGTGCGTCTTATGGTCAGGCGCATCTTATAGAGCGAAAAATACAATATTTAAGATTTGTACAACCAGGTGTACCAGTAATTCTTCAGTTGCCAGTTCTTTATATGTGGTTTATGCTAAGCCATGGGTGGATGCACAGATTATACCAGCCTGTTCTGGCAGTGGGTTGGTTGGTTGTTTTGCAAAGGACCCATGGCGTGGCTGACAGGCTCACTATGGGTTGCTTATCCCCTCCTCCTCTATTGGGCCTCCTGCAGGAATCTCAGTAGATCCTGGGACAGGACCAGTGCAATTTGGCTTGCCGGAGCTTTTTGTCCTCCCCCGCCCCCCAGTGATCACAAAGATTGGCTTGGCAGCTGGATTTCATCATCCCCATTTTGGCAGTCATTGACAGCCCTCTTAAAATGCTGAAACAGCACATTGAAGAGGCTGATAGTGGTTGGGAAGCTATTTTTAAATAAAATTTATGCCCGTGATGTGCACAATTTTTATTTTAGGGTTTTAAATAGCCATACTTATGCAACTGCAGCAGTAGGACACCTTGCCTGGGTCAGTGTTCTGGGGGATACCTGCTATCATACTAAAGCAAATACCAGACCTGGATATTAAGCCAGGGAGGCTCCAAATAGGCTTTTTCTTCCCTTTGGTTTCTCTTGACAGCTGTTAAAAGACAAGACTGTCACTGGGAAATGAAGGAAACAAGTGACTCTTGCTTACCAAAAGGGGGTGGTGGGTGTTTTCCCCTCTTTACATAAAGATACTTTTTTCCTTGAACTATAATGTCATAAGGACAAACTCTCTTTTGTAGTTGTTTCAGTTGTCGAATATATTGCTTCGGATCATGGAAAAGTGTAATTCACTTAAAAAAAAAGAAAAGAAATCTAGCTGCCAAACTCCAATTCCTTTTAAAAAGGGCTTCATGCCTTCATATGTCTCTGACAGGAAGCCTTGGGGAACCATGTCCTGTTCTTCCCCACCTCAGATGATGATGATGATGATGATGATGATGCATTTTATAAAGCAACTAGAGCTTTGACAAATAGCTTTCAAAATTGACCACTCCTTTTGAAATGAAGTGGCTTGCACTTTTCTGGGTTTTGAGTGACCTGTGTTAATGTCATGCAAACCCACTCAAAATCTGCTTGCAAAACTACGGGGCAGCTAGTGGCATGCATAATGGAACAACAGTTCCTTATACCTATATCCCATTGAAATAATTAGGGCTTCCATTAAGGGTAACTTAATTCCATCCAATTTCTTTGTGTGGGACCTAGTTACAAATGCTGAATCATATTCAGTGGCTAAAACAATAACGTATTGAGCAGCTCTCATTTCAAGTTGAACTGTAAATAAATATATTGCAAAAGTTAGCTAGATATAGAAAAAGGCTGTAGGTTTGAGGGATCGGGGGAATAATAGTGTATAAATGTGTTATAGGTTCTGTTTGTCTTTGCAGTGAAATGCAGGCTTTAGAACCTGTATGTGTAACCCTTGGAGACCAACAAACCATTTGGGTTTTAGACATCTGTGGAAATCTGTGGTTCAGAACAGGCGTTGTTTCAAAGAAACCACAAGGAGATGATAACCACTGGTGGCAAGTACGCACCTCTTATTCCATTGCCAACAAATAGAGCTTTAGTTTTTCCATGCATAAGGACATAATTTCAATCCCAGTCAAAGGATCCCAGCAACCTCTGCTTGCCATCTTGGGGAGGTACTGCCCCTCAGATTCAGCTTCCGTGGAGCCGTTCTTACACATAGTTAACATTTTTATTAATCCTTACCACAGGTGAAAGTGTTCTAATGAAAACTGTGACAAACAAGGCCTCAAATGACCTCTCAAACAAGCCATTCAACGGAGGCTTCTTATATCTCTTTTTTGTTATGTGCCATCAATTTGTCTCTGAGTTATGGCAACCCAATGAATGAAAGTAATCCAAAATGCCATATCCATGACAGCCCTACTCACCTCTTGTAAATTCGAGGCTGTGGCTTCCTTTATAGGGTCAATCCATCTCCTATTTGGTCTTCTTCCTCTTCTGCCTTTGACTTTCTTTAATATGAATGCCTCTCCAGGAAGTTTTACCTTCTCATTATGTGCCTAAAGTAGGACACGCTCAATTTTGTCATTTTTGTTTCTATCTTAAATCTATATTATTTGAACAGTTCTTGAACCTGATGCCTTCTGTGTATTTTGAATTACAACTCGCACAACTTTGACCATAAGCCAAGGAAAGGGACCTCAGGCCACAGAGCTAAATTTGCTATTTCTCCAGATAGCTGTGCCTCCTTCCCTGGCCCTTTGCCCTTCTCCCATCTGCCAGTTGTTTGGTGGTTTCCTGGCTTTAGTACAGCATCTCCCTCATTCTAAAAGTTGAAATAAGATGCACCTTGTGACAGGGAGGTTTTGCTCTAAGTCAGGGGTCCTCAAACTTGTTCAACTGGGGACCAGTTGAAAGGTGGCTGCGAAGGGTGTGGGCTGCCAAGGCGGTGCGGGTGGGAGGGTGTGGTGTGAGGTGGGGGCAGGCACGCATGTTCATGCGCATGGAGATCCTTTTCTCTGAGCTAGTCCAAAACAATTGCTGCATAAGCAGGTCACCACCTCGCCACATGCGTGTGCACACACAGCAAATCCAAAACATTTATGGCGGGCTGGATCCGGCCCTAAAGTATATTGTTTTTTGTGTATTTGGTCTTACCTGTTTTGCCTTTGGCTCTGCTCTCTTTGCTTTTGACCCCCCCCCGCCCCCAATCACTGGAATGCAGCCCCTGTGTGCTTTTCCAAGGTCATCTTTGTGTTAAAAAAGGTTTTATACCTTGGAGGTGTGTGAGCATTTTTGAGCTCAGAAAAGAAAGATGCTCAGATATCCAGTGCTATCAGATGCTTAGTGCTGTCATCTTGATTTTCTTGTCAAACACAGGATTGTATGCCTCTATCTCTGTTTTTCTACCCTTTTCCAAACAACACTACTTGTGCAGCTTGCTTGTGGTGCAATATCCACTCCCATTCAGGATATTGCAGTTCTCTTTGCTGTTCTCAAAGGACTATAACCTCAGAGCTCATATTTCAGCTCATTTAAAGCTGAGTTTTATTATCAACATACCAGATAGCATGTTCTTTCTTTCTCTTGTCCCTGATTCTGAAGTATAAAATTCAAACAGTTTAATGTGCAAGGTGTGCAAAACTCATTATTCCAGAAACTTTGTACAGTGCTACCTTTCCCCCTTTTTCTAGTAGCTATAAAGAGCTGCAAATATGGGATATGATCCAGGCAAACAGGGAACACTTAAAGTCCTGTTGCGCTCAGTTCGAGAGTTAATTCTTCTGAAAAAAAACTCTCATTGCAACCAGTGTGAGAATTCATGTGGGTGTTTTTCTCCTTTTGTGTATTCGAAGGCTGTGGAAGATGGCACTTGGGCTCCTATGCTAGACAGACCCTTGATGTAATCCAACAAGGGAGGTTGCTTAACATTCTCTAGTCATTTTGCCCATTCTTCTCCCTCTAGGTAAGCATTACGGATTATGTCGTGTTTGACCAGAACAGCCTTTTCCAGACCATAATCCAGGCAACCCAGACAGTAGCTACAGTAGCCCAGGCCCCCGTTGAGAAGGTAGCTGACAAACTCCGCACAGCTTTTTGGTCACAGCAGCTCCAGAGTCAGCCAAGTCTACTTGCGGTCAGCAGTAGCGGTGTCTGGATCTCCTCTGGGAAGAACGAGCTTCACGTAGCAAAAGGAAGCCTTGTAGGTAGGTGCAATTTCGTTGCTTGTAATAGCAAAGCAAGCTGCAGAGCATTAATGCGTTTCTGTTTGTTCCCGTTACTTTAGTGCAGAACGTTTGCTGACAGATGCAGGACAAGCGCGCTTGCGTTGTTCTGGTACAGCGAGGTTCAAAGTCTGGCACAGCTGTAGTGTTGCAAGGCTTGCACAGGCATAGCAGGATGCCTTGCATCACCCTGTATTTCAGTGTGTTTTTCTCCTCTGAGCTGGGCAAACACAGTCAGCGGGACTTGGGCAGGCATACCGGACTTGGCTCTATAGCAGGGATGGGAAATGCGCGGTCCTTCAGATGGTGTCGGACCACAATTCCTATTGTTCATACTTCTGGCTAAGTGGGCAAGGCTCATGAGTGTGCAGTTCATCAGCATTTGGAGGACCACACTTTCCTCATCTCTTTTTGTATTGTAGCCACTCATGCAAAATGCTGGTCCATTTTTTTGGCAGACCAGAAATCCTTGCTGCCCAGGTTGCAGATTTGCTACCTTTGTAACGAATTTATCAAAAATTGCATGTCTGTTCCAGCATTCCTCCAAGGAGCTCAAGGTGGTGTACAGAGCCTTTCCCAGGCTGTGTCCTTCTGAGCGCTAATGAGGTGCAAACGTGCCCAACTTGAACAAAGTTGCTGCTGACATTCCTTCAGACCATGCCCAAAAACAAGTGCCAGAGTGCTGCTTTAAATCATATGGTAGCTAAAATCATGGTATCTCAGTCATATCCTTTTCTAGAGAGACATCAGTGTTTTGGTCTAAAGCACCAGGCTTTCACAAAGAACATTTCAAGAAGGATACCATTAGGAGCTGGCACCTCTCACTGCTCAGAATTGGCTCGCTCAGAACTCCACTAAGCTATATGCTTATCTAAGGAAATGGCCAAGATTGGGAGCCAGTGTGGTTTAGTGGTGAAGGTTCATGTGATCTGGGTTCCCATCCCCATTCTGCCATGGAGCCACCTGGGTGACTTTGGGCCAGTCAGAGTCTCTCAACCTCACAGGGTTGTTGTGGAGATAACACTGAGAGCAGGAGGAGGTTTAAGCTGCTTTGAGTTTGTTGTAAGAAAAAAGTGGGATATAAGTCTAATAAAATAGCAATGGCTGCACTTTTACTATTTTATAGAAATAACCCTTTGGGTTAAAATTTGCATTGCTTAAAGCAAAAGCTTCAAGGCTAAATTTTACAGCTGAAAACTGATTGTTTTGACTGGACTCTTGGGCTTGCTGGACTTTTTTCCCATGCTCAGCCCTGGCCTCCTAGCCAGCTGAGCTGAGATCACGCTCGAAAACCATACTGACTTCACTTGCACAATGAAGGCAGCATGTGTGCAAGCCAGCCAGCCTCACCGACTCACTACCTGCCGGATGCCCATGCAAGACTTAAAGCAGAGAGAAAGGATGCTGGAGTCCAGGGAGCTAAACTGAGCTAGCTTTAGCAAACTATCTGAATATCTAGATATGCCTTTTAGTGACCAGTGGGAATACTGCTGGCTTTCTGCACCTTTCCCAGATGCCATGAGGGCTTTTTTGCCTGCTGAATTATTTTTAAGGCTTAAAAACAGCCTTTCCACCTATTATAATGCCCATTTTCCTTTTCTGCCTTAGTATCTCAAAATTAAGTCCGGGAGTGGGAGGGTCCAATGAACTCATCTCCCATAATGCACCCTGGTTGCAGAATCTGAGTTTTCCCCTCTCCAGGACAATGTATTTAGGTTCTCTTTACCACCTATACAAAGAAGCAAAGGAATCATTCCATAGCCTATAACTGAGATTATCAGCTGTACCCTCTACCTGGATTGCATTTCCTGCCTCTAGGCTCCTTGTGTTGTTGGCTGCTGTTGCCTTGCCATTCAGCACAGCTCTGCTGCTATCCCAGTCTCCTGCTGCACTGAAATGAAATGGTGATTGTGCAGTGAAAGCTGTATTCACGTAATGGCCATTTATTCCACTGGCTGCTTGCGCAGGATTGAACAAAGCTCCCAGTGGAGTTTCAGCAGTACTTACTCAACAGCCAATTGTTTCAGCAGGGCTTGTGTGGGACAAGTTCCAGGGAACAGAGCAACTGCTTTGACTGTGCTAAGAAATGCTTTCTTTTTTCAAATCAGGGAGCTGTGAACCCCAGCCAAACCCATTCTGGATTAATCTGCCACCCTTTTATGCTTGGTTATAATGTGTCCTGATTGACTGAAGCTTAAAACTGCACTGAGAAATTTGAAAATAAAAAGGAAGTTGGGAAATTTGCCTGAGGAGGGGCCTCTTGCTTTTCCAAATGCATGCCAATCCAATAATATATGCATAAAGGAGGAATAAAATCTAATCACAGAGAAGGCAGTAAAGCAGATCAGGCCAAGTTTCACACATATTCATCAGCATTTATGGAAATTCATGTAGTCTGCCTAAGAATAATATCCCTTAGTGTTTGCTTATATAGAATAGATGGGAGACATGGAAACCAATATAACCAAATAACTTGCAGGCAGGAAGCATTGCAGTGGAATATAATGCAATGTAATAATTTTGTTCCTGCTGGATAGTGTCAAGGGGATATAGACCAAGCAACTGCCAGAGGTTGTGGAGATGTTCTGAAGTCAGGAATGTGTGCTGCTCAAACTATATGAAGAAGGAAGCAACACATGTATGATGACTTCACTTGAAGGAACTGAGGGAGGGGTAGTGAGCAAGAGATACTGAAAGTGTGGCTTTCGGCAAAAACTCCTCTGGTCCAATCCGGAGATGTCCATTCAGTCCGCAGCACTCAACAGCTGAGGCACTCTGGGTTGTTTACTAGGATTAAAGGATTACAATACATTATAGTAACATTAAAAGCATAATACAAAGAAACCCCAAAGAATAAGAAGAAATACTAGAACTTGTTAAATGTGTTGTCAAATGCCTGGGAACAGACCAACTGGTCAAATGTAATAGGACCTTAGTTTCTAACTGCCTAGGACAGAAGTAAGTTAGGATAAATTGCAACCAGTCCAGACTCCTTTGAATGGGGTGGGAGAAAGTATATGTAAACTCTCTACCAAACTCTAGGTTATATACAACATTTTACAGGACATCCTGTGCAAAAGAATGCACAAAGAAACTATGTGGACTGCTTCCCCTGCTCAGTGCTACAAGGTAAATTTAGAATTAAGTGGATCTGAAAAATGTTTAGGTTGCTATTTTTACATTACATTTATATCCCACCTTTTCCCCTCTTGTGAGGAACCCAAGGAACTTACATGATCCTCTTCCCCTGCTCCAATCTATCCTCACAACTGCTACCCTGTGAGGTAAGGTAGGGTCACCCAATGAGCTTCATGACCCACTGAGGATTAGAACCCACATCTCCTGAATGTTAGAAGTCCAGCATTCTAACCACTACCCCACACTGGCTTAAGGTTTGTATTAGTTTATTGTATAAACTGGATCAGATATATTTATACTCTGGAAAATGGTTCTTCTGCAGCCATTTCCATGTTCCTTAAGGCTTATTCTGCTTTTTTCATTTCAGTTGTGAGATGTTTACTTTATTTCATTCACAAACCACTGAGGATTTCAGTCAGCAGTATTGAGAATTTCTGTGTCTGTAAAAATGAGAATAAGAATCTATCCTGCTTGAGAAATCTTGAATGTGAGAAACTGTGAAATGGTTGGCATATTGAACGCAAGTGAGCAGTTCTGTACACTAAGAATTCAGTATTCTCTTTTGGCCCAGCAATTGACAGTGGTCTAGGGAAGCAAAATGCTCAAAGACCCATCTGCATCTAAGAGCAGTCGGTTATGTAACCTGAAGCTGAAATCTCAGGATAACAGAGTATGGGACAGAGTCAACATATTGGACAGGTGTGTTTTTCTTTAAATGAGCTTTCTGTTTGCTTCTTCAGGTACATATTGGAATAATGTTGTGCCTCGCGGCACTGCTTCAGGGACAAAATGGGCTTTTGTGTTGGCTTCTGCTGCTCCAACAAAAGAAGGTAAAATATGTTTTGGGGCTGTCTTGTAAGTTCATGGGGCATTTCAGTTAAACTGAAGAAAGAGACAAGTCTTGGCCTTACCTATTCAGTTACATATTGCATTGCAAGTTAAAGACATTAACAGGAATCAGACAAAAGGGAAATATAAAACAGAGCTATTCCTGTCTTTGGTAAGTAGCCTTTGCTCTGAACTGTGATATAAAAAGAAAGGAGGTCATCCTGGTTGATCCCATAAAACCATTTATAAACTTGGAAATCTTATTTAAGATTCACAAGTGTTTCATTTATGGTTTAAAGCAACCTCCCTCAACCTGGTGCTTTCTAGCTGAGTTAACGAGAACTTCCAGAACTGGCCAGAAGGGGAATGCTGGCCAGAAGGGGAAAGAATGACAATCCAGCTGCAGGGCACCAGGTGGAGCAAAGCTGGTTTAAAATTTACAGTTTATTTTCAGCCCTTTTCTCCCATAGCAAAAATATATTAATTGCATTAACTTCAGCTTATCTAAATAAGCATACTTAATCTTCAACTTTCCATGTTTCTATGGTGGCTGGGTTACTGGGTTACTGCCCCCTCAAATTAGTGGCCATCACTACATGTTGTACCTCTGTCTTGTTAGGAGGAGATTGTGTTTAAACAGGTGAAAGGTGGGATTTTTGTGGAGGGAGGGAATTTTAAATGGGGAGTCCAGAAAAGGATGCTGAGCTCTTCCTTTGCCTGTGCTTTTCCATCCAAAACTGTCTACCTGTGGCCAATTATATCACCAGCACCAGAAACAAGCCACACCAGGAGTGAATTAGCCAGGTTGTTTTGGAAGAAAATGCATGGATGGATCTAGGATCCTTGTCCATACACATGAGATCACTCCTTCCTGTTTTATGTCTGTTTGGCGGCATGCAGTGCTGTGCAGCACTGGTCTTCCATCAGAATCTCTAGTTAAGAGAAAACATGCTGGTGCAAAGGCACAGAAAAGAGAATCCACCAGAAGCGGACAGAAAATAGAGAATCTGTTGGTGTCAGTGGAAAAGACAGAATCCATGGGTGGGGAGTAGAAAAGAGAAATGCCAGGGAGGAAATGACAAATACATCTGTGGGCATGAAAGTGTTGCCTACCACTCAGGGTAGTATCGTGCTGTGCCCAGGCATCAGTGGGACCTACGACTAATGCAGTGGAGCATTGACACTTCTTAAAATGACTAAAAATGCTCAAACACTCATTTCCAGGGCCGATTGTGTCAGCGTCACTCACAGAAGGGAACACCACTGACTGGGCTCAATCTGAAAAAAAGCATTTCCACTTGTTTCCAAGATTATTTTAGAAAGTGCTTTTAAAGAAAACAAATTTCTATTCTACATTGTTCTGTGCTGCTGTGGGTTGTATCTGGAAATAGAACTTGTTGCTATACTTAGAAATAAAAATAAAGCAATTCCTAAAGGTCAGCACATGCATAGTATCTTAGCTAAGGGGATGAACTTTGAGTTCCCAGCTCAAATCTCACCTTGGAAATAAATTCACAACATTTCTTAAGCAAACAGCAACCTATGACAGGAAACATGCTGGACAGGGTGAATTTTTACCCTGTGTTAAAATTTGCATTTGACCAGTTTCCTTGATTTTGGAATACGTATTTCACTTTATTCTTAATGATCCGCAGATGTTGAATAATTTTGTAATACTGAAGCCTTTCTGAAAAACAGATTTTACAAGTAAACCTTTGTTCTTCTCACAGGAAGCTTTTTATGGCTGTGCCAAAGTAGCAAGGATCTATTTTGTGTCAGTGATCAAAATCCTCAGTTCCATCCTTCAACGGTTCAGTTACCCTCTGATGGTGAGATGGTGTGCTATTCTGCCTGCCAGGATGCCATATGGAGCCTGGATAGTGTGGGGCAGGTCTTCATTAGGACTCTTTCACCCACCTGCCCAACAGGGATGCACTGGACCAAACTGGACCTTGCTCAGTTAGGTATGGCTTCTTACATACTGTCTCACAAAAGTCCTAAATTAAATGCAGACAAGTGAAGAATTTTTTTTTTCTGATCACAAAAAAAAAAAAAAAAAACCCCAAGGGTTAGTTATTTAGGATTCTCTCAGAGAGACACGGGAAAGTCAAAAATATAAATTAAACCTCTGTCAAAAAGGTCAGAATGTTGTATAGATAAGCCTGGAGGCAAATGTTTCAACATCAGATGTCCACAAAAGACTGTAGTTCATGATAATCATGTAGAAAAGTAATAGAATGTCTCTGGCTATGATGTTTTTTTGGAAGTAATCATTACATAATGCTGAATGCATAAATTCACTGTGCATGATGACTGTGGCAACTGGTCCTGACTGGTGACAGGCTCACGCTCTGTTGCTGGTATGCACCTACAATAACAGGTCTTTTTAACATAAAATTACTTGCTGATGTTGCCTGTCTCTCTCACAGACAGATAACAAACAAGAGGGACTTCTTTTTGTCCTCAACACAAGCAAGAGGCACACCCTCTGCATAATTGAGAGTTATAACAACCATCAATACTTCAGCTTTGAGCTTTGTCAGAGGTGGCTCTATATTTGGAACAAATGAACAGAGAAACTTTTTCTCTCACCCATTTGGGACAGAGAAATCCCTCCACAACTAGGTACATTTGTGCCAATTTGTGGCATGCAGCTCCCAGTTATCAGAGATTACCTTCTATTGCATTCCTCCAAGAATCTCAGTAGAATGTTGAATATCCAGTCTGTCCTCTGCCCCACCAGCCCCAGTCAGCACCAGCTGCTACAGGCTGCATGGATATGTAACAGGCATGCTTGAAATCTACTGATAAATGTTGTAGTTTCTATAAGTATATAAGTATTTTATAAGACTAAATATAAGTAGTCTTGCCATGTTAGTTGCTATGCCTAGAAAATTCCTTTCACTTTTCTAATTTTTGATTATGAAAGATAATGATCAGATTGAGGGATAAACAGTGCCAGCCCAGCAAAGTGTGAAGTGCTCTTTGAAAGAATACTTGTATGGATGCCTTGCAGGGTCCTGGTAGGTAATGCAGGAAGTACTGTGTCAGGGCCAGCCAATACAAGATCAGAGTGTCCGTGTCACTTCCCTAACCATCCCATATCACTCCAGTACTGACCAAATGGGGGAACAAGTGGAAAAAGGGTAGAATCTCACTTGGCTTCCACTCCCATATGCATTCCTCACCACTGACTTTGGGTGCTTATCAGTCACTGTAGGGGTGCAGAACCTCAGCCCTGCAGGCCACATCCAGAACACCTGGAATCCCCATCAGGCCCTCTGAGGTTTCTCATCTTCTCATGTTTTTCATCAGCTCAAAGGTGAAGCTGAAACTAAAATGATCTGATATTTTTTGTCCCTGGCCTTTTAGCCTTTAGTTCAACCATCAGCTGAACTAATACAGCCCCCAAGAGTCTCTCCTGAATTGAATTTGGCCCTCAGTCAGACAAAAAGAGGTTTGCCCCCCCCCCCCCGGGCCATCCACCCAATGAAAATGGAAAGAGGTTATCTTCTGTAGCCAAAAAAAAGGCTTCTTGCTTAAAATTTAAATGTGTCCCCTGGAAAACAAATTCAGAGGTGATGAGATTACTTTAGCAAACAGAGCAATATGCTTTGGCATTTCAGTTCTGCAGTCAGTTCCTTATGTACTTTCATAGAAAGTACGCTGATGATACCCAGCTCTACCTCTCGTTCTCTGTCAATCCAGGTGAGGCAGTGGCTGTGTTGAACCGGTGCCTGGCAGAGGTAATGGGCTGAATGAGGGCCAATAAATTGAAGCTCAATCCTGACAAGACAGAGGTCCTGTTGGTGAGCGGTTCGGACTTCGGAGCGAGGGACCTGAGCCTTGTCTTAAATGGGGTTGCACTCCCTCTGAAAGACAGGGTCCGCAGCCTGGGAGTGCTCCTCAACCCGGAGCTGACCTTGGTAGCCCAAGTGTCAGCAGTGGCGAGGAGCGCTTTCCATCAGCTTTGGCTGATCCATCAGTGGCATCCCTTCCTGGAGTCCGACTGCCTGGCAACAGTGACACATGCGTTGGTGACTTCCTGTTTAGGCTTCTGTAACGCACTCTACGTGGGGCTACCCTTGAAGACGGTCCGGATACTTCAATTGGTACAAAACAGAGCTGCCAGGTTGCTGACGGGGACTGGGCGTGGTTCTCATATCACCCCAGTTCTCCGTCAGCTACACTGGCTTCCTATCGAAGTCTGGGCCCAATTCAAGGTGTTGGTTCTTACCTATAAAGCCCTTAACGGCTTGGGTCCCGGCTACCTAAAGGAGCGCCTGCAACCATATATGCCCTCCCGCCCCCTACGATCTGCAGCTGATGCCCTCCTCCGGGAGCCCTCTGTGAGAGATATAAGGAGGATGAGTACCCGGAGGAGGGCTTTCTCTGCGGTGGCGCCCCAGCTATGGAATGCGCTCCCCAGAGAGGCTCGCCTGGCGCCGTCATTATTTGCTTTTTGACATCAGGCGAAGACCTTTTTATTTAAGAGCTATTTTAATTGTTAATTTATTAATTTATTGTTATATTTATAAGTTTGTATTTTTATAGTTGACTTTGAGATGGGCCAGTTTTTAAATAGTGTGTTTTTAAATAGTGTATTATTTTTTATTGTAACCGTGTTTAGTATTGTTGTGAGCCACCCCGAGGCTTTTTTGCGAGGGGGAGGCATACAAATGTGTTAGATAGATAGATAGATAGATAGATAGATAGATAGATAGATAGAGTCCAGGAGTGTAACATTTGATTTGGCTAAGGTTGCACTGTTATATTCCAAAGCTGAATGGGTGTTAATAGGCTTCTAGCAATCATAAAGATCTGCCCCTCTGGATAAACACTCAGTACCAGCCTTGATAAAGGGAAAATCCAAAATGGAGTGGGAAGGGGGCCTCAGAATGTTGCATAAGGAGTCCATCTTTGGATATCAAATTGTGCTGGACGTGTAAATAAACTCCCAGCAATGCAGAGCAGGTGATATGTGACTCCTTGCTCAGAGGCCCCTAGTGTTTATTTAGATCAAAACCAACAGCTGAGCCATCAAAAGTGCAAGCCACTGGGATCCAACGTGCTTCCTTCCATCAGGAGCAATAAGATTTTATTTTAAATAGCGCCACTGAATGTCAAACCTGGAAGAGCAGTTGAATTATGCTGATGACTGTTTTTTTGTCCCTGCTGCTATTTTGAGGCAGGCAGGTCTTATGTAATGGTGCTAAAATAAAGACAGAATTCAAGAAATTATACAGGAATAAGCCAGGAACATTCCAGTACTTTATTGTCCTCTTTGTTTTAATCCAGTCGTGATAAGGCCACTTTGAAACCTTATCCTGTCCATTTATTTAGTGCATTTGCATTGCACTCTTGCTTTAAGGAATTCTATGAAGCATTTGTTGTATTTCCCACATTGTCTTCTTTTTGTTTATTTATGTATTTATTTAAAACATTTGTATGCCGCCCCATCGCAATAAAGCCTCGGGGCGGCTTACAACCTAACAAATAATACAAAAAATTTCATTAACCCCCTCCCCAGTGCATCTTGGCTAAAAACTTTAAAATTCAATAAATAATTTAACAGTTAAAATGAGTTTTAGATAAAAAGGTCTTCGCCTGGCGCCGAAAAACAAATAACGACGGCACCAGGCGGACCTCTCTGGGGAGCGCATTCCATAAATGGGGCGCCACCCATTTTCCGTCTCTGTGTTAGCACTCATGCAGGTTTCCACATGGGTGTACTTGTAGGAGCTTCTAGGAGATAAGCGTGGAAGCTGCCCCTCATGTTCCTTAAAGGTTTTGCCGTTGTCCCATGCCTACATGTGTTTGCCCCATCCTGCTATGTAATGTTGGCCACCACAAGGAGATTTTTCTTCCTTCATGGATCTGCTCTAATTTTCTTCCTTTCTAACTAAGGTGTACTTCCTTTTGTTCCAGATATATTATTTCCTTCTGTCCATCTTTTCTTTTTTGAATGTTCCATGCATGCATATGACACAGTGGCTTTGATTTAAAAAGCACTATGAGTGGTGGAAACCAGCAACAAAAAAGGCATTGCACAGCATGTCTTGTATCTCTGCCTGTTTTCTTTATACCAGTCCTAGCAACTGACCCATTTTAGCCATGCCGGTTTTCACAACATATTTGGTGTCCATTCAACACACAATAATTGCTTTATCATGTACAACACACCCTTTGCTCTACCTTGATGCAAGGTACCAAAGCCATTATCCAGGCCTGAACCATTCTTGGACAGGTTATAACCATTTCTATATACTAAGAAACATCCAAGGCAGCAAGAGATGCTGTTGAATAGTCTTAATGAAGAGGTGATTTGAAGTAAGACTTACATTAGTTGTTATTTCCTGTACTATTCTGGAAAGACCAGAATGTACAGCAAGGGAATCCTGACATTCTTCCTGCCACTGATCTTAGTCAAAACAGATGTATAAGGTGGGAACTCACTATCAGTCTTCCACAGGGCTTTGACACACTAAGAGAAATGAGCATACACAAACCTGCTTTTGATGCAAACCATGTACAAACCCTTAGTTTCTTTTGTTATACTCATTCAAGAAAAAGTTCTGTGGAGAATGTAGTCATGAAATATTAAACAGTGATAATATAAGTGTGATTTGGTGCATTCTGTACACTTTTTGTCTCAGTAAGCCTCAGTAAGTCTTGCACACTGAATCATTCTTGCTGCATCTCTGTATATCTTATTACTCCCTTGCAGGCATGTTATGCAGAGCTATGAAGGAAGCTCATGTATGGTTCTCAATATCCAACCTAACCCACATCTTCAAGTTTACCTTTGCAACAGACCTCTTCATTATGTTGCACAATATCACATGCCACAAGTTTTGTGGCAGAGCAGGTCATGGTTCTTGCTTCTTTGGCAATGCCTTCCACGGAAGAGCTGTCTTGCGTACACCATTTCCCCATTTTATTTCATTCAAAATATACTGCACAAGATTGCTCTGGAAGAGAAGGTCAAGGGATGTGCTTATGAACATCATTTTGTGCATCATCTTTCTTCACAAGACTCCTGAGAAATGCACCTTGTGGCATATGGACATCGTCACCTTTCCAGTTGTCCCAAGACCTCTTGTCTCAGGAGCAGACCCTTTTGCATGATTTGCAGACTATAAAGCTAAAGTGTTGCAATCATTAGGGCTTTTGGGAAAACTTGAGGAAATTATTCAGTGCTAAGCTTGTGTTCTCATTTTGCAAACCCCTTCCCAAGCTTGCTAAAGTTGGTCTCGGACTGTATCTTTCACTTATGGTGAAAGTCTTGCCGTCTCTTCTCCCTCTATTTCTTAATAATAACTTTTGCCTTCCATTTTCCAGTTGAAGATTCTTTGGTACAGTTTCAACAGTTAGTGAAATAGTTCTTTAAAGAACTTAGCAACATGGTTTCCTTAGTTAGACTCCTGCCTCTTCCTGTAGTTTAACCCTTGTTCTCTCCTAGTAGATACAATACTCATTCAAGACCTAGAAAAAACTTTTATTAATATCCACTTTTATTTTCCAAGAAGGTCTTTCTGGTAGCCATCACCTTATGTTCTGACAACATGTACCTCCACATATATTGCAGTAATACAAGCTTAGTCTTGAGCAGATGTAGAAAATTGTGGTGCTTAAGGGGCTTTTTGAGATAAAGTAGGGCCTGTAGCTCAGTGCTGGAGCTCAGGCCCTGCTCACAGAAGGTCCCAGCTCCAATTCCCCTTGGCTATTGGGCAGTATAAAAATGAAACAAACCTACAAGCAATTAAATATTAAATAGGGCTAGGAAAGAACCCCACTTGAAATTTAGAAGCCTGACTGCCAGTCAGTGTTGATAGCAATGAGTTAGAGGGTTCGAGGGTCAACTCAGTATAAGTTACCTTCCATTTCTGATGAATGAAAAATAGGGGGAGAGGTTATTTTTGGCTGTCCTAGTGTTTCCACCCTGCAGCAAGGGCATCTCAAGGCTTCTCCATGAAAAGAAAAGCAGAATTCCAAAGTTTTTGTCACACTTACATAATGTAGGATGCTGCATCAGTTTTGTAATATCTGAAATCACAACCTTTGTTCCAAGTCAATTTTCCCAAAGGATGAACTGTTACAAAAGTTATGAACTTTAGGGTGTTTTGCTTACTCATTGTGCAACAACATCACATCACCAATCCAAAGCAAATGCATAGCTTGCCCTCATAAGTTGGCTTTCAGGCTTTCCTTTCTTATTGGGAACACTATAGCTCATAATGGGATATTCCAGTCACCACTCAGAACATTCAGTTAATCAGTGAGCTTTACTGTGACATAAGGGCATTTGTTGTCTTTTTAACTTTGATCAGACTACTTTGTTTTGCATAACTCCATGTTGGCCATAGTATGTGTGTGCTGTTATTTTTGCCAAGTATTTCTAATACCAAATGCAGAAACTCTAGACTCAGTTATGTGGCATTGCGGTCAATAACCTCTAGAATTTTTTCACACCTTCCTAAATGTAAATAACATGGTTGGCGTTTCTAGGAATAAGTACTCTGCTGGTGGATGATTGACTAATGCGAGAGTTATTTCACAGGTTTACACTTTCTATTTTAATACTAAGGAAAGCTGAACACCTTTGATGCTGTTATTTGACTAAAAATAAAAGATACCTTGCTGATGGTACAACATTTTCTTACTTGCATTGTGTAATAGAAGCAAAAGCTTGGCTAACCTTGAAATACTTATTCCATAACCCATCCAGCAACCCCTATTTGCAAGTAACATTTGGAATGTTAAGCACTAAAAAGTATTTATAGAACAGGTTTGTAAGCATGACCAGCTTCCAGGGAGAGTTCACTTGAGGTCATGTGAAAACTTGCCTCTGTAATTCTACACAGAATTGCTGTCCAGTGACATAGCCTGGAGTCCCCTCTGCCCCAACTCCCCTTTGAAAATTATCCTTTTAATAGCAACAACTGTAAAATTGCACCCTGTCATCCCAAGATGCTTGAATAAAGACGATTTGTTAAATGAAGGAAACCAACATTTTAAATGTTTCCTTGCTTTTCTTTGGCTTTAATGTTAGTTTTGTATTGTAGACATAGGCCATGATCCCCATGCTCTGTTCCCCCAAGTAGTACATATAGTCTCTTCACTTCAAGTGACCTTCCGCTCAAGTGGTGACTACACATGAGACGTGAAGGTAGCCATGCCCTCTTTATATGCAAGTTGTTGTTCATGAAGTTCAAGTCTATGTGTTTGCTGGATTTTATGTGCAAAGACCCTATACAAATGTTGCAAATATATGAATCTTTGGTCAGCAGACGTGAAAGACAGAGTCTCACTCCACAACCCACACATAGTTTCTTATTATTGAGGAGGTAACCAGAACCAGCATACACCAGTTTTCCTACATGTTTCAGTGGAGGAGAGTTACATGTGTGCAGGCATAGAGACATCTCCATTGAAGCACATGTTAAGGAGCTGCCTGGTACACCCTCACTTGGCCTGGTGCTTCAAGGAGCTTCTGGACAGAAGCAGTAGGGAAGTATTCCATGCACAAGCCAAGTAAGGATGTAATTCTAAACCATGGTTTAGTGCAGCAATTTGGAACCACCAGTCCTTTGACTTAAATCTGGTCTATGGAGGTTCCACTAGCCTGCAGAACCTGCTTGGATTTCTCCATAAAGCAGGACTTTGTCTCCAAACCTTGCCTCCTGGAGGAATCCCCATTGCTACTTTCCCTTCCTCTTTGGTCTTCTTCATTTCTCTATTTCCCACCCACCCCCCATATAACTCTGGTTTTTTTAATCTAGAATGGCAGATAAATGCCTGCCTTTAAGTAGTTGATTCTGAGGTCCGAATTCCAGGTGATCAAAGGAAATTTGTGTAGCATCGCCATTATTTTTATTAATGCTGTGGGAAGATCTGATACTGATTGGAGCAAATGCCCTAATGGGAAGTGTGTTTTAATTCTTCCCCCACTACCAACAAAATCCTCTCTTTCCATGGAAGTGTTGTTGGTGCTATGGAGGAAAAATACTGTAGCTATGTGGCTTGAGATACTGAAGATTTGATTGTTGACTAACTGAAAGTTAGCTTCTCTCTCTCTCTCTCTCTCTCTCTCTCTCTCATTAGGTGCTGTGAAACTTAGAAGTTTAGCATGTGGAAATCAGCACATCTGGGCCTGTGACAGTTGTGGTGGTATCTACTTCCGAGTTGGAACTCAGCCTCTGAACCCAAGTTTGATGGTGCCTGCATGGATAATGATTGAACCGCCTGTCCAGGTGAAACAGTAGTACTCCTTTAACTCAGTCACTTATTTGTTTGTCTTTGACATGAAAGGATCCCATTGTTTTTTGTTCAGCAATGGCAGGTGAGAATTTGAGGCTATGGGCTTGGAAATGTTTAAAAACTTGGTGTAACCTTGACAAGTTAGTTGGAGATAGAAGGAGAATCTGAGTAAAGATAGTGCTGGGGAAGAAATGCTTCATCAGAAAGGTCATACTTCTACCCGCCACCTCGTTTCTTCTTTAATTCTCCCACTTCCTCCATAAAAAGTAAGATACTTGTTTGGCATTTTACACACACACATAATTCTTCAGAATCTACACAGCAGTGAAAAAGACCAGTGCACTTTACCCAGCATGAAATGCATCCAAGAAATAGTAGGATTTTATATTTCAAATTGGGGGTTCTAGTGTTTTCCTTTCTGGTTTCCAGTAATCCTAGGGCAGCTGCAGGTCCAACCCGTAACCATCACATGTCATGCAGAACCTGATTTGATTGTCTGCAGACCCATCCTCCTTGACTTCATCTTAGCACTCTGAACATGCTGGCAGTGTGATTTCATTTTCATGACATGTCAAGTTCACTGTGGGTTAAATAACCCATAGTGAGCCCAGATTATTGTGCCAACCAGGCCAGTGAATTCAGTGTTAATTTAGAATATCCCTCCAACCTGTTTTTGTAACATCTTTCTGATGGATGGACCTGGAGATTGCAAAAGCTCGCAAATATTTGGTAATCTTTTGGTAATTCATCTTTTTGGTGTTACACTGACAATTTGGAATTTTGCTTATGGTCAGCACAGCTGTGCCTTCCCACACCTTTTTTTAAAGTGCACTTTCTACAGTTGCCAAGATTTCTTGGAAAAGAGAGTTTCATTTATCTAATCTGTCTGAAAGGTTTTCTTTTCTTTACTAGCCAAGTAAGGCTTGCAATTTAATGTGGCCATTCAGCATTCTGTTTGCAGTTTTGTTTTTCTGTTGATGTTTAACCGGATGACTACACTGAGCATCACACTACCAAAATTAAATTTGTTGCAGTCAGGGCATCATTGTGCTTGACATCTGTGTCTATTTCTATAGAGGGTCTCCAAGGACATAAAAGGCACCAAGTGGCCCCTTTCTTGATTGTTGATAGATTGGAATGTAAGTTGCGCATCTGTGGTCAGGAGGGCATCGTATTGAGTCAGGATGAGACATATCTGCATGCACACACACACCCCATTACAGGGTTCACTGTGTGAGCAAGCAGGAGTGGGCCATGCCTCTGACAAATTAGATTGTTGGACTAGGCCTGGAGAAATCTGGATTCTGGCCTCCACTGGACCATGGAAGTCACTGGGTGATATTGGCCCAATCGCTGACTCTCAGCATAACCTACTTCACAGGGCTGTGGGAAGCCAAAAGTTTAGAGGAGGAGGTGTGCCACTCTGGACCCCTTGGAGGAAAGGTGGGGTACAAATGCCACACATAAATAAGATCAAGCCCCAGGTCAGATCTGAAGACATTTTTGAAGCAGGTTGAAGGTATGAAATTTACTTACTTACTTACTTTTTTTTTTTTTCGATTTGTATCTTGCCTTTTTCCTCCAAAGGGCTCAAGGCAGCTTACATCATTTCCTCCTCCATCTTATCCCCACAACAACAGCCCTGTGAAGTAGGTTGGGCTGAGAGTCTGGGACTGGCCCAAAGTCACCCAGTTGGCTCCATGGCTGAGTGGGGACTAGAACCCAGATCCTCTGAGTCCCAGTCCCAGTCCCATGCTCTTAACCGCTACACCATACAATGTAATACCTCAAGCAAAATCTTTTAAACCTTGTCCTTTACTTGCTTATTTTATTTGTAAAATCACTCAAGGCAACATGGAAGCCATGGAGTAAGAGCCTAACAACACATAAGCTACTCTGCTATGAATGTCCTTGTTAAGGAAACAATGAAATAATACTAAACTAGTTCAGACTACCTTGGAGCCTGAGTTTTCACTTGACACCTAAATTCCTTTTGGATTGTTTTCTGTCTGGCCTTCCTCGCATCAAGTAAAGCTGTGCTGATGCTATCCTCCCCTATCACTTATGGGACCTTTTGCAGCTTCTGCATTGTAAAATACCAAGATATTCTCTGAGCACAGTTGCCATAACATGTTCTCTCATATCATTGTTCACTAAGCTCTGTTTATCACATAGCATAATGTCGCTAGTTGAAGATTTGGACAGAGAAAGAACAGAAGGGAAAGGAGAGAGGGTTCGTTGCAGTTTTTGATCTGGCTTAGCGAAATGCAGTCTCTTGAGGGGCCCAAAACTGTGCCATGTCATAGATGTGGGCCTAGGTTTAGAGAGATTATTCACAGAGGAAAGAGCAATTGGACAGACAGTGATTGAAGCAATAACATGTAATTGGATAAGTTCTTCGAAGGATATCCTACCCTCAAATACATAGATCAGTCCACACCAGAAAATGCATGCAAATGATAGAGAGGGCTCCTCTTATTTCAGGGTTATCGAACTGGAAGCAAAGGCAGACCTTTGCCTGTGAGGCAAATCCAAGGGCATGCTGCACGCCGCTTGCACACTGTTGCATGTGCCTTTGGAGGAAAGAATAGAAGTGTAACTGAAGCAGCCCTATGCCTATCCGAAGGGGCCTGCTTGTTTGTTTTTTGCTTTTTTAGTAATGCTAGAAGTGTTGATTTTTTAGCCAGGGTGGTAAAGGAATGAAAATAAAGACTGCATTTTCCAAACAATTAAACCTTTTAAAACTAGTTTCCAAACCTTTGCTCCCATTAACTGATTTTGTGCCTTTCCCAGCCCTCACAAGTAGGGCAAAGGTTTTATTTTTGGTATTTGGAGTGTCCCTCAATCCAGAACCAAATAACTTGCCAAATCAGCTTTAATCCTAGGCACTAACTTTCCACTCTAACTTCTCGAAATATACCTCAGGAGAAGCACACACACACACAAAAGGCCAAAGTATGTGTGACTGAGAATCACCCTCTGCTTGTGAGTAGTGTAAAAAAGATGAAAAGTCAACAGGAGGAATCTGGTGGGGTGCCCTCTTTGCAGGGGTGGGGGAACCCTCATTTTATGAGGGAAGCATTGTTGACTTCTCCAGCATGATGGACCTTGTGATGTGATACCTGCTTCTCACAACTTGCTGGTAGAAAGAGGGGAGTGCATGAATATTACACTTTCTGGAACAATAAGAATGAAGAGGTTTCTCTGGATAGGGAACAGAAAGTTGGTTCTTCTGTAGCAAATATTCACCTGCTCAGGAAGTTTCTTTTCATAGTTTGAAGTCTCTGGAAATAGAGAAAGCAAGAAATTCAAGGATGCAGTTCAGGCTAGATCAGGAAACATTTGTTCAGACCTTACAGCGCTCGCTCGCTCGCTCGCTCGCTCGCTCGCTCGCTCGCTCTCTCTCTCTCTCTCTCTCTCTGTGTTGGGGGGAGATGACATTAATCATCTTTTCCAAGGCACCGCTGTGACTGTCCCTTCTGTGCTTGATAGCATTGTTTTCAGACTAGAAGTGCTTGCTGGCCTGCCTCCCAAACATCAGCAACACAAACCTAATGCAGCAACTCTCAAAGGACAAAAAATTCAGACTCTGTTTTTCCTTCCAGAGAATCCCCACCCCCATCCCTGGTTGTATAAGAATGTCTGGGAGAATTGCAATACCTCAAGCCCTGTTGTTACAAGAAAATATAGAAGTGCAAGCTTGCCCCTTCAATAAATTACCTTAGTACCTCCTAAAAGCCAGGTCAGCTCTAGCTTTTGATCAGCAGGTGCTAACAAATTAGTGGCTTACCCACCATATTCACAGCAACAGACAAAATAAGAGATCTGGTGTGAGGTGTGGGGGGAAACTGAGCTTTTCAGTTGTTTATGATACAGAACTGCTCTTACAATATGCTTCCTGCTCTTAAGGAGGTCATATACTCCGGCCCTCTAGTTCAGTCGAATAATTTGCCCCATCTCAACCCACGAGTCATAAAATTTCCCTGTGAACAACTGCATTTTCTTCTTCAGTGAAGCTACTTGCATAACACTCCAGAATTCAGGAGCTATGTGGCTCCAGTCAGCATTTATACAGATCATATATCTGCAACTTAAAATAACATTACTTGGATTTTCTCAAGCTTTTTAGAGTGTTCCTTTCATCATGTTCTTCTTGCAGCCTGTTGGGTGACTTTTGCTTTCTCATGGGAAAGCAGATCATCTGTTTACCATTCTGCTTGCTGAAAAGACAACAGTGGTCAGCAACACAAGAGCTTTTAAAATATTGCAGAGTTGTTTATGGTAGCGTGCCATGCTCTGCCCCTCTGAAGATGCAAACTGTTTATTTTCTATTCTGGTGTGTGAGAATCTCGGTCATTTTCTCTCCCCACCTCCCTATCCCCTTTAGTCAGTACCTTGGCATTTCTGTACTTTACCATGTAATTTACATTTTGTGAAATTTTGTAGAAATTCTCCCCATGTTTTATAAATACCTATGACAGAATATTAAAATGTGCACTTCAAAATACAATAAGTAGCTTTTAATACCATATTGGAGAGAATTAATTTTCTTTTATTATATTTTCTTTTATATTTAGAAATAATCTGCAGTATAGTTATAGGGAAGGAATTAATCTTGTTAAATATTTACTGTAAGACGGTCTTTAACTCCCAGTTTGTTTTAATAGGATGTCTTACTATTAATGATCTGCTTATATGGGTTCTAATGAACTTCATAATTGAGGCACTTCAGGTTTCTCAAATTATTTATTTAATTAATTTCTGTACCATTCAATAGCTGAGGTTAAAATCAAACAAAAGTTAACACAAATATTTTAAAAGAACAAACCATTAAGCAATTGCTATGATTCAGCATAGAAACATAGCAGCAGTACAGAATAAAATTATTCAAAGATTCCTATTCTCCCCATAGCCCTCCAAAAAACCCTAATGTGAGATAGAAAAATGGGGAGGAAAGATTTTGCTCTATGAATTTCCTTCATTTAGCCTAGCTTTGGATCTAGCACCTTTGAATCCCCCTAAGTTTAAACAATACCACAGTCAAAGCAATATTCAAAAATTGCCTTTAATTCAAGGAATGTATTAGTACGGGGGTGTTTCTTTTTAATGGAAAGCAGTGGGCATAGGAGAAAACTCTGTTGTAAAAGTGCAGAATGATTCTGTGTAAAGGTTTTAAGAGGCCATGCATGTGTCTGCTTAAGCACATGTCAAGCTTCCACTACTAATTTTTTTTTCATGGCTCCTGGTTCTCATTTGGGAAATAAGCCTGAAAAATGAGATTGCAAGATAAATTTCAGTGGTAGATTGTGCTTGCACCTCCTTTCTCCTGTAATTTTCAATATCGCCTGTATTTAGCTGCCTCATCTTGCCATGCTGATGAAATATCAAATAGTATTTGATGATGGGTAACATATCTAGGTCGTACTATCCATTTTTACTGCTTTTTTCATTGCTCATTTCATCTTTCAGAGCCATTTGTGTAATACAATTGCTGGAAGTGAGAGGCCCCTGCAGCTAACAAACTTACTCCTGGAGTAGTGTCATCAAGTACATTTGTGATCTTGAAAATACCTCTGGCTTTTCCTTTAAAAGCCATCCTGCTCAATAAATGTTCAGTGCTTCTGGTACATCAACATTTCTCCCTCTTGAAAAGAACAATCCTTTTAGGATGCTTCAGAAGCTGAACTCTTTCTTCCGACCACTAATCATTTGCTGGTTTCTTGGGTTTTTTGTGCACTTTTTCCCATTCTCAAAGTTCAGAAGTCTTAATAACTTCAAGCTACAATTGCTTCAGTTCTGCCCATGCGGCCCCTGAGAACTTCTCCAAACTGTAATGTGGACCTCAGGCTGAAAGAGGTTTAACACCACTGTTCTGGTTTAACACTCACATTGTTAGAAGAATGCGGTTGATTCTACTCATTGGTCAGCCAACATTTCCAAGTGGGAGTGGAAAGAGTACATTTATCAGGATGATTTGCAGAGTAAACAGAACTCTGGAATGCTAGATAGGGGAAAACCCAACAAGGAAAAAGTCCATCAACTCCTAGCATTCTCCAGGCAGGCTGGTTGGAATTGGAGAACTTTTTTTCTGTTTCAGCAGGCCCTTAGAAATGCAACTAAGCTTGTAAGGTATAGTTAATCTGAAGCTGATGTGAAGAAAAGAGTACCCAACATAGTTGTTGTTACTATGTCTTGCAGAAGATTCACCCCCAACATTGATTTTTTTCCTCATTCGGTTGCATTACAACCTGGAATTGAAATGGATTGAATTGCCATTGTTGCCATTTGATGTACAATAGACATTCAACACTGAGGAAGCAAAATTAAAATGCCACGTGTTGGTTGCAGAAAAATCTTCTGCAACTCACTGTACTTTAGCTTAAGTTTTCATTTCCACTTTTAAGACATTCCATTTTTGATAGTGAAAGTGGTGGGGGGAAGGGACGGTCAATTTCAGAGCAAGTACATGGTGCCTCACAACAGTGTGTGTAGGGCTGTGAGATAGTCTAGAAACCCATATGTGAATTTGTCCTACTGAGCTAGTGCTTACTAAGTCCTTTGGAGATGCTCTAGCGAGCTTCATCCGCAAGACTTTAAACTGAGCCAAGGGGGTGGGTTCAGGCCCCCCAGTAACGTGTCTGCACTGGACAAGTGTGGGGAGAGGATCAGGGCTCTGGGAGCAGGGTTTTAGAGGTACTGCAGGGACTGACAGGACTCCTACAGAGAAGGGCCAGGTATCAGGGAGGATGGGAGGAAGGAGGAGGCTGGGAACTCCAAGGAAAGGAAGCAGTGGGAAGGAGTTGAGGTGCATGTAGGAGCATGGGTAATAAGCAGGAAGAGCTTGAAGCTCTCCTGGGAATAGGAGGGTATGACCTGGTGGGAATCACAGAAACATGGTGGGATGAAAGGCAAGTCTGGAATGTGAACATAGAAGGGTATCACCTTTTTAGAAAGGACAGGAAGGGAAAGAGAGGTGGGGGCATGGCTTTATATGTCAGGGAAGGGATAGGATGCAGTGAGATAGAATGCAGCACAGATGGAGATTCGGTAGAGGCAGTCTGGGTGAAACTTAGGGGTTTTGACAGGGAAAGAGACCTGACAGTGGGGGTATATTATCGCCCTCCAAGTCAACTTGAGACCCTGGATGATGTCCTGACAGGCCAGATTCTAAGGATATCTCAGGGGAGAGACACAGTAATTATGGGAGATTTCAATCTCCCGGATATTAGTTGGGAGACTCACTCGGTGGTGACAGCCAGGTCATGTTGCTTCCTAGAAGCTATAGAGGGAGGGTTTTTCACACAGAGGGTCCGAGAGGCGATGAGGGGGGGAAACATCCTTGACTTGGTCTTGACCAGTAGAGAGGAGCTGAGAAATGAAATATAGATTAGGGGAGCCCTGGATGCGAGTGATCACTCCATCCTTTGCTTTGAGATCAGGGGACTGGGGACTTGCAGCAGGTCGAGCACTAGAAGCTGGGACTTCAAGAGGGCCAACTTTGGCCAACTGAAGGCCAGACTGGGGAAAGTCTCCTGGGATAGGTTACTGGAAGGTAAGCGAGTTGAGGAGGGGTGGATGGCACTCAAAAGGGAGGTTTTGGAGGCGCAAACCTTGACGATACCTCTAGTCAGTAAGGTGGGGAGGCGGAGGAGAGTGCCGCCATGGATGCGAAAGGAGGTGATTAGAGGAATTAGACAAAAGAGGAACCTCCGTAGGAAATGAGTACTGGGGCAAATAGACAAAAGGGTATACTGGGAGGAGGAGGCCCGTTGCAGAAGGATTCTTTGCAAGGCTAAGGCTGATTACGAGCTGAGACTTGCCAAGAATATCAAGAGCAACAAAAAGGGCTTCTTTCAGCATGTAAATAGGAAGAGGAAGGGGAGACAAGTGGTGGGAGCACTAAATAAGGAGGAAGGAGATCCAGTGACTGATATGAGGGAACAGGCACAGATGCTAAATGACTATTTTGCCTCTGTGTTCTCCCCAAAGAAGGACGGGGGATATTCGTGTAGGAGATTAGATGAGGCTGGGGACTTAGGGGCAGAGATTAGAGTCACCCTCCTTGAAGTCGAGGGGCTCCTCAGGGCATTGGACATTACAAAGGTGCCAGGTCCTGATGGGTTACACCTGAGAGTACTTAGAGAGTTGGCAGGGGTTCTCTCACGCCTGCTGGCCTCCATTTTTGAGACCTCGTGGAGAACGGGTGAAGTTCCAGAGGACTGGAGGGTGGTATCAGTGGTCCCAATTTTCAAAAAGGGTAGTAGAAGGGACATGGGGAATTGCAAACCTGTTAGCCTTACGTCCATTGTAGGAAAAACAATGGAAAGGCTCATAATAGAGAGAGATCTAGCGATGCTAGCTAGGGAAGGGAGGCTGACAACCACACAACACAACTTCCACAAAAACTGGTCCTGTCAGACAAACCTTGTGGAATTCTATGACAAGGTTTCGAGATGGCTAGATGGAGGGGATGCAGTGGATGTGGTTTACCTGGATTTCAGCAAGGCCTTTGGCAAAGTGCCCCATGATATCCTGGTCGAGTTTTGGGATACACCAAAGCACTGTCCGGTGGATTAGAGCATGGTTGACTGACCAAAAGCAGAGGGTAACCATTAGTGGGGAATCGTCGGGATGGTGGTCAGTGACAAGCAGGGTCCCCCAGGGCTCTGTCCTGGGGCTGATCCTGTTTAATCTTTTCATAAATGACACGGAAGAAGGGGTGAGCAGTCTGCTGATCAAATTCTCAGATGACACTAAAACTGGAGCAGTGGCCACAACTGAGGAGCAGGTACTCCAGATCCAAAAGGATCTGGACAGACTATGGAAGTGGGCAGGAGACAACAGGATGGTGTTCAATGTGGATAAGTGCAAGGTCTTGCACTTGGGGCATAGGAATAGCTGTCATAAGTACAGGTTAGGTGACAAGTGGCTGGAGAGCAGCACTTGTGAAAAGGACCTCGGGGTACTGGTTGACTGCAGGCTAAACATGAGTCAGCAGTGTGATGCGGTGGTCAAGAGGGCGAATGCCACCCTTGGTTGCATAGCCAGAAGTGTGGCTTCTAGATTGAGAGAGGTATTACTACCACTCTATATGACTCTTATGAGCCCACAAGTGGAGTATTGTGTTCAGTTTTGGGCCCCTCATTACAGAAAGGATATAGCTAGGTTGGAGTCAGTGCAGTGTAGGGCCACAAGGTTGGTGGCTGGTTTGCAGGGGATGCCGTATGAGGCAAGACTGAGGGAACTGGGTCTCTTCAGCCTGGAGAAGAGGAGACTCAGAGGGGATCTGTTGGCGACATACAGGTATGTGAGGGGATGTCACATGCAGATGGGTAGAGACCTGTTCTCCCCTGCAGAGGCCAGGACGCACTCCAACGGAGCAAAGCTCAGGGAGCCAAGGTTCCATTTGGGTGCCAGGAAGCACTTCCTGACAGTCAGGACCCCGAGGGTGTGGAATGGGCTTCCACGGGAGGTCGTTGAGGCCCCATCGGTGCAGGTGTTCAAGGATAGGCTTGACATGCGCATGGTGGGCATGTCGTGAGCGGAGCCGGCTGGTGCCGGAGGTCAGACTAGATGGCCCGGGAGACTCTTTCTGACTCTCTCTGTTTCTATGTTTAAGTCTTCTTGAGCATGATGAGACATGCATTTCCACCTTAGATGGTAGTGAATAGATTAAAACTGGCTGCCCTTAAAGGGCTATACAAGGGAGAGTTAGGGGTATGGTTTCCAATAATGCTGATGTAGTCCTTTAATTGACTAAACATGGTGCCATTTGTAGTGGCTGCCTTGTCCCACCAAGTGCCCTTTCTTGTAATTCAGTGGGGGCTTTGCTTATAAAAAGTTGCTTTCTCAGGAAACAGGGCCCTTCTTCCCTGTTTCATTTGAACCTGGAATTGAGACCATGCTGTGCAAGACCTGCAGAAGACCTGGATGTACTAAAGTCCAGGACCCAACCATCATACGAGTAACACAAGGGGCTTGAAAGGGCCTGAAACCTGTTTTACTGTTTCTGCCACTCCCAAAATGCTGCTGCTGCTGCTGCTGCTGCTGCTGCTGCTGCTATGTATGAGTCACCCAGTAGCTGAAGCTCTCAGGGCAACATACACAATAAGAACAAATAAAACACATCAGGATGTGTTCCATTGGAGCAAAGCTCAGGGAACTAAGATTTAGGGTGGGTGCCAAGAAGCACTTCCTGACAGTTAGGATCCCCAGGGTATGGAATGGGCTTCCACAGGAGGTGGTTGAAGCCCCAATGGTGAGGTTTTCAAAAGCTCTTTAAAGCTGTTTGGATATCTGGAATTTTCCCTTCACTTCCCCAGTGGCTCTGTTTTAATCTTTTCTCCTCATTTCAGTTTGTTATAATTATATAGCATTCGATAACATAAAATGCTGTGTTTTGATTTTTTCTAGCCCGTTGGAGTCAACTTGATCAGTGTGTACTCCAGTCCTAATGATCAGAGCCTTTGGGCAATTGACAGCAAATGGAATGTTCATGTCCGGGTTGGAATTACGGAGGAAATGCCTGTAGGCACAGATTGGGAACAGGTTCCAGGTAAGAATGCGAGGTGCAGCACTCAGTTACTGTTGGGATTCCAGGACAGCTTGGTCCCTCTCTGATTTTAGCTGATTTCATTGTTGGCTGTAAGAAAAGCTGGATCACACTAAGTTCCATGTAGTCCAGCATTCTGTTCATAAAGTAGCCAGCCAGCTGCCAGGGGAATTCTGCCTGCTGGCGTCCTGTGAATGCAGCTGCACCCTCCCACTTGCATACCCCATGCCCTCTCTGATGGCGGACGTAGCATTGCCTGTCAGGACTAGTAGCCATGGATAGCATTGCCCCTCATGATTTTGTCCAAGCCCCTTTTAGAGAATTGGTGGCCTTTATTTCATGTGAAGAAGTACTTACTTCTATCTGACCTGAATCTCCCTCCCATCAGTTGCATGGGATAACACCACCACTAGTATTATGAGTGAGGGGGGAAATGGCTGTCCATCCACTTTCTATGCATAGTGCAGTTTTGTATAGCTCGTATCATGTCATCCATTACTCACTATTCTTCGCACCCTATTTGAATCTCCCACACTACAAACCTCCTTAACTGAGAAGTTGTCTTCATACAGTTCATAGTTAAATTATGGAAGGCTTCATACTGCCAGATTAGTTATAGCCACTAAATTAGATGATTTTATAAGGTCCTTCAGATGAGGGTCAGCTGCAGTTCTCATCAGCCCTAGCCAGTATAGTCAGAGGAGAGGACTGGTGGGAGTTGGAGGTCAACAGCATTAGAAAAACTGCATGTTCCTTGGCCCTGACCTGGTCTATCAACGGCTGTTAGTCATTGTGGCTTTATAAAACTTTCAGGTTCAGACAAAATGCTCCTTAATCCTGCAAGAGTGGCCTACTGCCATCACAATACTTTTGTGGGCTTCCAGGAGGTACTGAGTCGGTCCCTAGGGGAAGCTAGCTAGACAAGCTTTCTTTGAGCAATACTAGGAGGAAACTCTACACTCACTTTAACTGCAGTTTGGAGCTCCTAGGCCAGCTCCATTGGCAATGCCAGGGTCGACCACTCCTGTGACTCCACTATCCACAGTCTCAAGGATTCTTTGCCTCTAATCTGACTCTTTGCTCTTCTGCATAAATAAGGCTCTTCTCTCCATTCACTAAACCTGCAAAAGTGATGTTTCTCTACAAAGAGATCATAATTCTTAGCGTGTTAAATGGCAAAGGTGCCGAACTTCTGTCACTCCAAGGGCTGAATTCCATTTCAGAGGACTTTGCAGGGCTGCATTGGGTGGGTGTGGAGCAAAGAGTGAAGTCAGGTATACTGAAAACACCAGTGTATTTTTGCGTAAAACCCTGACTGTCAGTAGCTGAGCTATAGGAGAGGCACTTCGTTCTTTTAGAACGGAGGAGAACTGCTCAAGTGAGCGACTGTCAAATGATTGGGGGAACCCAGCATGCTGGATTTGGCCTTTGAGTCTGAGGTTGTATAGTAACCAGCACTGGCACCTATTCTGTTGTATAGTAACCAGCCCTCCCCATGCTGGTGCCCTCCAGAGCTGTTGGACTACTTCTCCTATCATCCACACTCAGCATTACAATTCACTATATTTCATACATCTTTATTAATCTTGCTGTGACCTCACAGTATAACATCACAAATACAGTAAATAAACACTAATGCATATGTTACCCTGATTTTTTTCCCTCTTTTTTAAATCTCCTCTTGAAGAAGTATTGGATGTTTCTTCTTCTGTGTAACATCAGAAGTAGAGGAAAATGTGTGCAATGGTTGTATCGCTTTCAGAATGCGTTGAGCCCTCATGTTCTTCACATTCTCTCTGGGGACAGGACTGCAGGCATGTGAGCTGGCGATAAGTACAAGGACTGTTTGGGCACGCTGTCCAAATGGGGATATTGCACGGCGGTATGGCATCACTGATAAAAATCCTGCAGGAGACTACTGGAAGAAGATCCCCGGGAATGTTGTTTGTTTGACAGGTAAGTGGGTTCTTTGACAGGCTTGGTGGTTTTATGCAGACTGTGGGGGGAGTTCTGATAATTTGCTCTTTGAAAGGTGAAGCAGCGCTGGCCTTCTAAACATCAGTTTGGCTTCTCAGTTTCACAAAGCCCAAGTCTAAACAGGAGTTTTAATATGCGAGTGACTCTTCTAGAGCTGTTTAAACAATGCACTGCAGGAGCACTGGGTTTGTAGACAGCTTTGCAGTTTGATTACGAAGGGGCAGGAGGAAGAGAGGACAAAAAGTCCAAACCATCACTTAAAGCACAATCCTATTGATGTTAGGAAAAAGGCCTACAGTTCCCAGCTGTGGTGACTTGGGCATGCTGGGATTTGTAGGCCTTTGTTCTGCCTAAATATGCATAAGATTGCACCTTTAGCCTGCACCTAGCATAAATCTCCTTTTTTTTCTGCACTGACTTACCTCTTTTCTGGGTGATAGCTAAATTGCACCTACCTGCTGTTTGAACATGTGCAGGTAGGTGAGATGAATACCAGCGCATATGCAAAATGACAGCAGCCAAATCTTCTTCATCCTATCCTCAACTTGAACAGTGCCCCTCTTCTGTTTCTATTTGTTTCTTCATTTCTTTAATTTTGGTGATGTTGCAAAACAGTCTTCCCCAACCTGGTACCCTCCAGCAATTTTGGATTGTAGCTTCAGGCATTTCTGGCTATTAGTCATGCTGACTGGGCCTAAGGAGAGTTGAAGTCCACAACATCTGGAAGGCACCAGGTTGGGAAACAATTTTGTAAAAGACAGTAGGTGATGGGTGAGTGCAGACTTAAAGGAGACTCACTGAATTAAATGGGACTGAAGTTGATCCTGTTGCTTTCAGCAGATGTGTTCGGAGACTTACTCTGGATTAAATTCAAGGCAGAGTTGCAGGTGGAAAGGGATAGGCTTTTTGGTTAGAAGTTTGCCTGCTAGCATTCCAACTGAGTCTTATAACCCTTTTTCCCTCAGTTACTCCCGCAGATGTCCTGTGGGGAGTTGGTCCTTCTGGATATCTCCTCCAGCGTCTCACAAAGACCTTCCACCATTCTCACACCTTGCAGAAACCAAGCGATGCATCTGCGTCCTTTCACCCTGATGATTTTGAAGATGAGTGGGAAGTCATATGAAGTTCTCAAGGATGCAGAACTGTAAAATAGCAAGAAACCATGCTTGGGAATCCTGTTACATGCCAAATGCCAGGCTCTTAAAGCCCCAGGCATTTGACAATATTAGCACTTTGGTATATTAAAAAAACCCCTGACTCGTCCAATAGCCCCAAATTGTGTAGTGAGGTGTCTTGTTTCAGTATCTCAGGTGAGACAGGCAATGTGGCTTAAAGAAATTGTGAACTTGTCATGATTATAGTGATTCTGTTTTGAAATATAACATGTCAGTTTAACCTCATTAGCAGCAAAACTGTTTTGCTCTAGCATGCAGGCTAATATCTGTGCTACATTGGGAAGGACGTCCATTACATTAACTATTTCTCAACACCAGGAATGTGTTTAAACTTTCTTCTTGTACTTCAAAGTCTGAGTAGAAGGAAATGGATACACTGTGGATGGAGATCGCATTTCAGTTTCCCCTTCATAAAAGGAACAATATATGTTTCTTGGTAGAAAGTCAAATCAGTGGTGTTCCAATGAAAATATTTTGGGATAATTTTAATTGTAACCTCTCTGGTTCCTTAAACTTTTGCTTTGTGGTGAACTGGGTTAAAAAGGAAAACCTAGTTTCATTCATTACTGGGGAGCTTGGTTTTATCCCATTCTTGTTGGAATGTTTGTTCTCTGTATACATACACCAGGGCATTAATGGCTTCTGTTCCACAGATACCTAGGAGAGGGTTAGAAAAAACATTGTAAGTCTGGCTTGTAGAATGACGGTAGTTCTGTGGGTGGTATTTAATACCACACTTAGCCTGAAAGAACTGTGCCTGTAACCAGAGGAGATTCTTAGTTCCCTTTTTGTACCATAATTTAGAATAAAAACTGAAAAAGTGCTAATAAAGAAATGTATCCCATAAGAATGTGGTATTTGTCAGGATTTGTCTCTGCAATGATCAGTTTTTAGCTACATTAGCTAAATATTGCAATATCTTACATTTGAGAAGTTTACAGCACAGGTACTTTATAATCTACTAATCCTTACAGCATTTATTTCATGAAGCTTAATTTTCTTTAAAAAAAACAGCTAAGACAAATTGTAACTTCCAGTAGCTTAGGAATGCAGTATTTTATATCTGTTTATTTGTGGCTTCCTTGGAATCTTGTAAGCAGCTGCTAATGAATCTGCAAATGAGCCAACTTCCATTGTAGTGGGGAATGTGTGAATCTAAAGTGGAGGTGAAGGGACTTTTTTTTAAGCTTCCCAGTGCTATGTGGAGAGCTGATGCAAACCAGAAAGATGGATACTCTCCATACTGAGAAATAATTTTGGTCACTAAAAATACCTGGTTTGCAACAGCACTTGCATAAGTAGTGCTCGGTTTTCAGTCTGCTCTTAGTTTATGGTGATGAGGAGGTCATATTTGTTTGAGAGCTGATCTGTTTTGCCTGATAACTTCTTCATCTATATATGGACCTGGCCTCAGAGTTTCCTTTTTTAGTCTCACTGGATTGTGACCAATGTAGCTGCTCAAGTTTACTCAGTTCATTTATTAGTAGGCTATTTTGAGGAGCCTCTCAGTGAGGGAATCTCCAAAGTTGTAAACACACACACCTCCTTTGAAGTTGGAAACTTCTGGGAGATGCTGTCAGCAGTATTTTACACTCCTCCCGGCCAAATGTTCACATTACAGTAAAATACTGAAAAAATAAATGACATTTTGTATAGATGTACACTTTTTTACAAAGACCTCTTGGCAGCAGCTTAGCTTGCCAGCTGCTTTTGTTCCCTGTACTAGTGCACCTTGCTTTGTTCATGAATATTAATGGGTGTTGACAGCCCTTCCAAGTCAATGAGATTGTTTTTGTATTGACTGATCTAATCATCAAATGCTTAACATCCTTATTTTCATTTTTGTGCATTTGTGTTTTGCCTCTGTTTTGTGTTCAGTGCAATAAGCTTGTCTTGTTCTTAAAGCAAAGCGAAAAATCTCTTACATTTAAATATTTGATATAAGAATGCTAGATTGGCTTTGCAGGACCGTTTAATGAGGGCTTGCACTGAAACTAGAGAGCGTACTTGGGGGTCTCACGTAAGCCAGGTATGCAAACAGAGAGTGAGGCCCTGCAGCACTTTGTTCCTGTCCAAGAGCTTTTACTTGAATCTTAAAGAATTCCAACTTTTGGCTTTATTTAAGCATGTCGTAGCATTACTACAAAGATTGCAATGAAAATATTACTAAACATTTGAATAAAGGAAATAACCAAAAAGAGTGCATTCATTTTTGAACCACCTCTTGTGATTTTGAAAACATTGGAGTTGTGGTATTCACTCTGCTTCACAGTATACAAGCATCAGAACAGAGCAGTCCAAGGTCTCATGTTTTCACCCTCTTATGGATTAGCTTCCATAGCTTGACGTGCATTTAGAGTCAGATGGATACGACACCTGACTGCCCAAACATAAGAGTACATGCTACTCTGCTTCCATTTCTATTATAGCTATAAAACTTCTAGCAAAGACCTTGAAACAGAATATTAGGGGGATGATGTGGACTTAAAAGCTAGAATTTCTTGAATAGACCAGAGCAAGATTGGTGATTTTATTATACAAAGGAAGTTATCTGGTTGGAAGCCCCCCCCACCCCCCCCCCCAGCAAAGTGAGTATTTAGAACTGTAAATCCTAAAATGCATTGCTGCCTTGCTATAAAAGCTGTATGAGTGCTGGACACAGGACAGGTACATACAGTTAAGAGTTAATGCAAGGCTAGTTTTGAAGCAATTTGCTGTGGAAAGCAAGTTAAGTAGTCTGTGGCCAAATATAGTTATAAAGTGAATCTGAAAATGCTGTTGCTACAAGGGCAGGGGAATGACCACCCCAACTATACAACCATATTTTCAGTAAAGCCAAATAACCTGGTACAGCAGCCGGTATCTTGAGAAATCAGTCGGATGTTTACATATCCTTTAATTTTCTTTACATGCTTGAATGTACGTATCTAAATGCAACATGCACACATGTTCTTCTAGAGCCAGGGGAGCATTTCCCTTAAAAACCTGCTCCACCAAACTGTAAAGCGACCTCTTGAGAGAGAGGCGTAATTCTGTAGGTACGATCTCTTTACACCCAGTCACGAGTATGTTTTGCACTTGATACATATGAAATCCCCATTCTGAATCTCGCTCTGACAGTCTAGGTATCCTCAGAAGCTATTGCAGGCACGTTCCAGGGACTTTGTGCCTTGCAGTGGGCCCCAGGCATCCCTGCCTCTCCTGAGCCATGCTGCTCGGGGAGAAACAGATCGGCCTTTCTTCCCTGCCTGTCCTCTGCATTTCCAGACTGGATGTTGAAACAGAGCCTCTTACTCAGCACCCGATACCAAAGGCAAAGGGAGGAATGGGGGGTGGGCCTCTAGGACAGCCTTCCCCAACTTGGTGGCCTTCAGAAGCATTTGGACTGCAACTCCCTGAATTCCCATCAAGCAGGGGCATTGACTGGGGATTCTGGGTGTTACAGTCCAAACAAGTCTGGAAGGCACAAGGTTGGGTAAGGCTGCTCTAGGAGGAAGGGACTGCATCATGGGTCTTCAAACCACGGCCTGCGGGCTGCATTCAGCCCGCCATGCCCATTTATCCAGCTCGCCTCAGGTTTTGGACGTGCTGCGCGCACACATGCACGCCACCCTCCTCGCTCCCCACGTGGGGAGGCAGCGGCTTGCGTTTTGGACTCAATCTGAGAAAACCATCGGCCCCCCCCCCCCGATGAAAACGTTTGAGGACCCCTGGACTACATGGATAAATGAGTGGAAGGGGGTGAATCTTTCCTCGTTTTTGGCTTAGCTCCACCTACTTTCAGTTCATCCCCCCCATCACAAGTATGTGGCCCCCTGACCCTGAGGGAATGTAGGCCTCTGCTTTTAAAGTTTTCCAGCCCTGGTTTAAAAGATCAGTCATGAAAGGTAGAAACCTGTTTTGCAGCCATCCCTATTGCTAGTAATAAAATGTGTAAAAGTCAGAGGGATAATGTACTTCGGTGGAGGCCAAGTCAGGGACACTGGAGGCACACTGATGCCTACCCCTGCTGAAAGGTATGCTCTGCCCCTCTGGCACCCAGTCAAATTGACAGCACAACCTGGTGCAGGTATAGAAAGGTTCTGCAACAGCCATCCAGATGCAGAAAGAGTTCTTTGAGAGAAGGAAGTATGAAAAGAAGTGGTTGTTGATCTAGTAATCAGGAAACAAAGATGGACATTTGGGCTGTAATAAGGTAAGTAGCCCACAAACACTACTTAGGTCAGGTATCTTTTAAAATATACAGATTCAGTTCGTTATGGATTTTAGCAAAGCACTCTTTACACAAGAGAGATGAAAGCAAGCACCATAAGATAAGTGTATTTTACAGAAGTGTTAAGATAATCTTGAAATGTCATGCTGACCAAAAAAAAGCCAGAACAAAACTTCAGGAGATTACACATACAGTAACATTTATACTACTGGTCAAGCGCACAGAAGCTGTTGCATAAAATGTGGTGAAATTACTGCTAGTTTTCCAGTTCAGTTTTCTTTTGCAAAGACCAAAATTCCAGATTCAAACTAAGACCATCTATCAAACTGAGCATGTTCCAAAGATCCTGTCATTCCTGCACTTCTGGGGCACAGTTGTTCCTTCTGTGCAGCCCATATGTCCCTCCCTTCTAATGCAGCTGTGCAAAGTGTCTATGATATAGGAAGAAAGACATATGAGAGTGAATGAGAGCAGCAGGTTTTTCCTGTCGCATGTGCTTAAAGAGTGTTTTACATTTGATAAAAATTTTATGCCATAAATGAGGTGGAGGAAGCATTGCAATTTGATCCTCTTTCTATGGTGCTGTTGAACTACACTTGAGAGCATTAGAGGAGCCATGTTGGATCAGGCCAAGTTCCATCCAATTCAGCATTCTGCTCATCTGATAGCCAACCAGCTGCCCACTTGACGCTCACTAGCAGGATGTGAATACAGCAGCACCTTCCCATTCATGTTCCTCAGCAACTGGTGCATACTGGAGAGGACTTCTGGGACTATGCAATACTGCCAGCCTTATCCTCCATGAAGTCATCTAATCCTCTTAAAGCCATCCAAATTGGTGACCCATCCTGTGGTATAGAATACCACAATTTAGCTAGGAACTGCATGAAGGAAGCTAATTCATTTTATTTCTTCCAAGTTTCCCATCAATTGCCTTCATGGGATAACTCCACGAGGCCCTACTGTTAGGACAGAGTGAATAAAAATGTCTCCTATCCAGTATCTCTGCACAATGGATACTTTTGTACAGCTCTTTGCTGTCTACCTTTCCTTGTCTTTTTTCTAAGCCAAACAGACCCAGACATGGCTATCATTCCCCATAGAGGACTTGCTCCAGTCCCTTAATCATTTTGGTTGCTCTTGTCTGCATTTTTCCAATGGTACACAGTATTCCAAGTACAGTTCTTTCAGTCAACTTGACCAAAGGCTGGAGTGATCAGAGCTATACTCCAACAACACCTGAAGGATACACATTCCCATCTCTGTCTTCATTTATCAGTGGTGCTGCCCAGGATCAAGGTGTGCTGATGACAAGACAGCCCTAGAGATGTTCAACCCAGCTGGCTTTCTATGCTCACAGGTGTGTCCATAGCCACAATTAGCCAAGCACCAAGACTGGAAGAGGAAGGGAAAGAAAAGCAAACTGGATTTCAACCACATTTACAAAAGAAGCAGCAGTTGCTGCAAGATGGCAACTTAGTGTTTGAAGTATAATCAATCTCACATAAGTGCTTAATAATGGCAATCTCATTAATTTCTAATGAGGACAATTTTGTTACTGTTGCTGTAACTATAAAGTGAATTAATAATGACTTCAAATGTTTCCCAGCTATCTATCACTTTTCAGATAAGCTTGTGAAAAACAGGCCACTCGTAATAGGCAGAAATCAGCTCTTTAATGAGCTGGTAGGGCCTTCCTGACAGTTTTGGAAATAAAGGAATGTCTGTCTAGCAGGTTTTTTCCCTTCCGTGATGCAGGAGTAAATAGATTTTCAGTAGACAGCTTTAAAACAGCAACTATGGTAGACCATTTAAAACTTCTGGTTTTGGAGAAGCAGCAGTGAAATTAATGTCCCCCTGGTGTTCCTAGCACTGCATTACCGAAGGGCTTTCCTAAAGTCTTTATGAATTCTGTGATAACATAAACAAGTCCAAAATCAATTTGCTGTATTGTTTGCGCTGTCAGTTTTCCTGTCATCCACTTTTGAACGCCTTCAAGTGCAGTTTTATGGACTGTGGCCTCACTGTTTGAAAGCCTCCAAACTCGGGCTCTTCTGGGAGCTTCATGCCCGGCTGGACTGAAGCTGGAAAGGTGGGAGAAATGGCAGAGGTGATCTTTGCCTCCCCCGCCAAACTGCTGATCTCCTGTGTTTTCCCTTTTCAGCTCATCCATCTAGCTGCAGAAGGGAAGGGAAGGAGGCTGTAGAGCACCTCAGGCGACACATATCCTGGCATCTCCGGTCTCCTCCATTCACCAGAATGTCCCCTTTTCCTGAGATCTCTCTTTTGACCACCGAGAGCAGCCAGGGTGGTTCTTTGCACTCTGGCTGCAAGGGGAGCGGGGAGGTCCGACCTCTGGCTCCCTTGTCAAGGTCTGACCTTGGAGAATTTTCCCAAGCCACCCAATGTTCCATCGAACTTTTGCTCAGGGATCATAGAATAGGTCTTTCTGGAAGCAAACTGAAGAACAGCATGTGAATATTGGTTTGAGCCCGTGGTTCCCTTCTGTCAGAACTAGGGAATCTTGGGAACCATTCATTATAAATAGGACAGAGTGGGAAGTGGGATTCATGACTAACACCCCTATACACCTCTGTGCTGTTTTCCATTACTTGCTTATTTTCTTCCTTGGTTAAAGAAAAAAAGTTGTCCAAGATGCTTTCTATATGGAAGCTCCCTCAAAGCTGAGGCTTCCTAGCAACATTTTCAAGTGCACAATCCAGAACTCAGCCATCCAATTCTATGTAAGAATCTTGTGAGACCACTGAATATATGGCGTGAACAACACAGCACAAAAGATGCATGAACAGCGCAACACAGGCAGGCTTCTATAGAAGGAACAAGTGCAGACTACAAACCTCTTAATTGATGTTCTATGCAGTTCTTAAATTGTAAAGCTAGTACTACACATGCAATTTGTGCTTTCATCATCTCTTGTACCCAGTTGAATTACAGTGCCATGTGCTACCAAGATTAGCTGCTCATCTAGGTAGAGCTCAAAGCAGATTCTTTATCTCCAAAGTTACTGATATATGCCTTCTGAGACTGCCTTGGCTAAATATGATTCACTGGTATGGCTCTGCCTGAGAAAAGATACTGCCTTGTTAGCTATAACAATGTCAGAAGACCTATATCAGCTTCCTGAAGCATTGGAAAAATTGCTCAGCCATGACCAATGGATGAAATTGTAGATTGTCATATCCAATGCAGCATTGTGCAACCAAAACTGAAAATGGCTTTCCCACTGCTCAGGCTGGACTTTCTAGGCACAGCTGTACAATGTATTGCAGAGTCTAGCCAAAAAGCGCAAGCTAGCAAGCTTCTTAGACACGGCAGATGCAAGAGCCGGTGTGGTGCAGTCATTTAGGCACTGGACTGGGACTGGAGATATTTTGGTTCCACTTGGCCATGAAGGCCACTGGGTGACTTTGTGCCACTCACTATCTGCTCTACCTCACAGGGCTGTTGTAAAGATAAAATTGAACAGAGGAGTAAAATTTGGGTAGACCTTCAGTTGTGAGTACGCAGATGAGCAGCTGCTGCCGCTGCGGCCCAGTAGTCTGGTAGCTGCTCAGGACAGACTCTAACAGACTTTCAGTTTAGAGCATTGCAGTTCAACACCAAGGGGGTTTCTTTGTGTTTGTGTTTCTACAAAGGTGTCGTTTTCCCCACCAAGTAAGCTCTCAGGTTCCAACATGGAGCAACAGAAGCTCAATTTCCACTTTAAAAGGATGGTATTCAAGCTTTAGGGCTTTGTGGTTGCAGGATACTTCAAAGCATTTTTAAAATCCAAATTATTTATTTATTTATTTTATTTGGAAATTTATAGGCCGCCCCTTGCCACAAGCCCCTTGCCACAAATTAGGCTCCTATTATGCGGTTCCGTTTTGAAGACAAGACGATGTCCACTCTGCAGGCAGGATGCTTAGCTTGATTGGTTTGGATAGTGTGGATGAGGGTGAAGGGGCAAGCACAGCATCTCTCAGTTTCCAGGAGAGCAAGCGACCTGACCAGGTTGTGTCATGGAAGGGACTTAGGTCAGGGTTAGGGTTCTCTTATCTGGCAGGTAGGACAGTTGGCTGTTAACTGGCACTTGCTCCATTTAGCCAAGGACTTGCCTTCCTGTTTCTCCCTCACAGAATACAAAGCATTTAGGAAACTGTGCTTGCCAAAGAACTGAATCCATCAAGCTTACAGTATGCAAAAAACATATGTTACCGCTAGTTGCAGTAAAAGCATCTGCTTTTGAAGAAAGGCCTGTGTGTGTACACACACGTGCAGAAATGCTCAGTGAGTGCTACTGGCTCCGCCATCACTCCAGAAATGTTGCGTGGGGGGTGGGGGTGGGGGGGATGATTTCAGAGGAGGGACCAGCTACCCAGAGAGCTTCAACTTTTGGGCAGTATAGAATTAAACAAACAAACCAGCCAACCAAACAGCAATCCCTAATGGTCTATTTTTCCACTGAGAGAACCGCATCTGTTGACTGAACTGCAGGGGGGATTCCTTTTCCTGCCACCCCCTGGGCACTCTCCAAATCTGCTTGGTGACCTCCAGGGCACATATTCAGGATGAGGCAGAGGGAGGAAAAAGGACAAAAGTCCAATGGCATGAGAGGATGTCCACCTCTGCAGCATTGGCTCCTGCCCTCAGTATGTGTCAAAAACCAGACTCTTGTGACATATAAACACTAACTCATATTATGATCCAAGTGTTTGATGAAGCAAACTCCAGTCCAAAAAGAAACTTCTGTTAAAATAATTAGATTAATATTGTTTGCAACAAGACTCTTTTCTGTTTCATTTTTCTTGGACTTGTGACTCATTTCAGAACTTGATGCACAATCTACACACTTAATTTATTGCAATCATATAAAATAATGCATTTGTATGTCTGTGCAGGTGCTGAGCTTTTTCAGCCTGCACTCCTTGAAAAAATTATCTGGGGAACCAGGAGGGAAACACACAAGCACACTGTGTGGTAGCAAAAGATTCAAGACAGTTTATTCATACACCAGAGTACAGGCATACAGGGAGGCTACAAGAGACTACAAAAAGGCACTTGTCATAAGGTCTCCTTCCTGGGTTTTAGTTGCATACATGTGAACTGCTTCTCTCTAGGCAAAGACAGACAGCAACATAGCAAGTATACCCTAAGACTAAACTGGTTAAAACTAGTGAGGCTGTGAATGTTTTCTAAAGAATCAGCACGTTCTTTCTTAGTGGTTTCTAGCTATCCTGTTCTGATAGTTTCTAATTTTTTATGGTTCACCTCAGCAACTGGGACTGATCATAATTTTTCAACATGCATCCCATTTAAATGAGCACTGCTGTACACATTCTGCAATATATTTGTTAACATGGTGTTGTCCACCCAGGTTTGTGTTGCCAGCTTTATTAGTGAAGGGTTTGCATTCTGCGCTTCAGGTGTTGAAAGTACAACACAGGGCAAGAGCAACCTGAGCCTGGCACCCAAGCCAGTCACTTGAGCCGCCTGCTCCAGAGTGCAGGATGGAAGGGCTGCAGTGCAACGAGGCAGAAACTGCTCCCTGCCCTAACAGACAGGGAGGACTTTTCCACGCTTCACCAACAGAATATCTTAATTCATTCTGTCTTGCAAATTATCCTGGACATTGTAACTGAGTTAGCTGCTAGGAATCCTGCTTCAGATGCAAAGCTTTGTGCTCTTGTAGTCCACAAAACTACCACCATTAAACAAAAAACATGATATATTTTATTAGAATGCCACATGTTGTGAGCAAGCCCTGAAGTGACATCTGAGTTGCTGTTAGTGGCAGATATTCTCTTCTTTGGGGTTTGTTCAAAGAAGAATACTGCAATATTTGCCAGTACCCAAGTCAGTCTGGCCATCAGCTAGCTGCTCATTTCTGCACATAACCACTCCTGCCAGAGCAACCAGCTCATGTGAAATTGCAGCATCCTCTCTGTGAGTGGAAAATGGCAAAATGATTTTAAATATAGGCAAAACAAATACAGTTTGCATACTAAGGCCTTCCTTACCCACTATAGCATCTTACTTCAGCTAAAAAGTATGTTGCTCCAGCAGCATCTCACCTTGGGTTGCCGTACTGCCCTTCCTCACCATTTCCTCAAGAGATTTGGATGATCCTTGAGTGATGTAAGATATAACATCACTCTCATTGCACAACAGTATAAGTCTCATTGCTTTCACAAGAGTGTTATACATGTGCCCAATTCTTTCAAATGCTAAACTTTGACTTGATCATAGTCAAATTCATGTGCGTGTGCACATGTGCATGTGAGGGATCCATATGTGAAGGGAGCTCTGAATACTTGTGCAGCAAGAACCACATAACAACATTCCAGAGGTCCCACCAAATGTGGCAGAACATGAAGGTTATCACACTTGTGCCATCAAATGTAGAAAAACCACATAACTGTTCCTGCCTTATCTATCTATCTATCTATCTATCTATCTATCTATCCATCCATCCATCCATCCATCCATCCATCCATCCATCCATCCACTGAAATCCTGCCTTTTTTCCTCCAAGGAGTCCAAGGTGACCTCCTATGCAACTCCTCCTGCCCATTTATCTTTATAACAATCCTATGATGTATGTAGTAGGTAAGGCTAGGTAAGTGCAGCATCCCAATGTCACCCAGTGAGCTTCACAGCTGAGTAGGCATTAAGATATGAATCCCCAACTCCCAGTCCAACACTCTAATACTGGCTCTGGTCCCCTTTATTAAACAATAAGACTTGAGTCTGTGGAACCCCCTGCTGTGAGGCCCTCTTAGCTATAAGAACTTTTAACTGCTATCAGCCAAGATCAAGTCTCTGTAGTTTTTAGAAACCCAGTAGCCTGGTTCCTATTTTATGGGCATGGGGCTGACATCTCCACTGCAAACAGAACACACAAAAAAGAGGATATTTATGAAAAGAATTGCATACACAAGGGAGTAAGGTTATTTTTTTACAACAATACTTAAATGTACTTAAATATTTTTGGTTAGGGTTAGGGTATTCCTGATATCATCAGGAAGGGCTGAGCCCTCACCCTGGGCCACCTGCTTGCAGATAGTGCAGAAAGAACCACACTGTTGCCACTCACCTGAGTTTGCAGCTGAGCCTCGAAGGGAGAAAAAAGGATCCTGCTAGTGGGAGGAGGCTGTGGCGGTGTGGTTCTGCTGATGCTGAGTGGTGCCCCAGCATCCTTCCCTCCTCCTTGCTGGCCCCAAATCCAGCTGGATGAAAATGGCTGTCTTAGTAGGTGCAGGTGTGGGGCACAGCAATGGTGGAGATTGTCTCTCGCATCTCACATCTTACATTGGATGCACTTAAGCATCTGAATTTGCAGGCTTCTGAGCATCTTTCGTGGGGGTGACAGGATTACGTCCTGAGAGAGCTTCCCAGCAAATAGGCTCTTGATACCTTCTCTCTCAGACCTGATTCCTCCACTGCACCTCAAACTGTCCCCCACAAGTAGGAGCAGATGCATTACCAGAGCCTTCCTCTGCTTCCAGCTCTTTCTGTTGCTGCTGGCTTCTTACAGGACCTCGTTTCAGGGACTCCTTGCTGAGGTTTCTTCTGGGCAGCATGTGCCTGAAAACTTCTGGGGCTGACCTGACCAACTTATACACCCTCCCGCCCCCTACGATGGGCAGCTGATGCTCTCCTCCGGGAACCCTCTGTGAGAGAAGTGAGGAGGGTGAGCACCCGGAGGAGGGCTTTCTCTGCGGTGGCGCCCCATCTATGGAATGTGCTCCCCAGAGAGGCTCGCCTGGCGCCGTCTTTATTTGCTTTTCGGCGCCAGGCGAAGACCTTTTTATTTAAGCAATATTTTAAATGTTAATTTATTTATTGTATTATATTCTAGTTGTTTTAATTTGGACCTGGAGATGGGCCAGTTTTTAATGTTTTTAATGTTTTAGAACTTGTTGTTTTTGTTATTGTTGTGAGCTGCCCCGAGGCTTGTCGCAAGGGGCGGCCTATAAATTTCTAAATAAACAAACAAACAAACTTCAGCCCACCTGAAGCTTCAACACAACTTCACAGCACAGCTGCTGCTCCAACAGCCACCAGTTCTGGCAACGAGACCTTTCTGTCAGGCTCCCTGAAAATGGGTTTTCTCCTTTCCCAGCTTTGAGCACAGCTTGTTCAGGCAACAACCCTTAACCTTTTCACTCCTCTGCTGTCTCTAAAAGATTTAAAACCGATCTTTCCCAAATTTCCTCCCCAGGAAGTGTTGTGTTTCCTTATGGACCTTTGTTGCCACACTTGAAATAAATCTATTTTCTCTACCCCAGCATTTCAAACTGGGTTTGTAGCTTCCCTGCATAGCAACCGTAACTAAGGCAGTGACAACTGATTTAGGCCCAGTACAAGGTGGCAAAGCCAGTCTCCTGGAATGCTTGGCTGCATTCCATTCACAGCATCCTTCCAGGGCCGCAGCACTCAGACCATGTTTCCCGAAATCCCAGGGTTCCATGGGAATCATACAGGGGTTTACTCCTGTGATGACAAAGAAATGGTAAGTCCTTCATTCCTTAGTTTCATTTAAAAGAGAGAAGTCTGAGACAAGGTTAGGTCTTCATTTTAATTCAGAGCCTTTATACACATGCCTTTAAAGCTGGTTAATTCGTTTTAATGCCAATGTGGTTTCATTCAAGTGGATTCAGATTACAAGGAATAACAGTCAGACATGAAGAACCAGAAATGTACTTGCAACTGTCACCAAGAACACCAAATTTCGATTTTCCTTTTGGCAAAATGAGCACAACCAAGTCATTTTAGTCTGTAGTACTTTTTGGTTACTATGTAATAAATAGGTTCTTTAAGGCATTTATAAATAGTTTCTGTTTACATTGTATGAAATGTATTATTGCAACATTAACTGTAACATTTTGTTCAAATAAAAGGTATTACATGAAACATTTATTAATGGATTCCACACTGATTTTTCACATTGAGAAGGGTTCCTCGGGTCTCTGAAGTTTGAAGAGCACTGATCTAGTGTTCCTCAAATAAGAGAAATATTACAAAACATAAATCAAAGAGGAAAATGCAGGGTTTCTTCATATTGCTCAATTAGTGTTGCAGAACATTTTTAACTAGCTCAGTTCTGTTCTGAATCTCATGTTAAGAACAATTATTGTCACTGCATTGCATTTATACCCTGCCTTGCTTCCTCTTGCAAGAAATTCAGAGTGGATAACAAAATTCTCCTCCTCTCCATTTTATCCTCACAACAACACTGTGAGGTAGGTTAGGCTGAGCATCTGTAACCAGCCCAAATTCACCCAATGAGCTTCATGGCCTGGATATTTGAAAGAAAGTCTCCTTCCATATACAGTCTAAGGTCTTCCACTGAGGTCCTTCCTCGGGGGCCATCTGTGAAGGGGGTTAGAAGAGTGGCTACCCAGAGCAGGGGAGTTTCTGTGGTGGTGCCCTGGCTTTGGAACCTGCTCCCCAGAGAGGTGCACCTGGCACCAATGTTTTTTTTTCTTTTCCTTTTTTTGGTGATGGGCCTAAACCTTTTTATTCACCCAGTATTTTAAGGGCTGATTATTTTATTATAGAATTGGAGTCTTTTACAGTATATTTTATATTACATTTTAAATGTGCTGCTACACTTCTTGTTTGTAAGCTGCCTTGAGATCTGTTTTGGATAAAGATGGGATAGAAATGTTTTAATGGACAAATGACTGAGTGGGGACTAGAACCCAGGTCTCCAATTCCCAGGCAAAAACACTCTGGCCACTTAATGAGCCACAATAGCTCAAGGAGTGCTGTTTCTTAAAAGGGCTGCAGTATTTCATTTATTGTTCATCAACTGTGTAGTCCTTTGTAAGGGGTTTTTGACATCCCAGCTCTGACCTTGGACCTTACAGCATCTCGCCCACCTTTGGTAGCGGGCGCAGAAAGAGCTGCACCAGCTGTTTCCCTGGAGTGGCAAACAGGGCCCTGGAGAAGGGCTGGAGTGGGTGTTCCGGGAGGTGGGGAGGGGAGAAGACAAGTATTACCATTATGCGAAATGTCCCGAAAGCACCTGGGGCCCTTCAAGCTGCCACACGTAGATGGCCCAAGCCAGTTCCCTGGGTGTACTTCAGTGGAGAGGGAGCTCAGCTGTGACCTTCGCCCCTGCTCCTCAGGAGCCAGTTGGAGGGCCACAGGCATCTCGGGCAGGACTGCATCCTAAATGAATTACCGTATTTTTTGCTCTGTAAGACTCACTTTTTTTCCCCTCAAAAGTAAGGGGAAATGTCTGTGCGTCTTATGGAGCGAATATGTGTGTGCAGTAAGTCTGTCAGATGTGCAGCCCATGGGGAAGTGATGGGGAATGTGCCTGTGATTATGTGCCCATTTGATTCAGAATATTTTTTTTCTTGTTTTCCTCCTCTAAAAACTAGGTGCGTCTTATGGTCAGGTGCATCTTATAGAGCGAAAAATACGGTAAATAAAAATGTTTTCACTACTCAAGAAAGAGCTCCCCATTTAATCAGTCAGCAGCCTGAATATGCATATTATTAAATTGTTGTTGTTCTTGCTGTTGTTCTGATGTGCTGTCAAGTTGTTGCCAAGTTATGGCAACCCTCAGAATTAAGGTCGTCCAAGAGGGCCTGTCCTTCATAGCTGCTCAGCTCTTGTAAACACCTATTATCAACACAAATGCTTGCACACCCCAGAGGCCCCCCGCCTCCATCTGCAGAACAAGCATTTCTTGTGTGAAAATGTTACACATGCTTTGCCTATAAGCAAGTATTCTCCATTAGAGTTATTGTTTTGGGTACATAAAAAAAACATACATATAGATCAATGTACATCTGCCAGCCTGTGCACACTTACCTGGGAGTAGGGCCTCACTGAACACAGTCGGCCTTGCAGCTGAGTAACCATGCACATCATTGTTATAAAGTATTGTTGATTCAAATGACAGCCTTAATTCCTAGGCACTTGCATTTCCTCTGGTGGAATAAGACGATGAAAAGAATGCAGACAGATGCATGTTGCTAATGCCAGATGGCCTCACTGTGCCGTGCATTCAGTCTCCCATATTTGGATTTGGCAACTTGCAAAATCAACATTCCAGATGCAGCCCCTCTTGTCTGGCAGCTGAGAGCCTTCCTTGCAGTAGAAGAGAGTTCTCCAGAACAGCAAAAGGAAGCAAACCTCTTGAGTCATTGCCCTTAAACATGAATTGTTCTCTGGAAGTCTTTTCTCTTCATCAGCTCAGGCATTACCCATGGAGCTAAGGCAGATCACTCTCTGAGAGACCCTTTAACTGAATGTTGTCTTTCTCTCCCCAGCTCCCTACTCTCATGGAAACCACAGGAGGTTTTGTTGGTATCTGGGCAACTGTTCCTAATGCATCTGTGCCAAAGTGGGAAGCAAGGAAGGAGCCTTTTGACTCCTAAACAAAAGGCAGCAGATTAAATCAACTCAAGATTTCTCACAGCTGTTGCTCTACTTCCTACTATCCAGCAGGAGCTCACATGTGGCATTCAGAAAAAGGCTGTGGTGGAAAGGACTAAGATGACTCTCCTCTGCAAATGTTTTGCCGTTCTCAGCAGAGACATTCATGCTGGCACCTGCATGTCCTGCAGGTAGTGTCACCTACTGGGCCACCTCTGCCAAAATGCACTATGATCAAGTCCAGAGGTTCCTTCAATGAATATATTTCTGAATGTGTGTTCGCTTCTGTGTGCATCCAGAGAGGACATTCAGCAATGCTTCTAAACTGGGCTGAGCCCTGGAGCAACCCATTTTTCCTTATTTCCGGCAGAATGGAGCTATGCAGTGTGCTGACCGGTTAGTCCTTCAAGCAATCGCAATGAGCCACCCACAGTGTTTTCAGCTTTCAAGACGGAGAAAAGAGGTTTTTAGTAAAGTCAATTAAGAAATGCTTAACCAGAAACATGCTGGCTTCCTCCTGAAACCTTTTTCAAAAAACCAGACACAAGCAAACTGCAATTCAACCAGCATGGCTAGCCAGAGAGTATGAAATTATGGCTACATAAGTTGTCTTTGCGCAGCACAAGATTGGACTCTGTGCGATAGATGAACAGAGCGAACTGGCCTTCCAGACCGATCTTGAACCCATGGCACAGCCTCTACAGAGGAGGATGGCCCAGTTAGCGAATCAGTGCACAGCGAGGAGGTGTGCTCATTTTCGGAAGGCCCTGGCCAAAGGGATGGGGCCCATGCTCATAAGGAGAGTTTCCGGAAGTGAACACTAGATTGGGTTCAACAAATCACTCTGCTCATGCTCAGGAATTCATTCTAGGTGCTTTGTGCTTCTAGGTCAATAAAGAATACTTTGCAAGGAAAAAAAGTGAACGTGTGAAGGAGGAATCCTGGCTTACCACACCATGCAAACAACCTCCATGTATCTTACTTTATGGGAAACAATTCTTTACTTTAAGGTATCATCTATTTGATGGGCTGACCAGCTCGGGAAGAGAGCTCTGACAGATGGGCTGGGGTTGAAGTTGCCCATCTTCAGTCAGCACCTGAATAGCAGACAATGCAGGTACAAAGTGTCACCTGGTCACACTCTCTTCCTATGAATTTTTGCAACATATGCAACTGTCATATGCAAATTTTATATAAAGGCATCCGTTACCCCAAATATGAAAATAGACACCCTTGGCTGGAAAGAAGGACAAGATTACACAGTAATGCAGAATCATACGAGTTTAATGCAAAAATGCTTGGCGGGGCCTCTTTTTATCTTAAAGTTTTCTGTCGAGTGATTGGTTGGTTTTGTCTTCTACTGTATCTTTAGTAACCAAACTGTCCCATGACTTATGACAAGGGGGAGCACATGAGAGAAGAATGCCTAAGGATTGCACAAACATAGGTGTGGATACTTGCAAAGGCAGAATCTCGGAGGGCGGGCCCACTGAGGGTGCCGTGCACGGTGGTCCCTGCAAGCCGGAGCCTGCCATGGGCAGCCCTGCAGTGAAGTCAAGTGTGTTTAATCTGGGAGATTTCAGTGGGGCAAAGCATGTTTTGACTCTCTGCTGGGTTCATCATAAGATCCCCTTTTTCGGTTCCTGGCTGTTGATCTCAGTGCTTTGCTGTTTCCCGTTTTTTTGTTTTTGGCCAGAATGTGATAGTGGGAGCAGAGTGATGCAAGACCCTGTGGGTGAGAAAGATAAGTACTTCTGAAATCAGCTGCCCTGAATACTTCTCAGCCAGGCAATGTCACCGCCCAGGCCATGCAGAAATGCTTGCAACATGGCCGGGGAGCAAGGCACTTGAGCAAACCATTCAGCCTTCCTGGAAACCACCTCAGAATGAGCTGATCCTGCATTTTTAGTCTGCTTGTGGGAGAATTCCTACAAGGAATCCTGCTTGGAACATCCACTGGTGGAAAGCAGGTGGTGGGGGAAGTTGCTTCATGCCAATTCCCCTTCCCTGTCCACCCTCCCCCAACAATGTTCCAAAGGGTCTTTCAAGCTATGGGGGCTGTAAAGGAAGCAGGGCAGGTGGGCAAGGTCGCCTCTTGCTCCATTCAGCTAGCAGGAGAGCTCCTCTGAGACAAATGCCCCTGTCCTTGTTGGAAGACGTCTTTGTACAGGGGCTCTTTATGAATCACCCCTAAGTAGGAAATGCATCACCAAAAAAAGGAACAAAGAAGAAAGCTAACTGGCATGCCAGGTGGATATGTCAATGTATCTCTATACATGCAGATTTAGATTATATTATTACTATTGTTAGTATTTGATAGACATAAAGTACCTCCCACCACAGTCTAAAAGGACATGACCAGGCAGCTGCAGGGCTTTGCTGTGCCTCCTGTCAAGGTGCTTTGGATGGGCAATTTCTGATGGTTCTCCATATCCCAACTCGATAAGGATTGGACTGCCATTCAAGCAGAGGAAGATCTCAAATTACAAGACTTTTTCTGGACAGTCCTTAAACTAAAAGACTGTTCTGTGCAAGAAAGGACATCTTGCCACCACCTCCCGTTTCCAACCCAGCGGATACACTCCTTGAGCATCTGTGGTGGTGTGTGTAGGCCAGACAAGACATAATGCAAGCAGCTCCTTGAGTCAGACCTTGTCTGGGGAGCTGATCATGACAGTCTCCACAGCAATGCCCCCAAGGAGAGTCCAAGGAGTCCCGTGGATTGGCTGACCTGTATCAGCAAGACAGGTCTAGCGATTTACCTGTCCAGCAAGAGCATGTCTTTCAAAAGCTGCCCATTCAAGCCACCCCCATACACATTCCTTTGCAGTTCACTGGGAATGGCATAGGATCCATTTCCTCCCTGCTACTGTCAGAATAATAGCTAACTTCAGAGGAATTTTGAGGAGTAAGAGAGTAATCACACTACCTCTCCACCTGCCCTGATTCCACTAGTCGGTCCTTCCTCTGGAGCCTGACTTCATTCTGGTCTAAAATGAGCACCATATAAAGGTTATTACGCCTATCCCATTTACTGCCCCGCAACTTCCACTTATGCTATTTGGAACTAGATTTTTAAAATGTCCTCAACTTTCATGTGAGCACCAGAAATGAAATGCATCCTTTTAGAATTACAATTGACCTTTTATTAAAAAATGGAACGGGGTGGAGTTGAGAGAGAGCAGGAAGGGATCACATTTTATTAAGTCTGCACCAGATACTGAAATGCCTGCACTAATTCCACCACCGCGGAGTCTGATCAGTGAAAAAGACACTGCACATAACCATAGTCGCTCTGTTCTTCATATATTGTAGGGCTGCATTCATTGAAATGGTTTCTGAACTTAGCCTTGATGAGTTCTGACTCAAAATTAATCCCACCTTTTTATCTTTTACTTTTGCAGGTAAAAAGCTTGAGTGGATTCTCTCTCTCTCTCTCTCTCTCTCACTCCCACCCTCTTTTAAATCTAGCTTTGCTGCCAGTTAGCTTGGTTGGCATGGCAATCTCACATTGCTTTATTAAGCATGACAGCATCTTCATAATGGGCACTAATTGGAATTTTTTTGGTCATTCATCAGCACAAGGAAGTGCGACAAGCACTGACCAGGAAGCACTGACTCAGGAAGCCCATCCTGAGCAGCTGTCAAGTGTTAGGAAACAAAATTGCTGCTTGGGCGGTTACACCAAGTGACTGCAGAGACGCCCTGGGCAATCCTGCACTTTCTACAAACCGATGATGTATCGGGGTTATTCATAAGGAATTGAAACAAGCTGCCTTTTTGTTTCAGTTTTGTTTCTGTTTTGTCAGGCATTCACGCCACTTGTGCGACTTGGCAAACCAAGTTATGCATGATAATGGGTAAAAGCTAGACAAGCACATCCAAACCTGCTGCAGAACACGAGCTTTAAATTGTAATTTAAAATGTAAAGATACAGTGGAGAGTAGTGTAGTGCAGTGGTTACAGTGCTGGACTTAGGAGATTCCTGTTCTGATCCCCACTCAGCCACAAAGCTCATTGGGTGACTTTGGGTCACTCACTGACTCTTAGCCTAATCTACCTCACAGGGTTGTTGTTAGGATAAACTGGAGAGGAGGAGGGTTATGTAAGCTGTTTTGGGCAGACTGCTATTCCTAATGCCCAAGCATGTGTGCCAGTGGTTACATGCCCCACATAGCATTATCCCACAAAAGCAGGAGCTGTCAGCAGACTGACTGGGAATTATGGGAGTTATAGTCTTGCTTACCTGGTCTTACTTATACCTGGTTACTTACTTGCACCAGGTTATTTACACCAGGTAAGTAAATCTTTCTTACACCAGGTTAAAGAAAGCAGAGGTAGAAGGAAGCAGTCCTATAGTAGGGGAAACCCCACATGTTCAGCTTTTTCTTTGAACAAGTCTCTTCCCCACCACTTCCCACGCTGTATTAACTCTTACACCTGTTTGGCTTGGCAGCATTCATGGTCCTATACTGTTCCTTTCATGATAAGAACAGCACACATGTGGCAGGGACACTTTCCAGAAAAAATAACTTTCTACTTTCTGTTCTTTGTGGAGGCTGATCTGCTTCGGACTAAAATTTACAGCACTGTGGAAGATAAGCTCAGACTTCCTGCTCCTGAAATTAATAGTGTATTTATTTATTTAAAGTTTTTATATGCCATCCCCTTGCTATATAGCCTCGGGACAGCTCACAGAAATTCTCACCCAAAACAAGGACCTACTGCTCAGGTGTGAACCACAGGAGAGACTAGGATTACTTAAAGCATGATTTTATATATGTTGAAACACTGAAGCACACTACAATACCCAGTGTGACCCAGCTGGAATGGTGGCCAGGGAAAGCTGGGAGGTGCCGGCCTTTTTTCTGTCTAAACACCCTTAAGATTCTACTCTGTTTTGTTGGCTTATGAGTGAAGGGTTGGCGCTCAGTATCAGCTGCCACATGCAAAAGAGCGGGGGAAGCAGGAAGAGGCAAAGAGAACATTTAGGCCTGCTCTAGTCAGACTACCAACTGATACCAACTGCCCCGTAAGAAGCAATATCAGTGCTGGCCCCCCCATTGAAGTGGAGCTGGTTGTATTGTTCCATGTTGATTTTTGAGTGTATGGCTCTTGTATCTGTTGCATTTTATAAATCCACTTGTATGCCACTTTTTGGGCTCCAGCTATAAAGTGGGATATAAATCTTCTGAATAAATAATGGCAGAAATGTGGTTCAAGCCCCAACATTTCCAAGCACAGCTGGGAAAGGGGCTGCTGTTTGACACGCCAGAGGCACTGCCAGTCAGTGCAAACAATATTGGATTAGATGTACAATTAGACTGAATGGTATAAGGCAGCTTGCTCTATCCTGGCAGCTTGATGCTGCTTTGCTTCTGCTAATCCACAAATAATTTCCCTTCCCAACCTGCATGATCATTAAGATCCTCAGACAGCAGGCCCTGGTGGTTCCACATGCACCTGTGTCCTGATGGGGGTCCACTCAAAGAAGAACCTTCCGTGTAGCAGCTCCGTTCCTGTGGAACTCCCTGCCTCTGGAGGCCAGGCAGTCACCAGGTTGGTATTAGAAACATAGAAACAGAGCGAGTCAGAAGGGGCCTCCTGGGCCATCTAGTCTGACCTCCGGCACCAGCCGGCTCCGCTCATGACATGCCCACCATGTGCATGTCCAGCCTATCTATAGAAACATGAAGACTTGTCTTCTGCTGTTTTGGGAAGGCTTTCTGATCCATCTAGGCACAGTTTTATTGATGCAATTTCAGTGATCTTGGTTTTTAACACAGTGTTTTATCCTTTATTGCTCACGGTTCCACAGTCTCTACACTAGATTTTAAAAGCAGTGTACATATATTGTAAATAAATAAGTTTGAGGTGCTCCAAAAGCACAGGGAGATGAACAGGATTTTTTAAAAAGTCAGTTAGCAAACCTAAGATAACAATCGTGCAGTCGATGATTCAAAAATTATAATGGTATCAAGAGGAACGTATTTGACAGTCAGAAGAGCTAGAAGAGATAACCACCCCAAAATCACTGAAGACTGTCAATGCTTTCAACTGTATCTAGATAATTTAAGCTGACTACCAAGAGGTTGCTCAGAAAGATGGAAGAAAGTATGTCTCCATGAAACTCAAAATGAATTTATGGAGTTGGCACAGATGAGATGAGCCATAGTTTAGGCCCAAAGCAGTAGAGTTTTAAAATATCCCTCTTATTTTTATTTATTTATTTTATTTATTTATTTGGAAATTTATAGGCCGCCCCTTGCCACAAGCCTCGGGGCGGCTCACATAAAGAAGTAAACTCCCCACAAGTAGAAAACTACCTAGAACAATTTTCCTTGGTGTGCTAGATTTTTTACTTGCAGGATTTAAAGTTGGGAAAAAATGCAATGGAATTCTATAGGCATTGTATTCCCCAGCAGCAGCCTGAAGTGGTGCATTTGACAGCATGTGAAAAATGGGCCTTTAAAGTATTGCATATTTTTAAGATAGATTAGACAAACTCATGACGCTCTTTTCCCTTGTTTTAGACGTTTTGATTTTATTGTTCTAACTGACACAAGTCAGTCTGAGAACTGATGGTTGAAGTACAATATACAATCCTGTGTCATCTTGCCGGAGAATGAGCCCTATCAATGGGATTTATTTCTGAGATGTGCACAGGACTATGTTACTGAGAATATTTGGGGAGGGGCTGGTAGATATTTTTCCAGAGACAGTTACATGAAATTGTTCTTTGGGACCCATTTTAATGCATGTTGAAAAGCAATTTCTTTCTTTTAGAAGCAAGCATTAAACATTCCTATGCATTAATCTTGAATTTCTCAGAATGCCTTCATTGGATAGACATCTGAAGTATGACTTCACACAGTGAGCTCTGCCTGCGCTTCCAGGAAGTCTGCAGGTTTTTTTTGGTGAACTCTGATCATCACTCTCTGATGAGCTGTCAGCCCCATTATCCTGGTGCCACATGGAAGAAGTCTTTGCTCTCGTCAGCATTTATGCTATAATGGTAGCTTCAAAGCTGTTATCTCACATTCAGTCTCACTTTTCAGATTTTTAGGCTTGCTTTGCAAATGAGATTCAGAGAACCATTTGCAGAACGAACTGATCTCTGAGAGCTGCCAATTTTTCAGCAGGCTATTGGTAGCTCCGCCTTTGACAGATTTCAGATAGAGGAAGCAATCTCCTACCAAGTCAGACACCCACTCCACAATTGTCTGTCTTCTCCACCTGGTGCCCTCCATTCAGCTTCCACTACAGTTCCTACCATCTCCAACTAGCTGGGGCTGATGAGAGTTGCTGAAAACATCCAAAGGTTTCCAAGCTTGCAGGTAGGAAAATCTTCCTCTTTTGATTTTCTGCTTCCTATGAAGCTCTTAAGAGACATAGAAGCCCGGCAGCTAAAGAGGGAAATGGGGTGTATGGATTACTTCCACAATTCATAATCCTTGGTTCACTGACTGCAGACAGACAGGACCCTGAAGCTAAGAACTGAGATCCATCAGTTTTAAATTGTCAGAAACTGCTCACGGCGAGCCTTCCCTGCCTTTAGTAGACCACGAGGAACATTTGTAGTGAAAACAGCTTATACAGTATTTGCCGCAATGCAAAGGCACATAATATTGTGATGTTGCTGAAACTGCCTTCTCAACCCAAGGCACTCATTGCATGCCCACCATCCCTCACTGACAGAACACTGAAGGCCCTTCACACAGAGTCCTCTTTCTCCAAGGCCTCCCCTGAATTCTCCATCCATTTTCATAGCTTTGAGCAAGGTAAGTCTGATATCTTCCTGGATGCCACCAAAACTTGCTACAGAAGCACAATGTATTTTCACAATTCTGCTCCACAGGACAGCACTACCTGGTGTTTTGTAGTGGAACATGTCAGCTTATTAGAAAGACATGGAGGAAAACCCTGGTTACGGAGAGGAATGATGTGAAAGACACGCTAATCTTCTTGCAAAGAAAATGGAAGATGGAGCCTTGGCACAGGGTTGACTTATATGCTTCCTCCCAAAAAGCTTTTGTCTAGTCAGCATCTGAACGGGTGCCTTACATATGCTGGCATGGTACCATGTAAGGAAGGTTGTTCTTGCTGTAGCGAACAGCAGTAAAATATTTGCACATATTAGGAGAAAGAACTAAAAAAATCTAACTTTCTAGGCAATGATTCAAAGCAAAGTATCTCCATGAAGTACTTTGAGATGAGGCTTTCGCAGCACCAGTGCCCTGCCTCCAGTCACAGAATTTAACAGAGGGGTTGGTCAATGCCTTCCACACATGGTCCTCCTGTGTTTTCCTACTAGTTCATACCTTTTTTTAAGCTCAGAAAATCTGTTAAGAAAAAAACAGTACTTGTGCACAATGGTTTTAGATTGGTAGCATTAAGAATGATCTGTTTGGAACCAGCCTTAAGATTCAAATTTTCACACCTTGATGGCCTTGGGGATGGGAAGACACGAGAGTCATGCCAGATCAGACTCAGGTGTCCATCCAGTCCAGCAATCTGTCCACAAAGTGGCCACCCAGCTGCCACAGGCACAGCACCCTTATGCCCACCCAGCCCCCCAGCAATGAGGGATTACTATCTCTGACATCAGATTGTAAACCATCCTGGGACGATTTTCATATAGGATAGGGTAAAAACATCTAAATAAATAAAACACTGTAACCTCTTCAGGACTAGTACACTGAAGCTACTGGTAGCCTCCTCCTCTGTCCCCCTTTAAGCTTTCCAAATTGGTGGCCATCGCTATATTTTATGGAATGATTTCTATAATTTAACTCTGTGTTGTGTGAAATCTTTCCTTTCAGCTGGCTTGAATCTCCCACCAATCAGCTTCATGGGATTAACCCAAGTATTATGGGAGAGGGAGAAAAGTCTTCCCTTCCACTTTCTCCACATCATGCATTATTTTATATACTTCCACAATCTCAGCTCTTATACCCTTTCCTCATAGAGGCATTACTCCAACCCCTTGATCATGTTAGTTACTGTTTTCTGCCCCTTTTCCAGTTCTATAATATACTTTTTTATTTTGGTGACAAGAACTATATACAGTATCCTAAGTGTGGTTGCACCATAGATTTGTATGAAGGGAAGATTATCTTGGCAGTGTAATTTTCAATTCTTTTCTCAATGATGCCTACATGTAGTTTGCTTTTTCACAGTGGCCGTAGGCTGGGTCAACATCTTCATCAAGCTGTTGACCACAACCCCAAGATCTCTTTCTTGGTCAGTCACTGCTTCCACAGATCCCATCAGTTTATTCTTCAAGTGGGATTTTTTTTTTTTTTGTTGTTGCTTCAACGTGCATGAGTTTGAGTGTTACGTTATTCTGATGCTCCATTGTATCCCATGATGGAGATTACAAGTTGGTATCTTAGCCTGTTTGCCAATCTTTGAACATTTTGGACAGTCAGACTTCCACTCATGACCCACTTCAGTGGCTTTCCATCCCTATCTGGATGAGGAACTTCACATACAAATACATTGAAAATGTTGTTCCTGGCTTGATCCTATGGCTGGAAGTGCATATATGGTTGCTTCCAATTCAATCCTGCTTCAGCTGGACTCACAGAAATGAATTGGGCAAGACTAGTGTTGAAAGCAACCCACAATCTTGGTCAGAAGGATAGTGGCAGTCTGTGCAAAGCACTGTATTTATTGTCCACTGGATTAATTTAGTGCTGTTGCTGATTACCTTACCATAGGGGTGGCCCAGGCAGCCACATGTGTGTAGCTGGATCAGTACACAACAATTCTGTACCCACAAGCAAAGCATTAAGCTATGCACCCAACCATAAAACAAACCCTTTTCTTTCAAAGGTACCCCTTTCTTTCATTCCACCCAACTCAACATCATTTAAATAAAAGACAATATCACAGTTGGTCTTTTTAAAAACAGGTTCTAATTAAACACTTTCCCCTCTCCCACGCAGATTGTATATATTAAACACATGAATTCTCTGCACAACAATGAAAACCTATTCTCATCACACAAGCAGAAGTCGCAGAGTGGGGAGAAGGGAAGAGGTCTCTAGTACTGTTCATTTTTTAACTTTTCAGTTTCAGGTCCAATGGCTTTAGAAAGTGTGGCAATGGCAGATCATCCAGAGCCTCTGGGAACTGATCTGGTGCAATGGTCCCAATTAAGACTTGCATGGATCGAACAAAGAGGGAGGCAGGAGCTAAGCCGGCCAGCCACTGAAACCTAGTTTTACCTAAAAGGTCCTGCCACTGCTGCTGGTCATCCAGCAGCTGCTGTTTCATGGCGAAATGGAAGCCTGGAGGCATAAAAAGGAAGAGGGAGTCCAGGAGGAGCAGCCTGCTGCGCACATTGGATGCTGGGCTCTCCCAGATCTGTTGGAGCAGGAGGTCCAGAGGGGTGTTTCCGGCACAGTCACTCAGGCAAGGCGAGGCGCCATTGCCCAGCAGCAAAAGCAGGCATTCGGGCCTTGACAGTTCACAGGCCACATGGAGGGCTGTCTTGCCACCTTCTACCCGGCTGCACCCTCTGCGGTCCAGATAGGCAGCTCTGTCACACACTGGGAAGTCTCTGATGGCCTTCAGGATCTCCAAGAGGATGTGGATGCGGTTGTACCGGACAGCCATGGCCAGGTGAGGTGCTGACGAATGGCAGCAGCTGAAGTGCAGGCTCGGTATAGCCAGGGCACTCTGTGGAAATTTGCTCAGGAGGTAACGGGTATAAGGCTGGTGGTTGTGCACCAGAGCGTAGAGGAGGGCCTCAGAAGGGGAGTAGGCGCTGACCTTGCCTCCTTCTTGCCAGTGAAAGGCCTCCATGCGCCTCATGTCCTCCAGGAGCCACACGGGCAGCTGGTCCCTCACAGCTTGATAGAAGGCAAAGGAGGATTTCTTGCATTGCTTCTGTGACTGGGAGCTGTGGGCACTGTAGCCGTTCAGCCACTTGATGTTCCAGGGCATTGCTGGGCTTGGGAGTTCACGGAGGACTGCTTCCCGCTAGGCTACGAACCCCTTCTTCATGAAGACCCAGGAGCGATGGGAAACCTTTAAAAAGAAAGCAACCATTCTCAGCAGCAAGAACGCCAGAAGCCCATTAGCAGGCTGCTCAGACATTCCTCTTCACCCAAGCACTGCACTGCTCCGTCCCTAAGGAAAGCCAGACTTTGAGCATAAGCAACCAATCAAACATTAGACAAGAACTAGAAGCAGTGCTGATTTAATGCCAAATGCTGAAAGGCCAAACCTGCGCACCTGTTGCTGCTTCTGCCATTTTTGTACTTGAAGACTTCTAGAGAATGAAAAAGATAGCATATTTTTGTTTAACTTTTGTTGGTCCTAGCAAAGCAATTGTCCAACTGTGGATCTTGGTTTTTTTCCCTGTCATAGAGTAGCATGACTCATTTTTTTAAAAAAACTATAATTAGAGTGTTGGACTGAGGACCTGGGAGATCCAATTTCTAGTCCTCACTCAGCCATGAAGCTCACCAGATGGCACTGGGCCAGTAACTCACTCTTGCCCCAACCTACCTCACAGGGGTGTTGTTAGAATGTAAGCCTGGAGTTCCTCACAAGAGGAAAGGCAGGATATAAATCCAGTGAAACAACAACATGGTTAAGAACCATGGATTTGGGGTCAATATAAAATTCAGCAAAGCAGAAATCTGTCTGGTCCTCAGCTGCATGCAGCAGTATGACTTCCTCCCTGATCCCCCAAATGGTCTTGTGGGTTGATGGATTTGCCAGGTGGCTGATCCAGCAATGCCATAGCTTTGCAAGGGTGTTCACATCCCCATGCTCCTTGCGCTCATCTCAGGGGAAGATCAAAGCACATGAGTATCTTTTACGCAAAACAAACAAAACAAGACTGCTCCCGCCCCCAGTCAAGTGACTGGTGACTATGAATTCATTCTGGCATAAATCTCCCTGGAAGCGGTTCTACCTGGACTATATATCCCATTTCATCAGATCTGTAGAAGGTTATGAAGGCTTTCAGGTACATATGGGGCAAAGCGGAGAATTGGGAACAGTAAGGCCAGATGGGAATTAAATGAATAAGATACTGTTTACAATTTTCTCCCACTCTGTAGGTATTGCATATAAACCTTAAATGCCCGATAACACTGTGCCCAATGAAGGGGGCATACGTGGTGTTAAGGGCTGCTTCAGTAGGGCTGGGCTCCTGCATCTCTCACTTGGGAGTCCCAAATCTGTGGGAGCCCACCCTGCTATGCACAAGCACGTGCTGAATAAAACTACTATGGAGCAGACAATATCTGTTGCATTCAATCGCCCCGAATTAGTTGGCCTTTCCAGCTGCCCTCTCCTTTCAACCTTTCTGCCTGAATCCCCCCTCTAAAACCCAGTAACCTGTTTTCCACTGTCCACACATCCATTTTACAAACAGGGTGTCCTAAGGAGACAGAGCCTTTTAAACACACACAGTGCCTTCAGAGAATATGTGCATTAGCACATACAAATTAGTGCTTTTTGGTGGTTCCTATGGGCCTGAGCCCTGAATCTAAGCCCCAAAATGTACTATGTAGTTCACAAAAGCTTAAGGTCTTGTTCTTTCAGGTACTACAAGGCTGGTCATTGTTTTTAATGCGAGGGATGTAACCCAGCTGCCTTCTTGTATCCGCTCAGCAACTCGTCTTATTTACACAAGCCAAAGAGTTACAGGATGCTAGTGTCTTGACTCAAGAAGGTTGGTTATGAAACATGGAAGAACTCTTCACCTCGGTTGGAAAAAACTTGCGGTTTCCTTCCGAAATGCCAGGCCAAGGGCTGTGAAGAGCTGCCACAGTGAATCAGTGGGCAGATCTGTCTGTGTTCACATCGCCACTGTCAGGTCACATCACCAAGCTGAGCGGATCCTTGCAAAACACTGCCTGCAGTGAGGTGGTTATGGGGCTGGCCTTTCTTGGGCACTCACCAGGCTCATGGTGTGCACTAAGTTTTCTCACTGCCCCAATTTAGTTGCATTCCTCAGCTGGGACAGAGGTGATCCAAGTGCTGAGCTGGGTCTCTCCTGATCATCACAATGTGGCCAAATCCCGCACAGCTGACCTCTGCTGCGTTCACTCAGTCTCCACTTCGCATGTCAGCTTAGGCTTTAAATGACCCTGGCTGTTATGGCTGTTTTGCAATATTTCAGGGCAAAGCTGGAGCAGCCTTTCCAAATCCCTCTTCCTTCCTGCAGTCAACCCAGCCCCTAATATCTCCAAGCTTCTCCCCACCCACATCCTTGCTTGACCTTTCATCCAACACCCTCACCACCATCCCTTCTCTCCCAGCCACCCACATCTCTCAACCTCCTCGCCTCCAGACTCACTGAGGGGGAGACAAATGATCCCCTTGCTGGAAAAGCCTTTCTTGTCCCGTTACCGGCGGTAAACAGAAAGGCCGTTCCCGATTCCAAGCCCGGCACTGTCCGGGGGAAGGAGTTGAGAGCATGCGGGGCTTTGGCGCGCGACCCCGGCGACCCCGCTCCGCCCGGGGACAGTCGCCCGCCCGCCCTTGTCTGGGTCTCCCCGAATCCGGGGCGGGCGGCTTCCAGCCCCGCTCCTCCCCCGCCGCCTTCCCTTCCTTCTCCTCGCCCGGCGCTCCCTTGTCCTTGTCGCCTTTCCTCACTCGCCCCGAGCCTCACGTGTCCCCACCCCACCCGTCCCCTCCCACCCACCGCCGGCCTTTAAGAAGAACGGGGTGGCCCAACCGGGGGCTGGAAGGGCGGCGGAGCCGGGAGACCCCTGTGGGAACGCAGCCGCGCGGGAGAAGGCGGGCGGGCAGGCAGGCAGGGCCAGGGGAGCGCGGAAGGAGGCGCCCGCTTACCTCTCCGCGCCGCGCCGCGAGCCGAGGCGGCCTGGAGCGACCGGGCTGCTCGTCGCCGGCTCCGGCTGCTGCGGCAATGAATGAGCCGGCGCCGCCTCCCGCCGGCACGCGCGCCCCGGAGCGAGTCCGCCTGCAGCAGCGGCGGCGGCTCCTCTGGCTCCCGCGCGCAGCCGCCTGCGCTCGCCGCCCTCGGCGCGGGGAAGGGCGGGCGGGCGGGCGGGCGTGCGCGCGGTGCTGCGCCGGCGCTGCGGGGCGGGGAGCCGACAGGCGCAAGAGCAGGCGGCGCGGCGCGGCGCGGCAACCAAACCTCGGCGGCCTCCGCTAGGCTCTTTTATCCCCTCCCGCGGCTGCCGGGTGAAGGTCGGTCAGGACCGGGGAACTGTCCAGCGCGCCGCGATTGGCCTCTCCGGCTCCCCCCGCGGCCTCCCATTGGCTGCGCCCTGGGGCCGGGGCCGGGGCCGGGGCCGGCGGAGGATTGTTTGCGTCAGCGGGAGGCGAACTTCCAAGAAAGTTGCTGGGCCGCTCGGGCGCGGGCGCGCGCTTCCCCGTCCCGAGGGAAAATGTGGCGGGGGGGGGAGGAGGAGGAGAGGAGGAGGTGAGTGCGGGGTTCGCTCCCTTCGGGGGGCCGGCCCTTCCAAACCCCGGGCCTCGGCCACGCTCCCGCCCTTTCTGCAGACCAATTTTGCACTTCTTGGGCTCGCGCGAATGCCTGCAAGGATCAATGGAGAAGCTTCTCGATCGGCCAGCGCAGTCGCCCCGCGAGAAGGCTTTCGCAGCCTGCCTCGGCCACCGCGGGGACGGCGCTTGACCTCCACATGCGGAGTCATGCCAAGGTGCCCTCGGTGGGGAGGGCCCTCCTCGAGCGTGCACGTGAGCATCGTGGATCGTGTCTGGAAGCGAAACTGTAGCTACAGGACGCCTCTGGCTGACTTTGCACTGAGCTATCAGATTGTGTGCTCCCTGCGTGCTCACGAGGTAGACTTATGTGTATGGAGTTTTATGGGTGCTTTCCTTACGTCTGAAATGTGGAGATAAACCTGCATGGCTCACTCAGCTCAGCCTTGCGTCCTGCAGACGTGGGGAGCTACAGCGCCCATCCAGGGGCAGTGCCAGCCAGGTGCGGAAGAGCCCTAAACTAAGGCCCACGGGACAAAAGCACGCAAAACTGCAGCTGTACATAAGTTAAGAGGCATATCCTCTAAAGCGCCTCTCGGGTGAAAGGACCCCATCTCCTAAGGATACCCCAATTTGCAACCAAGGTTATAGCAACTGGGAAGAAAAATGAAAAATTGAGGCAGAAAGAATGCAGGGCAGTTGTCACCAAGATCCTGAGAGGGCCTCCCAGAGAGTCAGAGCTCCAAATGAAAGATTCAGGGCTCCCACATTAGCAGACTGTCTCCTAACACTACTACAGCTCCCAGCCTCTCCCAGGGGCACAGGGTTGGGGATGGCTAGTCTAAAACGTACCTGTGCTCTAAATCCAATTCTGTTCCACCTTGAAGGGCAGTATGCACAAGCCACATATTAAGGACTAGAAGCACTACCATATGCAGGTCTTCTCCCACTGAGCTTGCTTGCTTATTTAAAACTTCTATACTGTCCCATCACAGACATCTCAGGACAGTTTACGAAAGAGTTCTTTGGCACTAACTCCTAGATAAGTGGGTATAGGCCACATGGTGTTTTAGTGTTACTTTTGAAAACATTCTTAGCACCTCATCCTTGGCATGTTTACTCAGAACTTAGTTGAGTCATAACTTTTAGGAAGTCATTTATGAGGATATATGCCTGCTGTGATCTATAATCACATCTTTTTAAAGAAGGAAAATATGCTTTGTCCCTTCAAAATTATGATTTAGGCATAAGCAAACATTTGGAAGGCTGTGTGAGACAACCTACCAAGGCAGATCTCTGGATCTCAAGTAAGATTTAATTCTGTGACAGTGTGACGTTCAGCACTTGCAGTCCCATGGACACCTATCTGAGCACTGGTGGAGCCTTAACTCCTGGACAGACAAGTGCAGGATGAAGCTGTACGCATTGCTAGTTCCGTCCAGAGCGAAATAACTTTAACGACGGATTATTGGTATGTGCTCTCTGTGCAGATACTCTTGGGCTTTGTTTGGAAGCTGCAGCTGGTACAGAATGTAGCAGGGAAGCCTTTTTCCAGCAACATGTTACACCTCTGCCGAAAGGCCTGCGCTGCCTGGCCAGCATTCAGGTTCTGCTGTTCACCAATAAAGCTCTGAGACCAGGCTACTTTAGGGGTGGCCTCACCCTGCGTATTCCCACCTGTCTGGCCCTCAGCAGGAGCACCACTGACACCCCTGAGCTCAGCCTTCAGAGGATCCCTCACGCAGTTCAGGAGCACCCAAGGATGGCTTTCTGCTTGCTCTGAGATGCGTCAGTTTTGGTCTCCAGAGAGCTGCTGAAGAACCCACCTCTCCAGCCAGTCCTTCCCAGAGCTGTGACCCAGCCAACAGGGTTACATTTTTATTGGTGACAGACAATTACTCCTTTTTATGGTTAAATCATTATTTATTATTCATGCAATAGTGTAATTGTCTATTTCCTATTATATACTGCTTTCCATCTTTGATAGTTCACTGGAAAGTGGTATACAAGGCCTTGTAATCATAAATACATGCAGAACAGATTACAGGACAACAAACAAGGCTGTTGCATTCCTGAAATCACTTGCTCACCTATTTTAGGTCATGCAGCCTTGAGGTGAGTTAATACTTTGTGTGCATGTGGAAGTGTTCTATTTATTTATTGCTGCCACTGCCCTCGATCCACTTTTGAAGCTTACTTGGTCTCTATGGTATATGGCCGTGTCCAAAGTGTCAACTTCTGGCACACTGTGTTCAACAGGGGAGTTGTAGGAATGCAAGGTGGAAGCCTTGCTGATGCATGGGGCCTTCTTTTTCTATCCAACCCATGCTGGCTGGTCGGGGGGTGTTGGGCAAGGTAGTCTTCATAGGGCCCCGCCCTTAGCGAGCCTGTCCTTACATTGCCTTTGTCACCCATTGTTTCTGCTTCTGTCATTTTCATCATTGCTTGGCAGAGAGTGCCTGTGTCATCAGGTCATACCTGATGCTCCCCTTCCTTCTCGCCACCACCAAGGTCACCTTCATGAGATGCAGCCAGCACTCACCTGCAGTCTCATCCTGGCCCCCCAGTAGGTGTGTTGCTGTTTGCAGGTATGTGCTTCCTGCTGCCATGTGTCATTTTTTAAGGAATGCATACTTGTGAGATGCTGTCTTCTCGATACTCCTCTGAGATTAAACCTCTGAGCAGGAGGAAGTGATACCTTGACTTTTACTACTTCTGAGTAAACATGCACAGAAATGTGCTGCGGATGTGCAAATGGAGATATCAGAAGTCGAGCAGACTTGCCCTGCTTTATTTGTGAAATGTTGCAGGGTATGTCTTGCAAGGGTTGGGGAGCCTGCAGGCTGAATTCAGTTTTGGGAGGTTCTTGGGGTCCCTTTTCCAGTGGTGAGTGGGGCTGCAGCAGGTGGGGCAAACCTCCCAAAAAACAATCCAGCATTCATTCATTCATTCATTCTTTATTTATTTATTTATTTATTTATTTATTTATTTTACTTAGAAAATTTGTAGGCCGTCCATCATTGTCGTCTCTGGACAGCTTACAACATTATTTCAATCCTCAAAATAAGTTAACTGTTCCACACTGAGCATAAAACTAATCTATTTAAAATAAATTAAACAAATCTAACACAATTAAAATATTGGTCAAATAAAAAGGTCTTGACCTGGTGCAAAAAGCATATAATGCTATATTTAGCAGGCTGTATGTGCTATATTGCTATAATGCTGAATCTAGCATGCATAGATATATATGCATTATTATATGTATATATATATAATGCATATAATAATGCTGCTTGGAGTAACTAATTAAGTCTTAGGCACTCCAGCAAAATTCTCTAGAACGAAAACAGAATTGCTTAAAAGCTGGGAATAGCCACATGATTGGCGGCTGGGGAAAGGGTTGGGCCCAGGAGAAAGGGACTTGGTCCCCTTGGGAACCCTTGACCCTGTTTTACAGTTTGCATTTGGCAAACTGCTTCTTCAGGCAGGTATTTCTAAATACCTCAATCAAGATGGTTTTATCTGGTTCTTCTGCTTTATCTTTTGCCACTGCCTTTTTATTATATTTATTTGGATGGGGGTATAGTATTTTAGGGTTGCTTTTATTTATTTTTATTATACCCCTTCCTACTCCACCTTGTTTCATCTTGCAAGGAACATAAAGAGCCTAACATGATCCCCCTCCTTGCAGCATTTTGTATGTACAAATAGAAGTACATGTGTCTGCATCTGCTTCCCCCCATTCCTGAATGAGATTTTATCAGTAAAATAAATTCTAAAATTATTGGCTTGATTGTTCAGAAGGGGGATGTCTATGGTTTATGATGAGGATAATAATTTGATATTAAGCAGAGTTTTTATGGAGTGATTTAATCTCTAGGGCTGGAATAAAATTTTATATAGGAATATCATCTTTCCACTCTAAATGAATCTCTCTTTCTTGTGAGAGTTGCTGGCTAACTGCCAGGTTTCTCAAAACATGTTCGTTGTTAGGACTTCCTTTCTACTCCAACCATGACTGTCAATCCCATGCAGCCTGGGGATTATGGAAGTTGTAATCCAATGCATATAGGGAATACCAGGTTAGAAAAGCCTGGTCTACTAGATCACAAGAGCATATTTGCCTTACAAGTTTAACTCTTGCGGCTTCTCGCAAAGAATCTCGGAGACCATCCTTTGATGAGGATACCAAGAATATTGTGTTACACATTTTAACCTAAGAAAATTGTGCTTTCCAAAGTTCCCTGTGAAGAAGTAATGCCAATTAAGCCAGTCCAAGGCTATGACGTACCTGTGCTGTGCAAGAAATTGTAAAATCCTTTAGGATTCCCAGGCACTGCAGCCCAATCTGCTGTGTGAACAGGGTTTCCTTCCAACTTGTTCCAAGGTTTGCTTTGCCTTAGCTGCCCTGGGGGAAGTCTGAGTTTGCATGGAGAAGGCTTATTCAGACAAAAAGCCTGGTTGGGGTTAAACATCCTTTTGCAAGATATTTGGTGCTAACAATGGCCTCTTACTTCCTTGTTTTATAATGTTCATTTGGAAATTCCTCCAGTGATTCAGACTGTGAGGGAAGACAGGAGTTGGGAACAATGACCTAAACAAGGGCTAATGTTGCCGGGCTCTTGTTACTGGAGCTTCCTGGAATTTGAGGCCACTTCAGTTTGGGGCTGACAAAAGCTTCAGCCCAAACATGTTGAGTTTCAAATGGCATCCGGAGAATCAAAGGAATCTTCTCTTTGAAAACTCAGTTGTGGGCCGGAAATCAAAACTTTCCAGGCAGCTTTTATAAAACATTCAAGCTTACAAAGATCTTGAAAAGGAATTGTTTCTTCTTCACATGATGTTCACACATGAACATAATAAAATGTTAAAAGAGGACACTTCTGTTAAAGAAAGCACAATAAAAGGAAAGTGGAAAATACTGAGTAGTTCTGTCTTGTTTTCCTTGATGGATTTTCTGCATTAAAGAAAAAAACATGGATAAACTGGAAGAACACTCAGAAGGAGCATGAGCAGAAAATAATGTTGTCTAGACCCCCTGTAAACATCTCCAAATGAAGCAGAGCAAAGGCGTCATAAATGCGTCATCTGAAACCACCCTTCATTTATTGAATCCAAGCATCTTATTGTTAAAAGTCAAGCGACAGATGTAATTTAGAAATAGAGCACACAGTGCAACAAAAATTCATGTAACTATGGATGCAATTGTGTCCATGTTTAGGCCAAAAAAACTCCTGCAACATAGATAGGAGGGAATCCTAAATACCATTTTAAATCTGGCAGGACTTAGATTGGCCATGCCTGATTTTATCTTTCCCTAGAATTCACTCCCATTGGTTTCAGCAAGTATGTGCAGGATCGTGGTTGAAAGAGCCAGATACATACCAAAATAAATTCTGTTGCATTCATGGAGAATTCATCCTCTGATCCTAGTCTGGCAGTTTCCCAGCATAAGGGACTTGGCCTCTCTTGTCCAGCCACGAGTAGTCAAAAAGTAGCTCTGTTAATCCTATGCCATTATTTTAATTGGGGCCGCCATGTGACCCTGTGCAAGTTTATTCAGAAGGAAGGGCCACTGAATTCAATAGGACTTGCTCTGTGTGCTGAAGGCTGCAAGCCTGTACATGCTTACCTGCAAATAAATCCCACTGAACACAGAGTTACTTCGCAACAGGATTGGACCATTAGCCATTAAGGTTGCTACATGTGTTATTTTTAATTCTACATCTGCAGACCCAAAGTGTGCTTTTGATGGCACTGGTATACAAACCCTAGTTGCTGAAGCCCTTAATAAATAATAATGAATATTGTTTATTTCTCATGGATGGTACCCAGAAATGCAATCCTTTGTGTCTCTGTTCAGAGGAATGTATGCTTGACATGCCAAATACAATGCAAGATTGGGGTTTAGCTCTCTAATAAAATACTAAGGCTCTAAAACACTGTAGAATTAGTGTTATGCTATCGATTTTTTTAAAAAATGATCCATTTAAATCCATTAATATGCTGCCCAATAGCTGCATCTTTCTGGGGGGTTAACACACTTTGTGCAATTTAAAATATTTTAAAACCCCGAACTCAAAACAGCGTAAGATTTCAATGTCAGTTTTAAAACCATATTTAAAACTCCAAAACAAAATAAATATATTTGTTACTTTTTTGAGTTGCAAAATGGCTACAGAGAGGTACAAAGTTCTCAGGCAGAGCAATCCTGTGTAAGTCAGGAAATGCCCAGGTTTCTCCTCCCCTGAGAATATAGGATGTGCGATTTCTGATCATAAGCCACAGAAAAAAACTGGGAAAGACGGGTCCTTGCCCTGGAGAACTTTCAGTATAAATGTTGACAGTCGCCTTCCAGCCAATTCCTAAATACTTGAAGAATTGATCCATGAGAGCTTAGGAAGCTCAGTTCCACCGAGAAAAGGCCCTGTTTGGATAGCAGTGCTGTGACTGAAGGCTGGATTTCTTCCTCTTCATATTTTTGATCATATTGCTGGGGTCCAGCATGCATCACATTTGACCATTTGCTACACTGGCAGAGTCTGAGGGAAACTGGAGTCCAGTGACATGAAGGGACACAGCTACCCTGCCCCAATTTATGTTGATGGGGTCACGGTAAACTTGGGCAAGGAGCATCCATGCTGTTTCTTGCAATGCTCTGACATGTGTGTTTTTAAATAAGGGATAACTTTCTACAAGAATAGATGCCAGGCATTCCTAGTGTCATCTTAATATAGCCTGTTACCAGTGTGGCATTAGATACATATTAGTGAAAATAGACTGAACTGACTGGGACACTTTGAGCCTAAGGCTTGGCATAAATATAGAAGCAAAGCAGCCATGCAGAAGAGGCATCTGTGAACCATAACCCAAGATGTACAAGGAAAAGGCAGCAAACACGCTCTGTTGCTATTTATTACAAGGCATTTCGTGTGTATCCAACTGTCTTATTGAGGTAGCTGTTAGTTTACCCAATCACCATGTACAGGCAATCTCCGAGTTATGAGTGTCCAAGTTACAAAACGCACATACTTATGAATGAACTGCTATACAGCCTATTGATTTTTAAACATTACAGCGGAAAAATCATCATTACCATAGAGAGGAAAGGAAAGGGGAGGGAGGCTTCCAAAGCACCACCATAGAGAGAGAGGAAGTGAAAGGAGAGAGAGGGAGGCCTTCAAAGCATGCCTTCCTGTCCCACCCATTCGGAGAGGGAAATCCCACCAGCATTTCCTTGCTGCAAAGAGCAACACTGGTGAGTTGGGAGCGGGGGAGGGTTGGTGGGTAGAGATATTCCGTTTTTCATGGGGGGGGGGGGCTGTGCTTCTAATTTCCACAAATGGGGAGGGCTGACTATATGTGATCCAACTTACATAAAAATTTGACTTAATGATGATGTCTATTTTCTTAAGAATGGAACTTGTTCGTAACCCAGGGATTGCCTATATAACAAAGAGGTGCAGTGTATTCCTATACAAGTCTACTCAAAGCTACAACCTGTTGAGTTCAATGAGATTTACTCCCAGGTATGTGTACAACAGAGGTGATGAACCAAAGGCTACACCCTCTTCCTTGGTGTCACCACCCCAACTATCAATTGTTTGGTGGTTTCCTGGCTTTTGACTTTTGTACCATTCTAAAAGGTTGACAAGCTTCTTCTAAAACTCTCCTAGCAATAAAAGCTTCAAGGTAATATAATTCCCAGCCCTTAGTCCCACCCCTTTTGCCTGCAGCTCCACCCATCATGGAAGGTGACCCCAGAGAGGGTCTGAAATTGAGTTCAGCCCTAGGGCTGAAAGATGTTCTACACCATTGCTGTATGGGTGTTTCCACAGGTATATACAGAAGATGTATCCTAACATTTTCAGCATTCATGTCTTATTACTATGCCAGATTTGAATCATGCATAATACATCTGAATACAGATTTGAATCTTGAATTCATCTTACTGTCAAATATCTAGGAAGATGCATAGACCAGACGTACAAAATGCTCGGCAAAAAGTATTGGTCCTCAGGGAGTTTTGTTTGACTCACATTGTTTTATCTCATTTGAAATGTTTCTAGGCCGACTTTTAAAATGCAAAGCTGTCTCCAGAGCGAAAAAGAAAAAGGCAGTCCAACCAACCACATGACCAGAAACTTGGATGTAGGGTCCTCTGGAGCTTTAGTTTATCAGTGTCCTGGCGTGTATGGCTTTCCTAACACTTTTACTGCATGGCCTCCATGGCTTTATGGATTTGGGCCAGGGAGCCAACTATTGCTGAAGTGATGGCGCAGATTCCTGAAGGCTGTAGACACTGGTCTTGACATGTTTGCACTCCAGTGCCATGGTAAGAAATTTGTTAGCCGCAGAGCAAACTGTGGGCTGCTCTTATCGCTTTTCACCCTGATGCATGATCCATTTCAAGTAGCCCCAAAGAGTCTTGCAGCACTTGAAAGACATCAAGGCATGCGCTTTCCTGGAGCATTATCCCATGGGGCCACGCGCATGCAGCCCCTCCCACCACTTCTGTGGTGTGAGGGGCACCTCAGCTGATTCCATTGTGCAAGCTGGATCCAAGCACTTCCCCAGTGGAGACTTGGCACTTGATTTAGGAAGCTCTGACTCCCCCAAACAAGCTGAAACACTCATTTCTGGATCAAGGCAGCTCAAGGCCGCAAGAATGTATGTTTGGATCCACAAGGCAGCACCTTCGCCTTGAACCTTGGCAGTTTTATTGGTGAGAACAACCCAGGTAAACCCTTCTGCAGAGTACAAACCTACAACAGCGCTGCTGGGGAAAGGTGCACCAACCAACTACAAGATTCCAGAACATATACAGAATGTTTTACAAGTTTTGAGTCACGTACACAGGAGCTGGGCTAATGCTGAGCAAATAATGGGTACATAATGCATTCATAGTCAAAACAGTGAGAAATCTGCAAAGGGGACATAACACAATAGTATGGAAAATATAGATGATTACAGGATAGTGACATGAATATCAAAAAGGCACATGAATCATTACAAGTCTTAGGTGTGAGCTTGAACTTGTAAGCGAGTCCAATTACAACATGACAAGATAAACTGGTTAGAGCAGCTTTGCCAGCTTTGTGCTGCTAGGAAGAATGGACACAATTAACTTTCCTTGGGAGCTGCATTCCTCAGAGGATTAACTTTGTAACTAATTGTAGCAGCTGCCTCAGGTGAGTGGAGAGTCTTGGGGTCTCTTAACGCGACAGATGATAAAGCTTGAATGGAAAAAAGCCTGGCCTGGAATTCTGGTTCTTTCTGGGCAAGAGGAGCAGGGACACTGCAGGCTTGATGGTATCTCACAAAGGCACATATAAGCAATGTTTCTCTTACAAAGATTCGTTTGGATCTCCCCAACACTCCCTGAGTGCTAAATCTCTGCTTCCCAGGAGAAGCATTCCCCTTGCATGACAAGTGCTGCTGGGGACACAAAGAAATTGGAGGGGACATAGCAGCCCATTTGATTTTCACTTTGGACACGAGTCATGACAGGCACTAATGAAGCGCACTGTGCTCACAAAACTTACGCCATAATACATTTGGTGCAGGGTCCTTCATCCTCCTCGTCCTCAGTGCTCGTGTACCCAATGGCGCCTTTGCCAGCCGAGGTGAGGGGGTGCCCCAGGCTGCGCCACGGGGAGGGACCACATCGGTGCCAAGCACACTTTCAGCAAACGCCTCCCCTTGCGGTTGCCAGCACCCCCTTCTGCCACAGTGTCTTGTTGCTTCAACGGTATGCATCTCGTCCTGCATCACTTCTGCATTTTTTAAAAAATCAGGCTGGTTTTACAGTTCTCTTCTTGCATCTTTGTATTGTATTGATTTTAATCAACTAAATTTAAATTCCTAGAGATGCCACATCATTTGTTAGCCTGGAAAAGAGGGGAATGGGTAAAATAATCTCTAATTCTTGTGGTTTACAAAAACTTGGGTAAACGGTTGCCTGGAGACTATAATTAAAGCACTATTGCTAATCAAGCATCTGGTTATGTACCAGCCCACCCAGAGTGGCACAGTAGTTAGAGGAATTGAGTAAGACTGGGGAGGCCCAGGGCCAAATACAATCTCAGCCTTGGCATTCAATAGCAGACCTTGGGCTGGTTACTTACTAGTTACTCACTAGTTGGCAAACTTACTCAGGCAGCAGCCCTATGCAAATTTAGACATAAAAACTACCTAAGCTCTAGCACGTCCCAACAAATGCTTTCAAATTGCTTCAGTTCCAATAAATACACTGAAGGAAAATGCTCCACAAAACAGGTCTCTAGGCAGTTCTTCCGTACTTGTTTCCTTGTGCTGTGAATCCCTGGAGAACTTCAGTGTTTAATCAATTAGTTAGATCTCATTTTATTGCCTTAGGATGCAATCCTACACATGTTCAAGCAGAAAAATACCCTGCAACTACATGTCTTAACATGCACTGGACTGTGTCCAAAAAATTTGTTTCCAGTTATTCAAAGAACAGATTTTTAAAAATATAAACATTTGATATATTTTAATTATAAATATTTATATTCATTGATTTTAATTCCTGAAAATTAGGGGAAGGATCTTTTTCATGTCAGGCAAGGAAAGGGATGGAAACAGGAGAGCTATGTGTCCTGCTTTAAAGAGGTGGTCCTCTATTTGAAGAGCTGTCTGCTCCAGGTCCATTATAAAGGAAAGAGCACCAAGAAGGGTGAGGAGGAGGCTAGCTGGGCCCCCAAAAGTCTCTTCTTGCTTTGCAGCAATTGCCTAGTGCAGCAATTGCAAATTAATGTTTGCTTTGGCCGTTTGCTTAGCAGGCTTAAGCAAGTATCTGTTGATTGCAAGAGGTCAGTGACCCGGCCTTGGCAGAGGTGAGCGAAGTCTAGCCGGGCCAAAGAGTCACCCCGTTTCTTCAAACCACAGTCACAAGCACATTTTCTTGCCTGCCATGGAGGCAACTTACATATCCAACCCAAGGTCTTGCATTGATTGGTTTGTACAATCGGGGAAGGAAAACAAGCCACTGAATAAGCCACTGTGAGTTATTTTCCCACTCCACATGTGCTGGGTGAACGGCACTAAATTGCTTTAACAACTCTTGCTGAGCATGGCTTATTGTGTTGTCCAGGCCTGGCAAGGGCGGGAGGGTTTACAAAGCCCAGGGCTTGTGGCTTGTTCTAGGGTTGCAGGCTGGTCTGGGAGCCTCCTCAGCCCCACAGCCTCATCAGGTTTGGAAGACACAACAAGCTGTGACAGGCAAGGGAATCATAGTAACAGGAGAGATGGTGACTGGGGCAGGAGAATAAGTTGCAGTGGCTTATTTTCTTCCCCAGTTGTGTAAACTTGGTGGTACAGCAGTAAAGGGCTTTTCCTCCCCCTTGAGTCATGTGTAGCATTAGCTTTGTGATTTCGCACAGCTTATGTTTATGCACAGCTTCCTTTCCTTACAATATTTGTGCCTTTCGCCTCCAAGCGGTAATGGAGAATGTGAATTCAACCAAGAGCTTTTGTGCATTGTCCAGTCAATGTGCAGTCAGCAAAGGGAGCATCTTGCCAAAGCAATGAATTCCTTTGATGTTCTCCATGCTTTCATGCCATTATGGGCATTTTGTGTCCTTCCTCCCATAAATTATATGATTCATCATTTCAATGGTTAATATATAATTGACAGCAAAGTCCTTGCATTTGTACTTTTCTGTTTATTTATTTTATTTATTTATTTATTTAGAAATTTATAGGCCGCCCCTTGCCACAAGCCTCGGGGCGGCTGATGTAAACTTCTTGTAACATTCACTCTGTGTAATGCTTCACACATTGGGAATGCGGAAGAGCAGACAGTGGGTCTGCGGAAAGCAGACAGGCTCCTGCACTTTTAAGAGCTCTGCAGAAGGAGGGCACCTTACAAAGCCTACGGGCAGAAAACAAATCTCTGCCCACACCTTGACACCTGCTCCTTTACATATGCGCTCGCTCCTTGGGTCTTTAAGGACGCTGCCTCCTAATAATACCCCAAAGAGATGGTGTGCGCAAGGAAGGGGAGGTCATTGGATTTGTGGGGGGGGGGGACCCTCAGGTGGAAAGATTGCTGGGGGGCAGCGGGAGGTAAAGCATATGGGCAAACAGCTTATCCAGGACAATCAGATGCAATAGAGATCACCAGGGCCCTGGACCTTTATTTCAGCAAGTGTCCATGGAGGGGCAGGTGGTCCTCCAGAGATTTGGGGTTCCAAATGAAGGATTCAGGGTTCCGGTCCTCATGGGCCACTCCCATGGCCTCTGCCTCCCCCTGCTGAAATCATGACCTCTCCTACATTTATTCAGTATCCTTACTTTATTTATCCTATGAAGCTAGCGATTCAGGAAAGACAAAAGGATATACTGAGTGGAATGGTGTAAACTGGTGACCTGCAACAGCAGGGGGTTGGACCTGATCGCCTTCTTGGCTCCTTCCACCTCTATTATTCTATAATTCCATGATGGTTCTTCTAGTAGCACACAGTTAAACTAGGGAATTCATTGTTCCAACAGGAAATAGTGGCAGCCACCAATTTCGATGGCTTTAGAAGGGGATTGGAGAAATTCATGGAGGAAACATCTGTCATGGCTACTAGTCCTGATGGTTCCATGCTACCACCAGTGTCAGAGACCGCATGCTCATGCATATCAGTTGCTGGAGATCATAGGCAGGAGGGTGCTGATACGCTCATGTACTGCTTATGGGTTTCCTGTGGGCAGTTGGTTGGCTTCTTGGTGAACAGAGCGCTGGACTAGGTGGACCTTGGTTTGATCCAGCAGGGCTCTTTCTAGCTTCTCTTGAATGACTCCAGCCTGTATCTCTGACTTCTAAAATGTTGCACTTTAACATACTGTTCTTGGTTATTCTATTCCTCCACTCCAGGTGCTTTCTTCTATCTCTAGTATACCTTATGTCATCTCCTAGCCCTTTCCTACTCACACAAAGTGACTTGTGCTGAGGCTCTGTTCATTTATCCCACTGTTAACCTCAGCATGACTCATCATTGTACTATCTGGTATGGCTTGCTGATAACTGACAGTTTCCTAATGCTTTCTGGATTTCATGTGCCTTTGTGCTAGTTGCTAATTGACTTTTTCTCCATCCTCAGAGTCAAGAATTCCTCCTTTTATTTATTTAGCCTGCTTAACTTGAGACTTCCAGTGTCTCATTCAGAAAACCCCTAAACTTTGGTCAAATACATGTTGACTGCCAATGTGTGAACTCTGTTTGATGTGTAAGAGATGTTCTGCAGCAGGGTGTTTAGGTGAAGGAGAATTCTTGTGCTTTAATACTTGTATAGAAGAGGGAAGACCAAAATATGAGCTGGAAAAGAAGCCACAGCCTTGAATTTGGAAGAAGTCTTCACGTACTTGAAAGGTTGTCACAAAGGCCAGGATCTCTTCTAGATCACCCCAGAGTGCAGGACATGGAATAACAGGCTCAATTTACAGGAAGCCAAGTTCTGGTTTGAACAACAAGAAGAACTTCCTGATTGTGTCTTTTTTCTGTTAGGCTTCCCTTCTTTAAAAAATGGTGAATACACTGTTTTATATTTAATCAAACATTTCTTGTTTAGGGAGACTTCAGCCAGGCTGGTCAGAGAGGAGCTGACTTCACTGTTTCAGATACTGGCAAGATTTTGAATCATAGTTGTTTCCAATTCTGGAAAGGAAATCTACTTAGAATGTGCTTTGCCTGTGTCTCCCCTTTCTCACAGGCCTTTCACATGGGATATACTTATTGAGGAGTCCAGTTTGGGGTAGGACCTGTGTTGCAAAACCTTTCAAGGGCACATGTTTCCTTAGTCTCAGTTCTGCCTCATGTTCACTGCATTGGAAGGGAGATGGTGATCAGCTGCTGAGCCTAGTGAGACAGGTGGTACAGCTGTGTAGTGAAGTTCCTTTGCCTGAGGAATCCGCAACTTCTCTCTTTAATGTGAACCAGCATCCACACATGGACTGGAGACACCTTTGTAACAGCAATGGAACCCATGACCTATGGAGGTTGTGTGCTCTTCAAAGTTGAAGGCATTCAAGATGCAACTGGGCAACCATCTGAGAAGAATGGTTTAACTTGGAGTCCTGCACTGAGCAGGGTGTCAGACTCTATTGGCTCCTTCCAACTCTACTATTCTGTGATTCTTTGAGCTGAGTGGAGCTGTCCCGGACAGAACATTTTGGAGGGCTGTTGTTCGTAGGTTGAAGACAACTTGATGGCACATCAAAGCAACAGAACAGGAGAAGTTCCCTCTTTTGCACATACTGCCTCTTTTCTCACCTGGCCACCTCAGTGCCAAGTATTTTCTGTTACTGTCAGCTCTGAGGAATGATCTTCCGTGGTGTTGGGTGGGAACAGGGCTGGCATCTGAGCTAGGCTTGCTTGGGCAGCTGCTGCAGGCCAACATCCCAGCAGGAGCCCAGGAGAAGGAGCCCCTGGACTTGACCATCCTTTCAACCTGCTGCCTCATGTGCTGGCTCGGCTCGGGCATCAGTGGTGTTGAGGAGGAGGAGGAGTGAGAGATGCACAGCCTACGTGCTCTTGGCTCGCTAAATGAGGATACCGTAGGAATGAGCAAAAACCACCAAGAAGGGTGTGCGTGAGAAGACAGACTCCAGGGAATCAGGCTCACGGAATGTGTCCAGGGCCCCCCACAAAAAACCTGGCACCAGATAGAAGAGCCCCTCCTTCAGCACGATGCATAATATGGACAAGGTGCCTTTGCATTCCTACAGTGATGATCTGCTAGGCTTCCCTGGGAAGCAGAGAGGGTCCTTTGGAGGATAGCCAAAGAAAGGAATCTCATGAGAAGCACTACATTCTGATCTAAACATTTTTAAAACTTCAGATTCAAAAGCTGTGAAGTCACTTTTATTTATTCCAACTTTTGAGTCATTCTAGTATTTTTCCTCTATTTTTGTAAAGGAAACAGATGCTTAAAAGGAAGGCAATGGTAGCAAAATATTACCCTCTACAGACAACTCAAGTTAGTGCAAATATTATGAGAGCTAAAACTTTCTTTCTGTTTGAGGTCATACCCCCACCCCCACTTGATTACATTGCTAGGGATGCCACATAGCAAATGATTGGCCATTGAGATACATGCACGTTGAAAATGTTGTTTTTCTCCGAGGATACATTTACAAAACCACCACCAAATGGCAAAGAAACCAATCCAGGCAGACTTCAAGAATACAGTGATAGTGATGGGAATATTTATTTATTATATTTATATTCCGCCTTTTTTCCTTTCAAGGAACTCAAGGCAGCTTACATCATTCTCCTCTTCCATCTTATCCCCACAACAACATCCCTGTGAGGTAGGTTGGGCTGAGAGTCTGACTGGCCCAAAGTCATCAATTGGCTCCATGGCTGAGCGGGGACTAGAACCCAGATCGCCTGAGTCCCAGTCCCATGCTCTTAAGCACTACTCCATAACTGGCTCTCCATTGTGGGATTAACCAATGGGGCTAGTTAGTGGTTTGACAGTGGATTGAAGGTTGCAGCATGAATGGAAGTAAATCTCACTGAAGTCAATAGACTAAGGGCTAAACTAGATGCAATTCTAGTGATGGCCATGCACTTGCGCTCTATGTGTGTGTGCTCTGTGTGTGTGTGTTGGGGGCAGGGAGCGATTTAAGGTGGGACCCTGGGTAAGGGAGGAGAGGGTTCAGCCCTTCTCCCCACATGCCATAACCTAGACAAAAATCCTCCTTACTAAACTGTTCATAGTTAAAGACAATCCAAAAAAGCTACAACAGCAAGCAGTGCATTTGGGACACAATCCCATGGTCCCTAAAAACATCTCAGGGGCTATGGGAAACCTGGAGTTCCCTCTACCAAGGCTGAAGAGAGCGCTCTGATTTCAGAAAAGGGAGGTAGATATGAATCAAAGAATACAGCACCAACAGAGAATAAAATCCAGTCCCAAATCCAGGAAATGGAATGCAGCTGGGTAATTTTAGACCTCAGACTCAGGGGTCTTTTGGGGAGGGGGCTTGAGATTGCCATCTGAATGGCTTCAGTTCTGAAGCACACAATGAAACATTTCACTTTCCTCAGCACCCCTCCAGTTGCCCTTCCATGCTTTACAATGGCTTCTACATTCCTGAAATATCAGGGCAGCAATGAAACTGTTAGCCAGTCTGAGCAACAACAGCCCCCACAAGGATGTTCATCTTTTTTTTTTTTCCAATTTATATCCTGCCTTTTTCCTTCAAAGGGCTCAAGGCAGCTTACATCATTCTCCTCCTCCATCTTATCCCCACAACAACAACCCTGTGAGCTAGGCTGGGCTGAGAGTCTGTGACTGGCCCAAAGCCACCCAGTTGGCTCCATGGCTGAGCGGGGAGTAGAACCCAGATCGCCTGAGTCCCAGTCCCATGCTCTTAACCACTACACCACACTGGCTCAATCTTGCATTTTAAACTCACTGAAATCATGGCACCATCAAGACTATGGGGTTAAAAAGAGGTTTGCTTTTGCCAAAGAGCTCTGTAATGCCCAATAGGCGAGATGAAGCTTGGTGGGGACCGTGCGTTGGCCACGATTTGTGACCGTTGCTAAACAGGGTGACAGGGCTCTGGCAGAAGCGGGGGCAGGTCTCTGAATCCTGCTTCTGGGGAGGCTGTCCTTGGGCAATGTTTCCCGAGCACCTGCTTATGGGACAACTGCCTAGTAGCCTTTCATTTAGCATTAACCCAAAGGAGCCTGTATTTGCTCCGCGTCAGGGAAAGGCCATCCTTGGTACAGAGTTCCTCCGCAGTGTAAGGCATGCCACAAAGTTGGTTCCCAAACAGCAAGTTTCCCAGTGCTTTATACCTGCAGAGCCTCTTAATTAAGAGAGGGGGAGCATTATCTTGGGACTACAACAAGTGTGATGGAGAGCAGAGAGTCATCTTGTGTGTTTTAGAGCAGCATGACAAGAAAACACATGCAGATGGAGGGGTGGCGGGCAACGGATGTCTTTTCCAGTCCGCCAGTTTCCACTGGAAAGTTCTGGAAAGGCTCAAGCTGCTGGCATTGGAAGCTGTTAGTATCTAGGAAAGGTTTGTGTGGTTTAATTTAGCAGCAGTTTTGGACAGTCACATTCTGATTCTGATGTTTCCCAGGGTTCCCCAGACAGCCGCCTGCTCGGCTCTGGTTGCCCAGGGGCTCTGTGACATCACAGCAGTTACACCAATGACAGTGCAATGCTCCTCTTGGCATCGGAGCGCTTTAGTCACTCAGGCGCAACCCCATAAGAGCCTGGACTTCGTTGTCTTCTGGGGCTCCCCTTTAAGGCAGCTCCTTAAAGTGCAGCTTTCCTCTTTGCTCCACTCCAAGCTGCATCAAGCCCCACTTCTTACGTTTCTGCCCTTGATGCAGCTTACAAAGTTGTAAGGCGAGCTTTATTTTTATTTATTTTTTAAAATGCTAAAAAAAGCAGCTGCCGTGAGTCCAGAGGTCTAGGACTCTAGCCTCAAGTACTACAAGGAAAACAGACTCTGCCTTTGATCCTCCCTTCATCCCCAGCGCTTCAGAGCAGAGCCTGAAAAATTGGCTCTACGAGCGCCATCTACTGTGCAGTTTTGGGAGTTACACGGACTTTCGCAAGGAGCAATCTTACGCTTGAAAGAAGTTGACTGGAGGATGTTGGGAGCTGTAGTCCAAAAGATTCTTTTGGAATCTCCACCCAGGCACGGTGGGAGGGACCAGAGGAGATACATTCCGCTAGAAAGGGGAGTCTGTAGAATTTCCCTTGACATTTCCATGAATTTCCATGGGTGCCATGAGCAAGTCTCCTAGAAGGTAAAGGAGGCATGGTGGGATATTGCACTGAGGTTTTTCTGGCACAAGCTCCCACGGGTGGCAAGGACAGTGAAATGAATGATGTGTTTCACCTTAATGGCAAAATTCTGATAATGCGAATATCTGCTGAGGTCAAGCGTGTCCAGCTCTGATTAGTACCCAAGTGAGGGACTGCCAGGAGGTCTCTGTAAGATAGAAATGTGATAACTTCTTGCTAAGTTTCTTGAGTAACTTACATTTGCCTTTCTTACACCCAGGCATGGTAGCATAACCAAAAGGGCAACCAGATGCTGGCCAGAGATTCTGAATGGCAGTTCCCACAAGCCCTGCCCTTTGACCACGCTGGCCAAGGAATTCCAGTCCAAAACACCCGGAAGGTGTTGTCTTGTCGCAAGGGGGCGGCATACAAAATTTTAAATAAATAAATAAAATAAATAAAGGAATCCTTTACCATGGCCACCTTTTTTCCAACAGGAAGCTACTTCGACAGCTACAGCTTTTCCCATCACTGCCTCTCCATGTTGGGACATTTCCTTGTCTCTTGGAGGCATAGAGCATGCACTGGGGCAATGAAGGGTTGGGGTCGCCTATTTTAAATGCCGATCATGGGCAATATGTCCTCACCACACACCAGCATCTGTTTTCTGTTTCCAGAAGCAATGCAGCCCTATGCATGTTTATGTCAAAATAAATCTCGCTAGCTCTTCCATCTCTCCTCCTGCTATATTATAAAGCCCTCATTCCTACAGCAGGTGGGGAGGAGGGCAAGTTGCCTGCCAGGGGAAAAGCCATTCCACATAATCAAGAAGAATCTTTAGAACATGGTTCTGCTTTTGTTTCTGGCACAGGAAATGCATGGGCTTCTCCGAGCTGTAACTGAACATTGCCCTGTTAACAAACAGGCCTACATGTGGGTGGGAACAGGGCCGCCTCCTCTCCATCCTAGCGCTGGTGTGCGAAGTCACAAGAGACAAGGCAAAGGCAGACCAGGAGCAACAGTCTGGCAGTATAATACATGGCAAAGGAAACTAAGCATCGGGAGCTGATACAGGTTGCATCCAGGAGGCTGTGATTCTATACTTATTTGGGAGTAAGCCTTGAGTGATGCAGAATCAGAGGCACAATGGCTTCATCACCGCTCATTGCTCCTCCAGGAAGGTTGGGCTCTTTGGGATGCAGTCTGGCACCCCCACCAGACTGTCACAGAATAGGTGGCAGATGTCAGCAAGCCATGGGATGACACTGTCACATCTTCATGCCAGTGATGATCCCGCAAATGTGCTTTCTGTGCTCCAGCTGCCTCATTCCTTTATCAGCTTTCATGCTGTACATCCCATCCACAGACAACGCCAGGAGCTGCCTTTGGGTCCAGCTAGCCTGGTGCTGCCTACTTCGACTGAAAGACACTTTGTGGAGCCTTAATCTCTACCTTGCTTAGTGGTCCATGTTTCATCTGGAGATGCCCAGGGATTGCGGCTGAAGCCTTTGGCAGGGAAAGCAGGTGCTATGGCCCCATAGCATCACAAATAGGGCTGCAGAACCCCAGACCTGGGGCAAGATTTGCCAGATGCCTAGCCCCCATGATTCTCTCCCCACACCATGAATCATTTGGTGGATTTCCAAACTGAGTGCACCCCCCTTCTAAAAAATTGAAGGGGGGGATGCACAGGGGGCAGCCCTTGCCTTTGCAGGAATTAGCTGCAGCCTGGAAAAAGAGCGCTGCATTCAGACACCCACAGTGAACTTCTACGGAAATCAGGGTGTTCTTTTTAAATAGGTGCGAGTCAGCACTTCTGTGTACATTCATCGCCTCTTCACTGTGTCAAAGACAATTAAGTTAACAGTTGGTAATGAGTGAGAAAGACTTCAGGGAACACTGATGACTGAGCACAGAGCAGTGCCAAGAGATCTAACTGATTGCATTTCTTCCTAATGCCCATTTATGGCACCTCAGATACACTGTGCTTAGCAAGGGGAGGTGAAATTGGGGCAGAATATCTATCGGAGGCTGAACAGCCAGAAAACCTGCTTTCCTGGCACCAGCCTGGGCAAGCGAATGTTATCCTCAGGTGCACAGCAAGCACAATCCTTGCCCACATACCTCCTGCTCTCCCCTGCCTGCCCACACCACCCATGACCTGGAACTAGCAGCAGGCAGGCAGGTGGGGCTGCAGTCCTGGGTGCATTTACCTGGGAGTAAAGAGAAAACAGTCCACAGGTTCCATGATATTAAAAATATGTCGGATGGAAGAATACCCTCCATGAGCTTTACAAGCGATGTGTTCTTCTCCTTGCTCCCAAGGTGCCCACAGGTGCTTCAAGCTGATGAGCAGCCAGGATTTTAGATTGTAAGCTCCTTGAGGCAGACACCTATCATTTTTGCAAATATATTTCTGTAAAGTGGACTCTGGTGGTGTGATATACAAGCATACATGTACTTTTTTCAGTGCTGTTGTGAGCCGCCCCGAGGCTTTGTTGCGATGGGGGTGGCATAGAAATGTTTTAAATAAATAAATAAATAAATTACATCTAAACTGACTTGTGCTCCAGTGCTTCAAGCAGTGAGATATTTCTAGGTTGCGGTGCTGAAACTAGGCTCTGCGTCCTTTGAATAAGGTCACCAGTAGCCTGTGACTCTTCATCAGTTCCTGGTCTGCCTTTCTCCAAAACTGCACTTCTCCAGCACCTTGTTTACTCTGGTGATCTTTCTTGTCCAACTGCTTTTGATATTCTTAGCAGTATCTTTTTGTAAATCACAGAATTGCAAGATTGGAAGGGTTGCTGCTCTCTCCCTTCTCAGCAATGCCATGGGGTGGTGGAGCTTTATCCCCCAAGCTGTTTAGCATCTGCATGCTGGGGAGGTTCCCAGGAGATATGGACCAAGGAGCCATCAATATGTAGGGGACACCCTACATTGTACTTCCTTTCCTTCAAATTCAGACAAGACAGTAGGTATTCTGGATGGGTGTCCAGGTGCAGCCATGGACTGAATGAGGGCCAGTCAACAGGAACTCAGTCCAGGTAAGGTGCAGGCACAACCAGGGTAGAATCTTTCTGCTAGATGAGGGACATTGGCCTATTATACACGAGCCTGCCTTTGTCAATGATCCAGAAACTTCAGCAGGTCCAAAGCAGGAAGCAAGATGGCTAATGGGTCCCAGCCAATGTGAACATTTCACAACAGTGATTTAGGGACTGTACTTGCTGCCATTTCCTACCCAGGCCAAGTTCAGAGTGCTGATATTACAAACTTACAAAGATCACCTCCTTCTGTTTACACCTGCCCAGACCCTAAGTGCATCCACAGTGGCCCTTCTCCTGCTGCCCACTGAATGAAGTCAGCTGGGTGCCACGAAGCATGGGGCTTTTTTCAGTGCTGAGGTTCCACATTGGCTCTAGAATTCTCTGCTCAATTTTCCTCCTGCCAGATTCCTCCAGCGTCCACCTCTAAGGTGCCTTCCCTTCCCTTCACGCCATCCAGGATGTTCTGCTTTAGCTCAGCCTAGCTCTGGACCCACAAAGAGGGGCAGCATTTTTGATCTCAAAGACTCTTTCCCCCCATGTCCAACACCCTACATTTTATCAGCCACACCTTTATATCTGGTTGGTTCACTCATTTGACATGTTGATGAAAAGTCAATGGCATCAGAATATGTGGAACACTGTCTATAGTTCAGGTTGCTTCATTTCAGAAATGGCTATCACAGAATTGGAAGCAGTGAAGAAAGGCTCAGCGAAATGATGCAGGGGCTGGAATATTGCTCTTTGCAGAATGGCCAAGGTGTTTGGGAGGGGAAGAAAGAGGGCTATTCAAGTCTGGTGCCGCCTGGAGGTGTTGGGCTACAGTAGAGCACCCGGTTACAGGATGCTGTGAAAGTGCTTTTAAAATGGAGCATGCTGTGATCAAAGTGAGCAAAAACAGGTTTTTCCTCCTTCTCCAACCATGCTAGAACTCACTCAGGGAAGCCAGCACGAGATCAGGGAAGTCATGGTGACTTGTTTAAATCAGTGGAAGATGTCAGGATATGCCGGGAGCCATTAAACCTGGGCACAGCCTGTCTGCCATGTCATCTAAACCTGGGCATGGCTTATTTGAGGGGCAAAGCAACTCTCAAACAACCCAACAAGAGGCTGTGAACTGTTTGTTAGATGTTTCTCCCTCAGAGACCATGTTGCCTGGGTTTGAATGACACTAGCTACACCCTGGCAGGGAATTCTGCTAATGTCACATGGCATGTGCCACTGATTTAAACAAGTCACTGTGACTTAAATATCCATGGCAGTTTGTTTTCATCATGTGAATCAGGGCGAAGCCTAAGGAAGACCCCCTCCTCCATAAGACTATTAAGTCCAGATTCTATTAACTGTTCCACAGCCCACAGGCATTAGGAGGTAGAAAAAAATTAATCACTTCAAATTTTGTTAAAATATGCTGCATTTCACTTTGAGTAAACCCAACCCAACATTAGACCTTTCAACCTCTTGCTTCTTCAGCTGAGTTGCTTCCCCTTCACCCACACTGAAATTCCCCTCCCCAATAATTTGCTGGTCAAAATTTCCAGAAGGATGCATGCATGTCCTTTCTGAAAATCTCTAAGGCAGAGAGCACGACAAAAAGGGCAGAGGGGAAGTGTTTGAAAAACCATCTTTTTCCTTTTTTTAGAGAAAGGGATTCTGCTGCAGTCACTCCCGTGTAGCACAGCTCTCAGGGGATGCGGGCCTGTACCAGAGGTTTGGAGCAGAGCCCTGATGGGCCCTTGCCCGTGGGCTCCATACTAATCTGTGTATGTTAACCCTTCAATGCACCTTGTATCATACATGATACATACTGATCAAAGGCGTATCGTTACTTCCCTAATTGCTAAATTCTTTTCTGCTTTGTATCATTCCTGATACACACCGGCACTATGAGTAGTTGTCGTAGGGGCCCCAGTACACTGCTTTGCCCAGGGCCCATAATGCTGTTAAGACGGCCCTGGTTTGGAGCACCTAATGCTGATGGCTGCCCATGTCTTGCTGCATCTGGGTGGGAGAAGGCCGTTCCCTGTCTTGGAGACTTCTGTGGCTGGCTGCCTGTAGCTGACACATCCTGAAGTGCAGAGGGCCAAAGGTGCTTTTCTTGTAATTTCCCCTGCAGCTGCCATCCAGCTGCAGTGCGTGAGTGTGGCAGCAAAGCATTTTAGAAGGGAGCTTGTGGGAGCTTGTGCTCTTGCAACTGAGAGCAGAAAAGGAAATTCAGAAGCCAGCACGCTATGGGTTCCCGCCTCTGCCTTTGCATCTCCTTCCCAGGCAGCTGTTGGTCTCTCTCCTCTCCTTGCTCTCTGGTGTCCACATGCCATCTGTCTTTCAGTGCTTTTTCAGGGACTGGGAAGTCTGCAGTTTTGAACTGCTGGCAAAGAAGTGAAGAAACCTGCAGAAAGGCTGTGATACACCTGGCTTTCCTGCAGACGTGAAAAGCTTTCTTGGATATTCCCTACCAAGAACTGCATTTATTAGTTATTGGTTATATTAACTTCCCTCTAATCAGGTTTAGCTCTATAGTCCTTTTCTAAAGAGTTTACACTGTGGGATTTATCCTACATATGAATTGTTCATCGTAGGGAGCAGCCCTGTGGCCTCCTGAGATTCCCAGTCCAAGGTCCTCCAAGGAGGGCACAGGAACTGCGATGGCGCTCCTGGCCTGCCTCTCAGCCAGGGTGGAAAGAACGGTGCCAGTTGCATCCCCAGGTGAGAAACGGACCTCAGAAAGGATTAAAGGGATGTGCTGGGGGGCCAACAGAGTAGGAGGCTGGGCAGTGACATATCCAAATGCCACCTTCATTTCTTCCAGATGAAATCCAGGTGCAAGATGCAGAGCAGCAGATGTTGCTGCCCTTGAGCTGTGTGCTCTGCATTCGATGACATATGCTTTGGAGGCTTCTGCTCACCAAGGGTAGATGCTGTAGGATTGTGCTCTCCTACAGCCAACATCACACGGACCTTGGAAGCCATCTGCCCATTGCAGGATACAGTTATAGTATTCCTGTTAGCTGGCTGTGGAGCCTCCTTTGGCAAGGAGAACCCACCAGCTCCTAAAGCAGCCTGTGGCTTACTCCCAAGTAAGTGTGCAAAAGGATCTTCTATGAAGCTCCTCAGAACACCTGAAGTCATGTTCATGAGGGTCCATGATGCCTGGTGCACTGATTGATGGAAGACTCAGGAAAGTAAGGGAGGTATTCTTCCCACAGCACATGGTTGAACTATGGAATTCATTCCACAAGATGGCTGCCACTTTGGATGGCTTCAAAATGGAGTTTGGCAAGTTCATGGAGGGGAAGGCTATCCATGGCTACTAGTCCTGATGGCTGCATGCTACCTCCAGTATCAGAGGCAGCCTGCATATGTATACCAGTTGCTGGGGGAGATGGGTGATTGGGAGCTGTGACTCTGACGTCCTGGCTGGGCTTCTTGTGTGAACAGAATGCTTAACTCAGTGGGCCTTCGGTCTGATTCCAGGAGGGCTCTTACATCTTCTCTCCCACTCTAAACTAGTTGAGACGCACCCTTAGCACCTCTGCAATTAAAGTCGGTGCCAATTCACTAGACGCTAGGCTAGTACTGCTTGAGTGGCATACAGACACATTCAGCTCTGCTTCCCACATATTCCCTGAGTGCTTGTGATTGTTCATACCTCCTTATGTGTCTCTCCATTCTGTGCAACACTTTTCTTGCTAGTATCTGGGTGTCAGCTTTACTGAGCTGTTGTTAAAGGTGCAAGAAGAGATGAGCATGGCCTCAGTTGGGTGAGTTGCAACCCCAAATGACCTGCATTTATGTCTACATGACACAGACAACGAGCCTGCTGATTTGAAGTAAGCCCCATTAATCTCAGGGGACTCATTTCCAAAGCAATCTGAGACACACTTAACTGGGGGTGAGTCCCGTGGAATTTAGAGCTGCACTGGCTGGGGCACACTGGGAGTTGGAGGCCTTTTTTCTGGCTACACTTGCACAGGATTATGCAAGTATACTTAGGTTTGCAGCTCGCCAGGCCAGCATAATGCATGTTTACTTGAATGTAAGCCTCAGCAAATTCGTTCCATTCATCACTCCCCAGTAAGCACCTGGGGGTTCCCAGGCAATTTAATGGAATATTTCCTGCTTTATTGCCCTTCATGTACTGTTCCTTTTATTACTATGTTTGCTGTTTTGATTTGAAGCATTTCTTTAAAAAAAACCTTATTTTTTATTGCTAGTGGCTGTGCTCTGTCTAAATAGTCTTGTTCTGGAAACTTTGTTGTAAGCAGGACAGACACACTAAAATGTAAATTAATTAAATTGCAGCATTTTAATATCCCTTATTATCTTTATAACAATTGATTAATAAAGCCACTGGCTTACTTTTGGCCAGTGCATCTAGGGCTGCACAGATGGGTACGTAGAACATCATCTTTCTCCCCTGTCAGTTTCAGAAGTTGCCTCTCACCCAGAGCAGATTGCGTTGGAAGGGCCCTGGAGCCATGGCTGTGTGGCCCTCAGAAGCCACTGCGTTTCTGGGCAGCCCCGTGATCTGCATGCCTACTTAGGAAAAGGAGCAGCAGCTTGGGAGACTCCTTTGTTATTCTTGAATTCAAAATGCAGCAGCTGAAGAGTTTGCAGAGCCAGATGCAAGAGGAAAAGACTGTTCCTGTATGACTGCTTCTCTGGATCCTGTCCTGCTTTCCTGAAGGGGAGTAAACAATTTACCCAGCATACCACATGGCATGCCTGTTAATCATCCATCAGGGACAGGTATGCTGGCCAGATTCACCTTGAGTTCCTCTGCAAGATGAGAGATGTCATGCCAAGAACTTAATGGAAGTTGCGTGTTTTCCCTCACCATCTGCTCCTGAGTGGTCAATCTAACTTTGCTCCCTCGTGAAGGGCAAGTCACTTCATGTACTATTTCAGAACACTTAGTAACTTGCCAGAACGCTTGCAAGGGGCTTATCATCTGCTTTTAGTGCAGTATTTAGAACTGGAAATCATTCAGAAGTCCTGAGAAATGTGCACATAATCATAAGGCTGAGTCAAGACATATTTGGTGGCTGAAGAAAACTGCAAGGCCTCCTTCCGGATTGTTGTTGTTGTTGTTCGTTCATCATTTTCAATGAGGACCTTGACATCTAATGGGTTGTGAGTTGTCCACGGTGTGTCCGCAGGTGGCTGATAAGGCCAATACGGGCATAGAGTGTTCTGCCACATGTCAGGCAGATGTGTGGGCACCACTGTTGCAACGTTTGCAACTCTGGCTTTATGGAGTGCTCGCTTCTCTTGTGCTATTGTTGTCCTTCTGGCTTCAGAAGTTTGGCAGCCTTGGTGGATCAGCGTGCGCCATGTTGATCGGTCTTGTGCCAGGGTCTCCCAGGAGGTGGTGTTGATAACCAGGGACTTGAGAGAGGCTTTCAGCGTGTCTTTGTATCGCTTCTTTTGTCCCCCGTGCGATCGCTTTCCTTGAGACAGCTCACCATAGAAGAGCTGTTTGGGGATGCGGTGGTCTGGCATCCTTGCAACATGGCCTGCCCAGCATGTCTGGGCTTTCATCAGCAGGGTGTGAACTGATGGCAGGCCTGCTCTGGAGAGGACCTGTGTCTGGCACCTTGTCCTGCCACCGGATCCTCAAAAGTCTGTGAAGGCAAGTCGTGTGGAAGTGGTTCAGTTGCCTAGCGTGCCTCCTGTATACTGCCCAAGTCTCACTGGCATACATCAGGGTAGTTAGCACTACTGCTCGGTAGACTTTAAGCTTTGTAGCAAGGCTTATTCCATGGTGGTCCCACACTTTGGTCTGCAGTCTGCCCAATGCAGAGCTTGCCTTGGCGATTCTGCAGTTGACCTCGATGTCAATTGTCACTGCGTGGGAAAGGCTTTTAGTTGTTTTTTTTAAAAATTTTAGCTAGTTTTTAGGGGCCCATCTCAGGTCAGTGTAGGAATGTTTCCTGGGGAGTGCGTGGGGGCCACCATAGGGGTGGTGATGGGCAATGGTCACTATGGCAGTGGGGGCTTAATGGTGCCACCTAGGAGAAGGCGGGACAGGTGGTTAACACCTGTCCCTCCTTCTGGTTATTCCCCCAGCCGGCGGGTGCCAGGTAGCCTTGTCAACTGCCCCATGGGCCTGACGGTGCTGCTGCTTAATGCCAGGTCAGTCTGCAATAAAGCCATCCTCATCCACGACCTGATTGTGGATGAGAGGGCCGACCTGGCCTGTATCACCGAGAGCTGGGCGGGGGAGGGGGGAGATGTTGCCCTCTTGGAACTGTGCCCGCCTGGGTACCTAATCCAGCACCGGCCATGCCCGGAGGGGAGAGGGGGTTGCTTTAGCTTATCGAGCCTCCTTTTCCCTCACGGGGCTTCCTGTCCCCTCATTACTGGGGCTGGAGTGTCTCCACTTGGTGTTGGGCGACCGAGACAGATTGGGGATTCTGTTGGTGTACTGTGCACCCTTCTGCCCAACAGACTCCCTGCCTGAGCTGATGAAGGTCGTCTCAGACGTGGTGTTGATGACTCCCAGGATGTTGGTCCTGGGGGACTTCAATCTCCATGCCGAGACTGACCTTTCCGGGGCGGCTCAGGACTTCATGGCTTCCATGACGGCCATGGGGCTGTCTCAACATGTCAGCGGCCTGACCTATGAACATGGACACACTCTGGACCTGGTTTTCTCAACGGGGTGGGAAGAGGGTGATCTGAGGGTGAAGAACCTACGTCTGACGCCCGTGTCATGGTCGGATCACTCCCTCGTGAGGTTTGAGCTCAAAAGTGGCCTCTCCCTCTGTAAGGGTGTGGACCCGATTGTGATGGTCCGCCCCCGGAGTCAGATGGATCCGGAGGGATTCCTGAGGACTCTGGGGGATTTTCCGGTTGACAAGACTGGTGCTCCTGTTGATACCCTGGTTGATATATGGAATGGAGAGATGACCAGGGCTATCGACACGATCGCTCCCAAGCGCACTCTCCAACCAGGCAGAGCCCACTCATCCCCGTGGTATACATCTGAATTATGGGCGATGAAGCGGGTTGGTAGACGGCTAGAGCGTAGGTGGAGGAAATCATGGGATGAATCCAACCGAGCACATCTTAGAGCCCACTATCTGGCCTATGCTGTGGTGGTGAGGGCGGCAAAGAAGAAATTCTTCTCTGCGTCCATTGCCTCCTCACAATGTCGTCTGGCGGAGATTTTTTGGGTGGTACAGGGGCTGATTAATCCTGGCCCCAAAAAAGATCTGGTATCGCCCTCAAAAGCTGTGATGACCTTGCCACGCATTTCAGGGAGAAAGTTACTCAGATTTGTCATGAGCTGAACACCTCTGTTGACACAGATTCTCTTGGGGAGGGGTTAACCATGCCGGCTTGTCCCCCATTGATGGATGAATTTCAGTTTTTGCGGCCTGATGATGTGGACAAGGTGCTTGGATCGGTACGCCCAACCACCTGTTTACTGGACCCATGCCCATCCTGGCTATTAAAAAGCGTCAAGGACAGGATTGTGCCCTGGATCTTGGAGGTGGTCAACTCCGCTTTAAGAGACGGCCAGGTGCCTGCTTCTTTAAAGGAGGAGGTACTCCGGCCAGTCCTAAAGAAGGCATCCCTGGATCCAGAGGTTGCCGCCAATTATAGACCAGTGGCCAACATCCCATTTTTGGGCAAGGTGCTGGAGCGGGTGGTGGCGGGACAACTCCAGGCACTCTTGGATGAGACGGATTATCTAGACCCATTTCAGTCTGGTTTCAGACCTGGGTATGGCACTGAATCTGCCTTGGTCGCCCTGTATGATGACCTGTGCAGGGAGAGGGACAGGGGGAGTGCGTCCCTGTTGGTTCTCCTGGACCTCTCGGTGGCTTTCGATACCATCGACCATGGTATCCTTCTGGATAGGTTGGCGGGATTGGGAGTTGGAGGCACTGCTCTGCAGTGGTTCTGCTCCTATCTCAATGGCCGATTCCAGAAGGTGGTGCTGGGGGACTATGGCTCTGCGCCATGGCAGCTATGCCATGGAGTTCCACAGGGTTCCATTTTGTCCCCCTTGCTTTTTAACATCTACATGAAACTGCTGGGAGAGGTCATTAGGAGGTGTGGGCTGCGGAATCATCAGTACACTGATGATACCCAGCTCTACCTCTCGTTCTCTGCTGATCCAGGTGAGGCAGTGGCTGTGTTGAACCGGTGCCTGGCCGAGGTAATGGGCTGGATGAGGGCCAATAAACTGAAGCTCAATCCTGACAAGATGGAGGTCCTGTTGGTGAGTGGTTCGGGCCTCGGAGTGAGGGATCTGACCCTTTTCTTAAATGGGGTTGCACTCCCTCTGAAAGACAGGGTCCACAGCTTGGGAGTGCTCCTTGACCCGGAGCTGACCTTGGTAGCCCAAGTGTCAGCAGTGGCAAGGAGCTCTTTCCATCAGCTTCGGCTGAGCCATCAGCTGCGTTCCTTCCTGGAGTCCGACTGCCTGGCGACAGTGACACATGCATTGGTGACTTCCCGGTTAGACTTCTGTAATGCGCTCTACGTGGGGCTATCCTTGAAGATGGTCCGGATACTTCAATTGGTACAAAACAGAGCTGCCAGGCTGCTGACGGGGACTGGGTGTGGTTCTCATATCACCCCAGTTCTCCGTCAGCTACACTGGCTTCCTATTGAAGTCTGGGCCCAATTCAAGGTGTTGGTTCTTACCTATAAAGCCCTTAACGGCTTGGGTCCTGGCTACCTAAAGGAGCACCTGCGACCATATATGCCCTCCCGCCCCCTACGATCGGCAGCTGATGTTCTCCTCCGGGAACCCTCTGTGAGAGATATAAGGAGGGTGAGTACCCGGAGGAGGGCTTTCTCTGCGGTGGTGCCCCAGCTATGGAATGCGCTCGCCAGAGAGGCTTGCCTGGCATCGTCTTTATTTGCTTTTTGGCATCAGGCGAAGACCTTTTTATTTAAGAGCTATTTTAATTGTTAATTTATTAATTAATTTTTGTTATATTTATAAATTTGCATGTTTTTATAGTTTGACTTTGAGATGGGCCAGTTTTTAAATTATGTACTATTTTAATTGTAATTGTATTTCTTTATTGTTGTTAGCCGCCCCGAGGCTTTTTGCGAGGGGGCGGTGTACAAATGTGTAAAATAAAATAAAATAAAATAAAATAAAATAAAATAAAAAAATAAGAGTGCTGCCAAGGTATGTAAATTGGTCCACTGCTTGCAGCTTTTGTCCCTTCATTGTGGTGGTGGGCTCTTGGTATTGGGCTTTCGGAGCTGGCTGATGCATCACTTTGGTTTTCTCTGTGTTGATGAGGATACTTGTTATTGTAAAGCGTTTTCACAAGGCATTTCTCGTGCTCCCAGGAATCCTCACTCATGGAGGTTTGTATGGGCTTTTTGACAACATCCTCCTCCTCCAGAATCTCTCCCCGGTTTCCCAGCCCTTTTATTGTCTTATTTTTTAGCATTGAAAATCTGCTGTTACATTTTAAACTGCAACAAATGGCCACAAAAACCTTGTGCATAGCTGCAAACACCATTACAGCGCCACCTTGTGCTTGGTTAGCAGAATGCATACAAAGGCAGAGAACTACAAACACCTGGAGAAAACCCCACGGAAAGGATGCCTTTTTTCCTTCCACATTGGAAACAGAAGGTGATCCCTCAGTTAAAGCTCTTATGTAGAGAAACCCTTACTGAGGCGCTGGAGCATGACTGCATCAGGAAAAGCTCTGCAAACTTCTGTGAGTGAGAGGTCACAAGAGCAGAATACATGCCTCCTATACAGAAGTCCTGAAGCAATGCATTAAACTGTTCTTGTAAAGAAGTCCTTAGGCCATCATCCACGCAGAGGCTCTTCTGCCCAAGCCTCAAGCTGCGGAAGGGCTCATGAGCAATTCCTATTCACTTCAATGAGACTTGCACAGGGGAGCTTCCAATGACTTCTGCCCTGGGTAAGTACCAACCAGTTCTCCTTTGGTACACTCTCTAGATGCATCGCTCTTTCTTGGCTCAGCCAGCCACAAAAGATCATTGCGGAGTTAGAATAAAACCCAAAATGTAGAAAGGAACTCACAAGCAATGAGCCTCAATGAGGAGCTTTTAGTCCCAAGTGGCTTGCAGTACACATGGAAATCGCACCCTGCAGAGGCAGGATGGAGGAAGTGAGACAGGCCCTGGTTTCAGCAAAAGCTGCTATTGCCGTGTTGTGAAATCATTAATTTACAGTGTAATCCTATGCTTGCTTGCTTTGAATATTAGTACAACTGTGACTAATGAATGTGGAAATAACAACTCTGGCCTGCCTTACAAAACTGTTGTAAGCACAGATGACGTTTTTGTCATGTCTCAATCACTTGTGAAGTGCTATAGAAATGCTAACCATTATTACCAGATGAGAGCGGAGAAACATTTTTCACTCGACAGAGGAATACAAATGAACTGTGCATTGTTTAACACGCCTTTGCCCCACACAACACATGTGTTGTGCCTTCATATAAAAGCCATTTCTGGCCATTCCAAAGGGGTGGCGTGACTGACTGAATCTGAGGCTGAGCTCGTGTGGCAATTAACTGCCCTGGTGTCCTCAGTGGAAGTCCCATCCCTGTACATAAGCTTTAGAAACACTCCCTCATTCTGTAATATATTGGTATTATATATAACCCTGTAGAATGATATATATACTATATTTTATATGATCTGATAAAATGGCCAGGTTGCTTTCATGCAGAGCCTTCTGGTGGGAGATAAATCAGCAGAGTCTGACAGAGGACGGGCAAGGGCAGTAATATAGGCTGGCAGCTTGTTAGACACAAGCCCCTGAACTTGGTAGCTCCCAAAAATCTTAGGCTCTGCTGGGCTGTTGCCAATGACAGAGATGATTTTGCCTCCAGTCCCTCCTCCCAAAGACGGCTCTCCATAGCTCAATGGACCTCTGAGACAGTCTAGCTCAGCCTTCCCCAGCCCAGTGGCCTTCAGAGGCATTCGGACTACAGGGCCATTGCCTGGGAATCCTGGGTGTTGCAGCCCAACTTGTTTGGAAGTCAGACCAAAAGAACAACAGGACTGAAGATAATATTTTGCTAATATAATAATACTAAATATAAGACAATTTTAAATGAAACCAGTTTCAATAAAATATAATTTCAGAATATCCATCAGTTTTCAGTTATAGACCAGGGAAAACAGATGTTCTTTGAGAAAGCCTCTGGTGAACACCCGCAGATTGGGCCAGCACTACTGCTTCCAGGAGATGGGGGACACCACTGAGAAGGCCTTGCCAGCTTAACTCATCTCATTACCAGGCTCTACTGAACAAACCAACTAAAGATTATCCTAACACACAGACAGAGTGTAGTCAATCCATCAAATAATCTGGACTTTAAAAGTCAAAAACAGAATGTTGAATACATGACCCACCATTGTAGCAGGAACAGAATGAAGGTCTTGCAATGTTTCCTTAAGGCACCCATGAGGATTTGAGCAGCTGAAGTATCCAAGGGTTTCACTGTGCATTCCTTCCTTCCTTTCTGTTTTTCTTTTGTCCCTGTTGTCCCCCATTTCTTTTTAGGGGACAAGTAGAGATATTCACTACATTTTAACCAGCAGAAATGTTACTCCTGTTTCCTGGGGTCTAGCAGAGGAGGACAGAAAGCAACAGAAGCAAAACAGATTTAGATGGGTGTCTGAAGATGCTTCCAACTGGGAAGAGACTGTGACAGTGTGAGCAACCAGGGGACCACCTGCTCCCTGGACCTGCTTCTCATCTTCACCAGAGCAACCTGTTCATTCACCAACATCTAGCTCTGCCCCAGACAAAATTTGGTGGCTAGAAGAAAGGAATAATACATCTGCTCCCTGCCTGCTCATTAGCTCTTTGCCTAGCAAGGAAGCCAGTGGCAGCACTGAGTAAGAATGAGCACACACTGTGACAATTCACCAGGTAGGGCCCCCCCTGCAAGTGCCTTGCCCAAGGCCCCCCAAAGCTGGAGCTGACACTGCTGAGAAACCTATTTTTCTGAAGAGCTCTTTCAGAAGATGGATGAGTATCTGTAGGACTAGATGTCCCTTAATTCTTCCCAGAGCCAAGAATGTTTGGCACATTTTATTTGTAAAAATTAGTAATCTACTTGGAATGACTACATGAGACAAGATAAAAATCTATTTTTAAAATGTAAATAAAGAGCCTGGATTTTCCAGTAATATATCACTTCTGCCAACAAGGTCTTTAATATGTCTGGAACAAGGAGAGGCATTTATGAGCCATGTACGGAAAGGTGCACGTGCAAGTCTAAGGTCTATCCAGCAGAGGTCAGTAGCTCATCCCATCCAATGCAACTCAGCACCCAGTTCCAGAAGGACCAACCATTGCGGGGATCCGAGACAGATTCTTAGATGCTAATAGAGTTACCGAAAGAACAACAGGACTGACGATAATATTTTACATAGACATTAAACATGTTGCACTCCAAGAGCAAGGCTACGTGAGATGTATTTAAAAAATAAAAACAACCACTCCAGAGCAGAATTAGCAGGATTCAATGTTACACACATTTACAAAAGGCTGACGTGGTTTTTATTGGTCACAGAAATTAAAAATGGATGTAGCACTCAGAGAACTACTTGTTTTGATTGCAGGTGCCTGGGATGCTTCCAGAAGAGCTTTTGTCTTCCAACAATTGCCCCGACTCATTCATGGAATTTGAATAGAGGGTCCAGAAGATGTCTTCTACTGGTAGCCCTCCTCTGTTTTCTCACTGTTTCTCTCATCTTTTTCTTGAAACATCTTAAGGCAGGAAAGACATCATATCAGGCCAATGTCCTCTGACTGTTAGCATTAAGAGCTCTTCATCTGGAAGAACCCCTGATGTTAGGTCTTAGGGACAAAACACCAATATCCCAATCTGCTCCAACCTGGTGCCCTCCAGATATTTTGGACTATGACTCCCGGTGTTCCTGACCATTGGCCTTGCTGGTGGGGACGGATGGGAGCTGAAGTTGAAAACATGTGGCAGGCACTAGGTTGGGGCAGGCTGCTAAATGCCCCATTATACGGAATGTGCTTTTGAGAAGGCACAGATAGGGTTGTAAGGGCAAGCTCAGCAAAACTAGTCAGGCTCTTGGTGGATTCACAGACGGTTGATGCTGGAAGACATCCAAGGTCTCTGGCAGAAGTAGCTCAGGAGCTCATGGCTCTTGGGCTGATGTGCTGATTTTGACATTTTGCTCCAGATAAGAGGAGTGCAGCCAGTGGGGGTGGAGGATATGGGAACAGCTTCCTTATCAGTCAAATTACTCCTTGGTGAGTTTGTCATGCCTCTTTTTCTCTTTCTTGATGAATTTTCTGGTGTACTGCAGGAAGGAAAAGACAGAAGAAACAGTAGAAAAACATAGAAGAGTCTTTCATGGTAGAAGAAATCAAATCAAGCACCAATACTGATAAATATGCCTTCATGCTATGCAGAGTACACCTCCATGGGATTACCTAGACCACAATTTGGCCACCTAGTACTTTCCAGGTGTTTTGGACTACAACTCCCATCAGCATCAGCCAGCATGGCCCATGGTCAGAGATCATGGGAAGCACAGTCCAAAACATTTAAGAACATAATAAAAGCCATGCTGGATCAGCCCAATCATCCAGTCCAGCACTCGGTTCACAGGGCAGCAAATCAGCTGCCCCCAGGATCCCCCAAGAGCACCACCTGCCCAAGCTCCACCTGCCCAACATGTGCACTTCTGGTCTGCAAGTTTCCACCAAATTTGGTTTTGGAATGGACTCCAGGCCTTACCCTCAATTGCACTGCACCAAGTGTTTCATAAATCTTCCACCAAGGAGACTTCACTGTGCTGCACCGGATAAGCGATTGTCTCCATTCTCAATTTTTACTAAGTAAAAGTGCTAGATAAGTGATCACGAGTACCAGCTTCTCCAGCCCTCATTACTGTGTGATTTTCACTCATTTATCCTATGGTCCTCAAAAACCTCATCGACCTGAGCAGCTGAGATTGCTTTTTTCATTCCTAATTTGCTCCGCTCCTTCAACAAGCCACAGAAGCGCAGCAGCTGGAGAATGCCGTGAACTGTGCTTTCTCTCCCAAGATCACAGGCATCTGTCTCATCAGCTCTTTGGCATGAACCAGGCGCCAAGGGGAGGGGAATAAGAAAGTCAGCAGGACAGGTTGAAGGGAGCCCTCGAGTGCCCTCCCTTGATTGCATAGAAACATAGAAACAGAGCGAGTCAGAAGGGGCCTCCCGGGCCATCTAGTCTGACCTCCGGCACCAGCCGGCTCCGCTCATGACATGCCCACCATGTGCATGTCCAGCCTATCATGCATCACCAGCAATCCTTCTGGTAACTCCACCAGCTTCTTTCACCAGCCTCACTTCTGCACCTTTGATACCAGCTTGTCACACAGAAATGTAGCAGCAGAGAGCAAGCAGCAAGGGGCTTTTGTAGCGAGAGTCAGCATCCTGGTGGGGACTACTGGGGGCTGCCACTGCCTGGGGCTGCTTACCTATGAGGATGGCTAATAAAGGCTGCCAGGGTGGAGTTGGTAACAGCATCAAGGGGCGTGGAAACCCACCTTGGCTTAAATAAGCCGAGATGATCATGGAAACCAGGTCTTAGACAGGGGTCAAGTGACTTGAGAGTGGTTAAGAAGCCACAAAAGGTGGATATTTGGGGTGGTTAAAAACCCACCTGGAAAGAACATTGTTCTAATCTAGGGCTACTGAATGATTTCTTAACCTCCTCTGCCACCTACACATAGTAGGTTCAGTAAAGGCAATTAGGGAAATGAACCAGCATATTAATTCCCCTTGTCTTGCATGAGTTGTCTGGGTCATTGCCAGAAAAGAAAATTTGCATCATCAAAAAAGAGGACAAAAGGAGGAAACAGTTTGTATGACATTTGCATAGACAATTTTAAAATTAAGAGGTGCAAATTTAGAACAATGGATTGTATCCATTCCTGGTCTAATTTAAGTGCCATTCATGTCTGTTGTTGTGCTCTGAGTGGGACTCAGTTTGGATACAAACCAATGACTATAATTTAAATAGAAATATAGTTTATCTTACCACAGTCAGAAAGACTGAGCAGGTGATCTGTTTGTCCACTCAGAAGTCGACTGTGGGTAGCTTCAAGGCTCCTGAGCTTTTTCCTTAATAGTGCTTAGATTTTAAACCAGACTAGAACTGGACAGCACATGAAATTAAGAGCACCTCCAAATAAAAGCTGTCCTCTGTCACATTTCCAAAATAGAGGACTGGGTCCATAAATTAAGACACTTGGCCACCTTATGGCTGCCCTGCAAACCACTTGAAAAAGTGTTGTTACCAAGTGTTTCAGGAAGGTGGGCTTGGCTGCCATTCTCCCCAGTGTAGCATCACTCTGAGCAATCCTGGGAAAGCAAGATGGCAGCCCTCAGTGCTGCTTGCAGCCCAGCCCAGCCCAGCCCCATTGCCAAGGCCCACCAAAATTGGAAGGGCTTCACCAGCCTCCCCAATCCACCAAAAGTGCAACCAGTCCTGGATGCCACAAAAGGAGCTGGCAGCAAAGGCGTTAGCTCCTTTTAAAGGCATGCAGGCAATAGCTAATTTTCTGGTAAAGAGGAGGGTGAGTTTCACCATGGCATGTCTTGTTGTGGCCACCATTTTGAATATTTGGAGATAGCAGGAGCATGGTTTAGCTTCTCCTTACGTGCAGACCTAGCTAAGGGGGTATTTCTGGGATGGTTGAAGAGTCCTCCAGAATCCATCAGTATTGTGGGTGGATTGTAAGACACCCAAATATCACTCCTGCCAAGTTGGAACATAATGTGAAGTACACTCCAGCCATACCCTAATTTTCAATATAGAAACAGAAACAGAGTGAGTCAGAAGGGGTCTCCCAGGCCATCTAGTCTGACCGCCCCCCCTCCTCTAGCCAGCTACACTCATGACATGCCTATCATAATAATTTTAAAATATGGTGGCCACTGCAATGATAAAACCCCCATGGGGAAATGTAACAGTGGGGGCTCCTTATGAGCAAGCAAAGGAAACAAAAACTAACATCTCAAATGTGACCTTCTAGGATTCACCCCCACAACACCTTAAGACATAATTTGGTTCCAAGAGCTTCTCTTGGGAAAATGACTTCAAAGCTCTTTAAAGGGAGTTAGATTATATATTATTATAGGGTCATTAGTGTAACTAGTCAACCAATTCAATAATGCAACCACTTAATCAACTCAGCTTTACCATCCATATTGAGTTAATTGATTTCAAATGTTTTAATAGACTCAAAAGGCATTTTTGATTAATTGTTCGGTCTGCTTTAAAATTTTAAAACATTATTTTTAATGTAAGTACTTATAAAAGTCACTGATGGCATGTGACAGCTCAGAAGATGGGAGACAAGGAGATGACAGAGACGATGGAAAAGCTCTTCTAGGATAAAGCCCTCTGAGACAAATGCTCATCACTCCCCATACAGCTTTTTGTATTTTCACCTTTTAAATCATATGCAGAGTAATTCTTTAATTGAATAATAGGACAATGCTTTGCATGCTTTTCTAGAGGGAGTTTGTACCATGTTTAATAAGGGTTACTCCCAGGTAAGTGTGTTTAGCATCCAGGCCTTAGGTTTCCTTAATTAGTTGACAGCTGTAATGTAGCTGACATACATATTTTTGAGATAAATCAGGGAAATTTAGTTAAATCAGGGAAATTCAAAAGGCTAAGAAGGCCAGGGCTCCTGCACTTGTGAAAAAGCGAAAAAAAGCTCTGTGAGTGTGGATTTTTGTTGTTCACATTCCCACTCCCCCATGACAAACTACATCTGCCAAAATGCCTCCTTCGGTGCATGCTTCCTACTATTTTTCCCCCCTGCAAAATTCCTTTCTTTGCATCTGCTCACCCCGACAGATTGATTTTTGAAAGAGTAGCAAATCTCAGCCTCATCTCCCATAATTATTTTAAAGTCTAGATTAGTGTGTGTATGACAATTTGGCATTTGCCCTAAAGTCTCCATTAGTGAGAAGGAGAAAGCAAGCGCAGCCACATGGCTTCTCCCTGTGTAGCAGTCCCTATTTGAAGTGACAGCACAAAGGAGAATCTTGCATTTAAAGGTGCAGTACCCAGTCACATAGCTAGCATGAAAATGTTCCCAGCCTCCCTTTCTTTCTTCATTTTTAACTAGAACTACACGGGCATTATTTATTCCACTTACACTTAACTGAATAAAGATGCCGGTGTTTTACATCAATAATAAATCCTGCCAAACAGATCCCAGTTTTTGCAAAGGCAGCTCAGCTGTGAGTGTTCTGTGCCGCTTTACTGTCAGCGATCCTGTTGAAACCAACAGACTGTGTTTTTGAACCTGGAACTGAACGCCAGAGTGCCTCTCACAGTTGTTTTGGTAACCGATCAAAGAAAGACTAAAGGACAAGAAATCAGTCAGCAGGCACGATCCCCTTTGCAGAATGGCCCACCAGCACACAGAGAGAATAAAAGCAATGGGAAAAATGCTTGCACATGCTACAGTTCAATAGCAACAACAAAGATTCTGGTGGTAGCTTAAGGACTAACACGTTGATATCGCCATAAGCTTTTGCAGACTGTATCCTTCTTTATCAGATGTATGGAGTTTTAGGAAGAGTTCTCAAGGTTTTTATATTTGTTAATTATTCCACCTTTCTCTCAAAATTAGCACTCAAGCCAGCTAGCCCTAAAAACCGAATTAAAACAAAATATTAGTTAAAACATAGCATAAAAGGGAAGAAATTAAAAATAAGACAGTGGAAGACAGAACCAGCACCAGTCAGTTATATGGGTACATAGGGAGGGAGGCTGGGGAAGAACTGTAAACCATGGAGGAAATTTAATGCAGATAGTACTGACAGTGACAATTGCATCATTATCAGTGACTATTCCCAGCACTAGGTTAGCCAATTAACACATGTAGTTTGATAAAAATGTAGTGTGATTCAAGCTTTGGGAGACAGAATTAAACCTGTTGAGGAAGTCTGTTTCAGAAGTCTCAAATTCTGGTCTGTCTTCCAAGTTGCTTGCTCTCTTAAGGTCAAGGCCGAGGATCCTCTGGGGCTGAAAGTGTTCTGCAATTGGTTTTTGAACATTACTGTTTCTAATGTTAGAATAGCATCCATTTATTTTTCTCTGTACTCATTGGAAAAGACCTTGATGCTGGGGATGATTGAAGGTAGAAGGAGATGGGGACAGCAGATGTTGAGGTGGCTGGATGGGGTCACCGGAGAGGTGGGTGTGGGCTTGGGTGGACTCTGGGGGGATGGTGGAGGACAGAAAAACCTGGAGGAATGTCATCCATGGGGTCGCGAAGAGTTGGATGCGACTTTGCGACTGAACAACAATTTTTTCTCTGTAGAGACAGGCCTACTTGCCCCATGCAGAATGCAGAAGGGCATGGTTGAGAAAAGAAAGCTTATCATATTTTGGAAGATGAGAAAGGTGGAAGAACTGCTTCTGTTATAGGTGACATTATGACATTCTGTAATAGCATTCCAGCGTAGACGTGAGGCATACCTGTTGCATTCCTGTCTGGTTTTTGGGTGCTGTGGGCTGCTGTTTGGCTACCATGTGAACAGGATCCTGGACTAGATGGACCCTTGGGCTGATCCAGCTGGGATCTGCTTATGCAGATCCTCCCTACCTGGAGGACGACTGCCTAGCGACAGTGACAGATGCATTGTTTACTTCCCGATTGGACTACTGTAATGCGCTCTATGTGGGGCTGCCCTTGAAGACAGTCCGGATACTTCAGATGGTGCAAAACAGAGCAGCCAAGTTGCTGACGGGGACTGGGCATTATTCACATAACCCCAGTCCTCTACCAGCTTCACTGGCTCCCCATCAAAGTCCGGGCTCAATTCAAGCTCTGGTTATCTCCTACAAAGCCCTTAATGGCTTGGGACCTGGATACCTAAAGGAATGCCTGCTTCCTTATTTGCCCTCCCGTCCCTTGAGATCGGCAGCAGAGGCCCTCCTCTGGGAGCCCTCTGGGAGAGACATCAGGAGGCAAAGTACCCAGAGGAGGGCTTTCTCTGTGGTGGCGCCCCACCTGTGGAGCCGTCCTGAGGCTATAAGCGATGGGACAGCATACAAAAAGCTCTAAATAAATAATAAATAAATAAAATATGCTTTTTGGATAGATTTGCCACCCAATTTTGTTGCAGGAACTGGGCCCTCTGTTACCATCCATTTTATCTGGCCTATAGCTGTTGGTGACCAGCTGTTTAAAGCCACCTATAGGGGCTTGTTTCTCAGAAGAGAAGACCTATATTGGATTGTACTGAAGAAACAGTTGACTTGCCTTTCTGAGGACCCTTGAAAATCCATTAAGAAGAGAGGAATCAAATACATTTTATCCAAGGTCTCAGTCGGCCTGGATATTCAGCAAGAGCAACAACCTATGTGTGGGGCAGAGAGAAGCAGCAGTAGATTGGAGAAGGCCAAGTCTGCGGACCGCCTGCAGTAGACTCAACATGGAATGGGGAAAAGTTAAGCAAATGTATGGTGCCGTCTTAAACATGTTCAATGCAATGCAAAGCAAAACTCAATAGATTAAGAAGGGTGCTTAGCACTGCGTTTGCAGGATGTGAGCGTTGGCGGACATATTAGGGAGTGTGCCCCATGAAAACGGTAGGAATTCTGCATCAGCCTCACACAGCCATGCTTGGAGCCAGAAGATCTCAGGTTACACTAACAGCTACAGGACAGAGAAACATGAGCACCCTCTTTCTGAAAGTAATACATATGTCAGCACTTACTTGGTTCGGTCTCTAGCACTAACTGGACCACACAAGTCCTTTGTGAGCAGAAGCAAAGAATAACTCAGTATCCTTTTCTTAGCAAAGGCTGCCAATTAATTTTAGGTGAAGCAACAGGCGTAAAGGGTGCTTCCAGATGGAAGGATGCTCCCAGTGCCAACAGTGGAAAACCATAGTGCAGCTATTCCATGTTTTCCATCTTAACAGATTTTTTTTTCTGGAGAGAGAGACAGACGCAGTGGTGGAAAACATGGAAGTGCTACAAATGGAAGATCTCGTGTCTGGGTGACCTATAAAATTCGGCAAGATAAAAGATTCATCTGGAAACACTCAAAGTCAGTAGAAACCAAACTGGGTGGTGATACTTAGTGGTTGAAATACATGTTGGCAAGGGTGGACTTTTTCCTGTTCCTGCTGATATGGTAATAAACGCTTTAGTAACAAACTTGGAGATTCTGTTTGTGTTCTAAATAAAAGTTAATTCAATCCCACTTTAGTTTAGGATAGTTATCTACACACTACCAGGATAGAGTGAAGATGGAGTTTATAAAATTGCACTGCATTTGCTGCAGCCCCTGCCGCCTTATTTAAGCCAGGATGGGTTGCAGTGCAACCAGTCATTTTGAACATACAAGCTGCAACCAAGCTTGTTATGTCATCCAATCATGGTTGGAGTGGCTTGTTGCAATGGTTGGTAGCATACCTGGAACACATGGGCTGGTTTTTCAAGCATTCAAAACGGCTTCCCTCTGTACCATGGACCACCATGGCTTATATTAGCCATGCTGGGCTGCTTGATCTGCTGAACCATTGCTTAGCCAGACTGAGGTGTCATCAGAATCTCGCCTCAAGAGTTCTTTGAAAGCAAGAGGGGGCCACATGGCCATATAGGCTAGTCCTGCCTGCACCCTTCTGCTGAGCTGTACCCAGAGGTGTAGCGAGCCTGAGCTCAAAGGGATGTAGTCCTGGCACTTCCTGTTACTAGCAAGGCGGGTGGCACCCTCAGAGCTGTCTCAAGGCATTTGGAGTCCTAGCAGAGGAACCGTTGCGGTGCCCCTTCTTGTTGCTGCTATTTGTTCCTAAACAGCAGGAAATGGGATCATGGGAGGAACACAAATTTCTGAGGATGGTGGCATCTTCTATGTTTAATTTCTTCCTTTAACATTGCAGTGCTTCTCAGTGTCATTCATCAGTGTCACTGCACCATAATGGGCTTTCAACACTTGCTTGGAATACAGTATATGCATCCTTTAAACCAGTGACCTTCAGTCCATCCAGATATGAGACCCACCTCTGAGTCCCAACCTGCAGCATGAGGTCCACTTTCACATTTCATTTTTTGTTTGTATCAGGCAGGGAGAGGGGAACTTGGCCACACAGATGGACTTCTTTGGATGCCCATTCTTCTGCTCCACGAACAACTCCCATCACACAGTGACTTTCATGGGTGCAAACCAATGGGGTGGGAATCCACAGGTTTGCACAAAATGGTGGCACCCTCAGAGAAGTGTCACTGTCTCCCATACTAGGGAAAATCGCACCCCAGGTGACCCCCCACTTCGCCTTCCACCAGAAAGGGCCCTGGCCCTCATCCTGCCCTCTGAGCTTAGCTGCAATCCTCACCGTAGCTAGGGTGAAATGATTTGTCCTCTTCCTTGACAACTGTATTTTATTCCCTCTTGTAATACAAAATCTTCCTCAGTGGCTTGGTCCTGAATGGGTAATTAAGACCCATTAACTTTGCAGAAGTCCTGTTCCTGGTGGAGGTCAGAACAGCTAGAACTGGCTCGTTCTGATGAATGGGAGTGGGAGTGCAGCACTGCTGCCTGATGGTTTTTTGGATTCTCTTTGCGGGAGTGTCTGTGGGGACTGTAACAGTTTTCCACTGATACGGCTGGCACCCCCCTTGAAGCCCTGGCCTGTCTGTGGAATGCAGCTTGTGCAATTGACGTGATTCCTTCTGAGCACCCTCTCTCTGTAGGGGATACAGCTGGTGTATGCGTTGTACCCTTTGCTTGTATACCCTGTGCCAAGAATGCTGAAACAAAATACGAGACTGTTTCAACGCAGATGGTGAAAAACTCCTAATTTTTCTATGTACCTGTGGTCAGGTATATTTAGGGGTAGTGAAGGCAACACAGAAATAACTTCTCACTGCTCCAAGTCAGTTCTCTATCTGCTACTCAGCAGATTTTTAAAGCGTTGTCTGGGGTCTAACATATGCAGAACCTGCCCTGTGGAATTATTCCAGCACATCTGGGAAACACTTCCAGGACAAAATATCTTGCATCTGCCAGGACTTAGACTGCAGTACTACAAGAAGTAAATTGGGTAAGGCATCCAGAGCACAGCCTGGTCCAGTTTTCTTGGGTGAGTTTCCATTGGTTCAGCTTGAGGATGTTGACAAAGTGCTTGGACAGGTTTGTGCAATTACATCCATAGTGGAACTTCTCCCCTTTCAGCCAGCAAGGAAAGAAGGACCGGCTGCGCCAGGGAGGTAAACAATGCCTTCTTGAAAGAGATGTCAGTGAGCATATTCCTGAAGAAATCCTTTGTCAGCCCTGAAGATCCTAACATCTTTAGGTTGGTGGCAAATGTTCCTCTCCTGGCCAAGGCCCTTGACTGGGTTGGTTACCAATTGGTTCCAGGTACTCTTCAATGTCACTGATTATCTGCATCTGTTTCAGTTGGGATTCAGGCTGGGTCTTGGCACAGAAACAGCTTTGGTCACCCCATATGGTCCCCTGTGTTGGGAGAGAGGCAGGAACTGTGGCTCTGTTGATACTCCTGGATCTTAGCAGCTTTTGATACCACCTATAATGGTATCCTTCAGAGATGCCAGTCTGAGATGGGGCGTGGGTGTTACTTTGCAATGGTTCAACTCCTACTTGGAGGGCTGGCTCTAGAAGGTGGGGCTTGGGGAATAGTGTTCACTGCTCCACAGGGGTCAATTTTGTCCTGAAAATTATTTGGTATCTACATCATACTGCCTGGGGTAGTGAAATTGTGTGGTACTGAATTTTGCAGGACTTTGGTGACCCACAGCAATATTTCTCTTCATCTTCAGCAAATGAGTCTGTGGATGTGCAAAACTGGTGCCTACTGAAACAATGGACTGGATGAGGGTTAACACATGAAACCGCAATCCAGACAAGACTGCGAAGCAGTTAGCAGTTGGTTCTTAGGACCAGGTGGAACGCACTCACCCCCTGAAGGTGCAGGGGGTTTCCCTGGACCTATTTCTGTCACCCAAGGCTCAATGTCACCTAAGAGGCATTGAGTATCTTATATCAGGTTTGGCTGATGGCCCAGCTATGCCTAAGTCTGGTCAGGAATCATCTTGTTTCAGTAATCTAGGCACTGGTAACCTCCAAGTTAGATCATTGCGCAGCACTCCAGGTAGGGCTGCCCTTGAAGACTGTTTAGAAGTTGCAGCATGTGCAAAATGTGGCAGACAGACTAGTAGCTGCGATCAGAAGGTCTGAATTTATAGCACCGCTTCTGGCTCACTTGTGTTATGACCACTCTTTCCTTTCCGTCAGAAGAGAAAAATATTCCAGGCACGCAGAGTTCTTTTTAAAACTTTATTGCAATGAAGGGAACAGAAAAAAAGGTTTCCTTCCCATTTTCCTGTTCACCTGAGCACATGTTCACATCTCATTTTATATGAGATGCGAACATGTGCTCGCATGTTGTGAGTGGAGCCGGCTGGTGTTGGAGGTCAGACTAGATGGCCCAGAAGACCCCTTCTGACTCGCACTGTTTCTCTGTTTTTATGCTTCTATGTTTCTATATGCCCTGCCCCCGGCCGCTTCTCCCTCTTCTTTTCCCCTAATTGGCTAATAGGGTACTGAGAGTTTACACTCTTTCCGCCCGCCTGCTCCGCGCTGCCCGTCTTCCCAATCCAGCCCTGCCCCGGGTGGGCTACAATAGGCTCATTTTGTTCTGCCCAGCTTGTCAGTAAACAATCAGGAAGTATTTGGCCCTCCTGCCTACGTGCCTGTTTCCTCACACCTTGTGCCATCTGATCTTAGCCCCTCCTCTCCTTTGGGCTAAGTAATTTTCTTTGTTACCTTTTTCAATTTTTCTACTCCCTTGTTTCAAATCTTCCCTTCACAGCTATCACTTGCATTGGTTCTCTGTATGCTTCCGAGTCTGACTGAAGAAGCTGTTTTTAATCTGGAAAGCCTTACATGGCTTAGGACAGCAATATCTGAAAGAATGCCCTTCCCAGCTTGAATCTACCCAGACATTGTGATCAACATCTGAAGCCCTCCCCTGAATGTCACCTCTTAGCTATGGCCCCCAATTGTGGACTGGTTTTCCCATTGAGGCCTATATGGTGCCAACGCTGTAATCTTTTCTGGTATCAGGTTAAGGTCAGCTTTGTTTAACATATTTGGTACTATTATTGATACTGTTTTTAGTTGTTTAAAATATTCTGTGTATAGTATATTGAAATATTTATTTATTTATTTATTTTTGATTTATATGCTGCCTTTTTCCTACAAAGGGCTCAAGGCAGTTTACATCATTCTCCTCCTCCATCTTATCCCCACAACAACAACCCTGTGAGGTAGGTTGGGCTGAGAGTGTGGGACTGGCCCAAAGTCACCCTGTTGGCTCCATGGCTGAGCGGGGACTAGAACCCAGATCTCCTGGGTCCCAGTCCCATGCTCTTAACCACTACACCACACTGGCTCTCTAAGCAGGGGGGTTATATAAACTGCCTTGTCTTGCTTGTAGGGAAAAAGGCAGGGTATAAATATCTGAAATAAATATGGGGATCAGTACAGGGAAGATGGAACAAGAGGCACAGAAGAAGAGGCACATGCCCCATTATGTGTGATTATGCTTCAGGAACAACACCAATTATTTCTGACCAATTCACAAGGCTGATGGAAATTGTTATGCAATAAATAGGCCTATGTACCATGTATGATTTCTAAGCAGAGTCTTTTTTTTGAAAAGTTCTTAATGGTTATAATTATGAGTTGTAAAAACGATTGGATATGCTGAGAGTAAATGCATGCAATGCACTTCACGATGTTGATGGTTAAAACGGGGAAAAGCTGTGCATTTTAAGAGAATGTCTTCTGATTATTTCTGATCAGTACACTTTGTAATTGTAACAAGATTGTTGGTCCAGCCAATTAAAAAAACGGGTGGCAGTGGTCTCTTGTGGTAGGTAGACCCATGTAATGTAAAATGATCTTAGTGCATTTTTCTCATCCTCGCCATGGAATCAAAATGTGTGTACTTACTTGAACTGTTATTCTCTCTCTAACACAGAGAGAGAGAAAGAGAGATGCAGAAATGTGAGCTTGCTCAGCAAGGTGGGAATTCAGTTTATAGCTGCAGATTGTCCATTCAGCACAACCATCCGAAACCTGCCTCTTTAGCAGGATCATATGAGCAAAAAGGGTCTGCAGTGGAGGAGAGAGCAGAACCGAAGAAAGATACCTCAGAAGAGAGTTAGAGATTAATAGATCAGATGGCTGTGAATAACGAATACCCATAAATAAATGCTAAGATTAAACAGTCCCCTTGCAATTCATACTAGGGGCTCACTACAGAAATATAAAGGCATAATTGAAGTACTGGCAAAAATATTGTATCTTATTCAGTCTTAAATGCTCTCCCCACCTCCAAACAACCCCTAAACTCTGATGGTTTCTAGGCACCTCCAGCAGCGAATCTTTCTTGCTGGTGACAGCCAGGGTCTTCTCAACATGGCCTAGCCAGCTGGGGCTGATGGAAATGGATGTGCAACCATCTGGAAAGCACCAGGTGGGCACAGGCTGAACTAGACAGGTTGGGCAAAAAAATTCCTAACTTCAGTTGTGTAGCTGCAGTGAAAAGGGCAAGCTAAGAAAGATTACCAAGTGGACCAAAGTACCACATTTTCTATGACCTCTAGTTGGTCCTTTAAATCCTTATGCATTCAGAGTTGAAGTAGTACAACAGGAGACACAGACCTAGATGACTGCAGTCCCCATACATTTGCAGCAACAACAATAACTAAACTTTGCAGGAGCAACCTTAACAAAAATTGGAGAGGCTGCGAGCAGCTTGGATCACGTGCTGGTGAAAGCAGTCAGTGAATTCTGGAACCGCTCTTGAGAAATGGTTTCCTGTTTTGCCTGGAGTAATAGAGAGAGGAACCCACCCCTCCCTTTGTCTGATGAACACATATAGGCTGTGAGGACAGCTCAGTTTGATACCTTTACTTGAATATTTTCAGGAAGTAATGCTTAAAAGAGGTGCACACAGAAACATTGTATTGTGCTGTACTGTGCTGTTCTGTGCTTTCTTAAATCTGTTTGTGCACCTAGTTAGTATTTGCATGCTGATTTTTGAAGCAGAATGAGAAATCCTGTCTCTCATTTGATGCAGGATTTCCCATTTCACTGAATAAGGCTGCATTCTTATTCTTTGGTCTCTTTTTCTCTCTCTTTCTCCTTCACATGCACCTGCCAAAGCTATGGTTCCTGGATATGAATCAAAGTCATGGCTGTTCTTGGCTGCAGACTTCTTTTAACAGAGATTCTTGAAGCAAGAACTTCAACTATTTCCCATCCTTCATTCCTGAATCAATGATATCCATCTTTTTGCAGTTCACATCATGGTATGCAAGGAAATGGAGTTCCTCTTTCTAAGGGCTTGCTACACGGTCCTGTATCAACTATGCAATTTGCCTCCTTTTCAGACCAAAAGGGATTATTTCTCAGGAGGGGGCCCTGTATCTCTCGGTAACTCTCAGTTCTGCATAATGGATGTTTAACAATGTTTAATGTGATGAACAATTAAATGGTCCTGTGCATGCCAAAAGCACAAATCCTTGCTTTAAACAGGATGACTATCTGACCTATGTTGATAACCATAGCTAGCATTGTTATGAGACAGGAAAAGAAAAGAAAACAAAACAAAAAATAACCATAAGAAATGCTCTTAAAATACACTGCTTTTTGGGGGGAGGGGTAAATGTTTCTTCAAGTACATCTAAGAACAGGAGATTGCATCCCAAATGCCAGCTCCTTCCTCCTCCACTGGAAAATTGCTGGAACATCAACCCCATTATTACCTAGTTGTGTTATGCATTCAAGAGGTGAATTCGAAATTGGAGTAAGCTGGAACTGAAGAGAACCCCAGGGTAAAAATCAGTGGCTGTCTTACATCTTTTTCATTCTAGGAGCAGTAAGTGATCTCAGGGTTGTTATCTCTGGTGTGCAGAGTGTTGAGTTTTTTGCAAACACAAGTGACCTGTAATTGACCGTAGCTGAAGAGGACGGGGATGTGGGGGGAACACTCTAGGATTGCCTTTCCAAAGGGCTTATTCATGACACTCACCAGCACCTTCTCAGGTTGGAAGGAAACTGGACTGTGCTGACCAAACAGAAGTTCCTTCCAAAGTCCAGGTGGCATCAATAACTGTGGAGATGTGGCCCTTCTTCAGCCCCCGTTAATGCCTTGCTGTGCTGCATCTTGCCCAGATTTTGGAATCATTATGGAAGCCAGATCATGCTCAAGGAGGTTGTACAGCCAGGGGTTAACTGCAGAGCCTAAGAGGGTTCAGGTTTGCATCCTGCAATCATCACGTAGGTGATATGAACCACCTGAGCTTCCACAGCTGTGCAGAGAAGATGAGGACAAGCAAAAGGGGACCTTTAGGGCCATACCTGGAGTGGATGCTTCCGGGTTTTGAAGGCACCCTCAAATAGTCTTACCTGTTGTTGCTACTCTAAATTTATTTTTTTAATCATTTGTTAGGTGTATAACCCACCTTGCTTCTTACAATGAACTCAAAGCAGCTTACGTAATTCCCTTCCTCCTGCGCTCAATATTGTCCCCACAACGATGCTGCAGGGTAGGTTAGGCTGAGATTCTGTGACAGACCCAAAGTCACCCTGTTGGCTCCATGGCTGAGTGGGGACTAGAACTCAGATCGCCTGAGTCCTAGTCCTGTGCTCTTAACCACTACACCACACTGGCTCTCTACATGAAAGGTAAAATACATATCTTTTGCAATACAGTGGCATTGGCTTTGCAGGCATGTCTGAATGGGTGCTTCTGTTCTTTCTTTTGCAACAGAGTTGGCTGGGGGAGGAGGAGGACTTGAAGAAGGAAGGGGGGGGGGAACTGTTGCCATTAAAAAGAAGGGAAGGAGGGAAGGAGAGAGGGAGGAACGCTCCTTTCCTTCAGTGTTATGTAAGCAGAGGGCCCATTAGTAGCACTATCCTGAGGGCACACGCAAAGCGGGCACCAGCCCTGATGGGGAGGCCAAGAACAACCATGCGGGAACAGACAGAAAGTCTATCAACTATTTCAGTGGTTCCCAGTCATTTTTCACTTGGCAGCCTACTTCCATAAACTGTACCCATCATATTAGCAAAATGTTTGTAATTAATATAGTCGCTGTTATTTCAAATAAGTGTAAATAAATAGCCCCAAAAGGCAATGGAATAAAAAGGCGACTAGTGCATACGCCTTTCAAAAATCAAGACACAATGAATTCAAGTAAATGTATCACAGATTGCATAAAAAGGTACATTCCATTAATCAATACACTACATTTGTTATTTATTAATTGAAACCCTTCAATATGTTTTGAAATAATATTTATAAAACACTCAACACATATTTTTGTTGAAAATGTCTCGCTCATTGAACCCTGCTCGCAGGACCAACTGAGATGTCCACTTAATATGGAGGGAGGCACCTGTGTTGGGGGGTGCTGGGTATGTGCACTGAGTGGTGTGTTTGCAACACATTGTGTAGGGAGGGACTCCTACCATTTGCCAAAATAACAAAGCCAAAGCGAAGGGTTGGGCTTTTCCCAAGGTTAAATAACAAAGAAAACCTACTCCTCCATTTGTCATAATGTTCAATTAATTCCACAACTTTTGTCTTACACTGTTGACATATGTGCCTTTTCCTGCCATTGTTCATTGTTTTCATGTGCCCCTAAATGTCCTGGTTCGTGCCCATGGGGGTACATGCACCACAGGTTGGGAATCACTGATCTATTTCATTCTGTGGACACAGTGGCCAGCCAGTGCCCATGGAAAACCACAAGCTGGGCATAAGTGTATCGTCCCACTCACATTGCCAGCATGCCAACAGCAAAGCTAATAGCCCTGGCTAGCCTTCTCCTCCATTAATTTGTCTAATCCCCCTTTAAAACCATCCAAATTGGTTCCCATCAATCTATCTTCCATTGTTTAACAATTTCAAGAAGCACATCTTTTAATCTGTTCTGAATTTCCCCCTAATCAGCTTCATGGGATGTCTCTATTAGGTTCTCGTAGGATGAAAAAGGGAGAAAAATAACTCCCTATCCAACCTCTCTACATCTTGATGCACTACATCAGCTGAAAATATCAGCGTCCCCTTCCCTTTGAAGCTCAGAGCAAAAATGACAATGACAATTCTACAGTTCATCAAAAGCATGATTCCCCCCCCCCCCCACCGCTCTTGAGCTCCTGTTTTGCCATTCCCTCCCCACTGCTGATGGATTTTTCTCCAGGGAAGATGCACCTGTGAGATTTGCATTTTCTTTCAAACTTGCTTCAGCTTGTGTGGTGAGAGAAGGCTGGGCATCACCTTGTTATGTTTTGCATTCATTTTCTGAAAGTAGGTACCAGGCATGTAGTTTGTGTGCTAAATATTTGGACACATTCTTATTTATTTTCCTTTCTTTTCTCAGATAACTGTATCTGACAGAATTGTCTCGACTCCTTTCTAAGAAATAAAACAAAATCCACTTGAGCTCATACTTGTTCAGCATTGTAGAATGCACAGGACTGACATTTTTTAGCTTACTGGAAATTTATGGATCCCTGTAAAGCCATTTAAAACAAATGTAGAAGCATTGTTTAAAATTTATGTCACAAATTGTGTTGTTATAATAACCGTCTCAGCTTACTACTGTTAAATCCATTGCTAAGGATTCCCCAACTGAATCATTGCTGGTATGCATTGTTACAAACATTGGGATAAATTGTCATGGGGTAAGGCATAGTATTATTTACAGATAACGGTGGACTTCGCCTGCACACAGCAGCTCCTGGGACCTTAATAGTTGCTGCATGGAGAATCGGCAGATACAGCTCATCATGCAGCAGTGAAAGCAGGCACTTTGTCTTCATATTATTAAAATGGGCCAGGCAACCATGTCCTGTGAGACTACCATCCCCCTTACCAGTCTGCCCAGTCACTAAGGTCATTAGATAGGCCCTCCTGGTGGTTTTATATGAACCCAAAGTGCGTTTGGAGTCCATTCAGAGTATCATAGAATCATAAACCAGTAGAGCTGGAAGAGGCCAACAAGGCTGTGGGGTCTAAGTTAGAGCATCCCTAGCAGATGGCCACCCGGCTGCATCTTGAGTGCCTGCAGTGTGGGGGAGTCCAAAACCCCTCCAGGTCATTTCTTCAATCCTCATGTTGCTTGAACAAGAAGTTCTTCCTGATGTTCAGCCAGAACCTGGCTTCCTGCAACTTGAGCCCGTTATTCCATGTCCTGCAGTCTGGGTTGATCAAGAAGAGATCCTAGCTTTACTTTTTGTGACAGCCTTTCAAGTACTTGTAGAGTGCCATCATATCTCCCCTCAGTCTTCTCTTCTCAAGGCAAAACATGCCCTGTTCTTCCAATTTTCTCATAGGGTTTTGTCTCCAGTCCCAGAACATCTGTATTGCCCTTCTCTGAACCCCTCCAGTTTGTCTACGTCAGGGGTCCTCAAACTTTTCCAGCAGGGGGCCAGTAAAAAGCTGCTGGTGCTGGGTGCGGGTGGGAAAGGTGATGCTGGGGCTGGCACAGAGGTGGGGGAGGCACGTGCAGGTGTGCGTGCGGTGAGGCAAGGTGAGGCGAGGTGCGGGCAGGTGCATCCAGTGAGGGGAGGTGAGGCACGGGCATGCACCGTGAGGCGGGTGCACGAGGCAGTGGCTTGATTGCTTGGAGATGGTTTTCTTGAGTGAGCAAACCGCTGCCTCTCTGTGCATGGGGTGCACGCGCGTACAGTGGGTCCAAACGGGCATGGTGGACCGGATCCAGCCCCCAGGCCGTAGTATGAAGACCCATGGTCTACGTCTTTCTTAAATGGTGGTGCCCAGAAGTGTATTGGTGCTTTCTCTGTGGAACTCCCTGCCCATTGATATTGAGCTGGCACAAACGATCTTACTTTCAGCATCTGTTAAAGGAATGTATTTAAAGTCACTTCCCCTGCCTAAGCAGCCACAGTATTCTTAGTGTAACTTACAAAAACTTTAACTCTGTATTTTCAGTCTTTCTTTTTTCTTCCTTTTTATTGTTTACTGCTCATTAATTCTCTTGAAGGTAGGGGGATACACAAATCTTTTAAGTACATAAATCAATACATCTAATAGTTAAAGCTTCTCTTTAGCTTTGGTGTGGCTATGAACAATTAATGATAATTACTGAGCAGTCTGTAGATCAAGTCATTCTGGCCCCTGGTAACTGGGCCGTTCTTCCCTGCAGGTTGGGAGGAGGCAGTGAAACTAGTCTAACTAGTTGAGGGCTGGGCGGGGATGCCCAGAGGCCTGGGAAAGAAATTTTAATTTAGGAACTGGCTGAAAGGTTTTCAAAATGTCTTGCTGGCTGAAATCAGGGGGCTCAGGGGAGGTTTTGGGATGCAGGCTTTGTTTTGGAAGTGATACAGTGTGCTTGTTTCTGGACCATAAAGATGGTGGATATGGCTGTACATCCATGTGTGTGCAAAACATTTATCTAGCAAGTCCAAAGTGGTCCAGATGAGCTCAGTAAAGCGGACACACATCCAGTCCGGCCTTACTAACTTGGCATGCATAAGCCTCTGGTATTCTCTTCCCCAAAAGGAAATTCCCCAGCACGGTGTCTTCTTTCAAAATTGTTTCTCCCCACTGCTGCAATTAGGCTTTAAGAAAAAAAAGAAAAAATCATGCCAATGGAGATTTTTTCAAATCTAATTACAGTGCAGGGGTGAATGTTGGCTGCGGCATGAACCCCTCAAAAATTGCCCCTCAGTTGCTGTGGGGGAGAGGCAATGTCTGGAACTGGAAGAAGAGTGGGAATTGGAAGGGCTGCAGTGAAGAAACTGAGAAAGAACATCAGATGTAAGAATGTTTCACCTGAGACCAAGGCTAAGACCATCAACACTATTGCATGATAGGAAAGCTGAACAGAGAAGAAAAGTGACAGGAAGAAAATGGATGTCTTTGAAACATGGTCCTGGAGGAGAGAACATCCTGGACCCCAACAGAAAGATGAACAAGTGGGATCGATAGATCAAATCAAACCGGAACTTGTTTTGGAAGCAAAAATGACACAACTGAGGTTGCTGTAGTTCAAGCACATCCTGAGCAGATTAGACTCACTGGAGAAGACAGCCATGCTAGAGAAAGTTGAAGGCAGAAAAAGAGGTAGACCAGCTATGAAATGGAATGATTCCCTAGAGGAAGCCACAGAGCTGAGCAGGGCTGTGAAGAACCGAGCATTTTGGGGGTATTCATTCATAGGTCACCATAAGTTAGAGACAACATGATGGTGCAGAACAGAAACAACACCCAATAATACAAATGGAAAAGATCCAGCTAGATCTGTGCTTTCTTTTCTCCAGCTACTCAAATGGTGTAGGCAGGGAATAGTGCTAGGAGGATAGGCAAGCTGGGCCAAGGTGTGGAAAGATGCAAAACCTGAGGCCCAGAGGCCCAGTCTGGTCTTCTGCGGTTCCTCAGATGGCCATGCTCCTTCTCCTGCCCAGTGACTTTTCTCCAACTATTGATCATTGTTGGTGTCCCAGGTTTTGTGTTTTTCTCCATTCTAAAATGGCACTCCTAAGGCTTACATAGTGGCATTAAGAACTTTAATTTTAAAAATGCTGTTATATTATATGTTTTAGCTCTGCCCCCTTTGCCTTTTGCCCTGCAAACCCCTGGAATGACATAATGCATAGTTAAACTATGGAGTTCAGTTCCACAAGGTATAAGAATAGCCACCAGCTTTAAAAGGAAATTGGACAAATTAATGGAAGATGCAGCTGTCAGTGGCTACTAGTCCTGATTGTTTTATGCTACCACCAATGTCAGAAGCAGCATGCCTCTGTATACCACTTGCTGGGGAACATGAGTCAGAGGGTACTGTTATAGTCATGGCCTGCTTTTGGGTTTTTTGTGGCAGCATGGCACTGTATGGACAGAGTGCTAGACTAGCTGGACTTTGGTCTGATGCAACAGCACTCTTTGTTCCTAGTCTAGGTTGGACTGTTTGCCAAGCAATATTGCTTGCTCTCACTGGAACCAGCTCTCAACAATCCAAGCAGAGTTATCTTCTACCAGCATTAGCTGATATGTTTTATCTGAAGATGGCAGAATCTGAAGTTCTAAACTAAGACCTTTCTGCATGCAAACAATGTTCTGTACCCTCCTGTACTGGCTGAAGAACTGACTTGAAGATGTTTCAGGAGATCAGCCAATTAGCACTCTGCACAGCCAGCTTTTGCTCCAAACAGGAAGGTCCCATTTATCAAGTTTCTGTAAAATAAATAGTCCAAACCAAAAACAAAACAAAAACTGAGTTTGCTTCTCAGTGGACGGTACATCCAGACACCTCCTCATGGGTTTTTGTATAAGTTGCAGAGAACAACATGAAGCAAGACCTGCAGCAAAAAGTGTGGTTTGCTTAAAGAATGGTCCGTGAAGCACTTTGAACGTTCTGCAGCACTAGATAAAGCTGCATATCACATGCCAGGACTTTTGCTGACAGCCACTTTAGTGCAGGAGTGAGCAACCCAGGCAGCATGGATGCATCTCATTCAACCCCAATGAGCAAGTCTTCCCCAAACAGCCCTCTTCCCATCTGAATAGGGAGAGAAGAGGAAGTACGGATCTAGCTGGGTTTATGCATGCCAAAACCTTTGCCATGCCTTTCCCACCAGAGCAGAGGGAGAAGAATGCTTTGAAAGTAATCTGCACTTTCTGAAGATGTGCGCATGCATGGAGTTGACATTTTAATTGGGTTATATGTACTCGAATTAATTTAGCCTTTGCTGCTTGATTTTATTTTGATTTTATGTTTTCCTTTAAAGTATTGTATATAGCCCAGTCAGGTTTGGCTGTTGGGCAGTAATAAAGAACAATAAGATAATCCTGTGCATGCTTAGACAGAAAGAAATCCCAGAACTCCCAGCATTCCCCAGTACATACCTGGGACATACCTGGCTGGCTGGCATGAAGCTTGGGCAGGCTGGTCATGACCTCAAGTGTCATCAAGGTAATTCAGAACATTCCACAAGGCTAGAGATTGAGCAAATTCCCACCAGAGCTCCCAGTCCAACCCTCAGGTAGTCCAGCCTTCCAGTTTAGCATGGAAGCCACCTGTATTCAAATATGCCAATCAGGACTCATAGTGGGAATTTCAATCCAATGCACATCTGTCATTGCTACCTGGTCAAAGGTATAAAAGGGGACTCCGTCAGATGCTCCAGGTCAATTGCCATTTTGCTGTGATCCGACTAAATAAACTTTAAGATATTGTGCATATTTACAGCAAAATAAATGTGATAAAAATTAAAAAATGAAAAACAGATAGAATAAACATGTTTACCAGCCACAGGCAGCCTTCTAAGGTGTTGCTCAGACACTTTGAAGGGACTGTCAGTGGCCGTCAAAGCAGGGATCACAAAGCTGGCTGTCAAGCCAGCCTTCAAGAACTCCAGAGAGAAAGAAATGATAAAGGGAGAAAACCACAAAGAGCCACAGATGTCTCGGAACTGCAGCAGAGAGGAGGAGGAAAGGCAGCCCTGATGTGTGGTTGCCTAGGATACCCACGTGGGAGGACAGTGAGGGAAGGAAGGAAGGGCAAGAACAACCCACGGGCAGCCTAATCGTCTGCCAGGAGCACCATGGCTCATTTGCCCTAATCGACCCTTCATGCTTATTGCCCCAGTGTGGTAAGGGTGAAGTGGGCACCTGCCTGCTATTTTTGTACCTCGGGATCATTATGCTTTTTATTTATTTATTTGGCATTCTTAAGAGAGGGAGATTAAGACGGGCAGGGTGATAATGAACTTGGGAGAGCACATGCATGGTGTCTCTAGCCTCACTCATCACAGATGTTCAGACCCCAACAGATTCCCTCTGCGTGGAATGATGCCCTCGAGGGAAAAGGGGGTGTCCAGGCTGCCTCACACACATGTGCAAATGCATGCAGTTAAATCCTATATGAGTTGCATAGGTCCTTATGGGTTAAATCCTGTTGCCATCCGACTTCTCTGATCTATACACAACAAGATCACAAAAAATAGTGGCTAACATGTACTGCAAAACAGGTTTTGATTCTGATCTGCAATTCCTAGGAATTATTCAGCCTGCTAGTTTGTCCTTGGGCCAGAGAGGTGTCTGATACATACTACAGTGGCACAAGCAAGACCTGCATGCAGAAGGGCTGCTTGAAGGGCAAGATGTGCTGGTGCAGATTAATGGTGCTTGGGTGTCTCAGATCCTGCTCACACGACTTCCATCCATAACCGTCCTTCCCCCACTGAAAGTGAGAGACGGACAGCCCTCCTGAGCATGCCTCTTGCAATCAGTTCCTAGCCAGCAGCATAGTGCCCTTTGCAGCTGAACAGACCGAAGCCTCTTCTTCCTCTGGTTGAATTGTCTGCACACACAAATTGAGCTGGGATAGGTCACGAGGAATGCTGGCCTTCCCTGTCAGTCATTCATTCCACCTTCAACCATCTGATTTTTAAAAAAAATGGCAACCAGCTATATTTCACAACAAACATATATTATATTATTGTATTATTTCTTTACCAACCAAGCTCTCTTGGTAATTTTCAACAGCACATAAAATACCATCTTTCAATATAAAAATACATCTAAAATTAAATCATAAGAATTATGCTCCGCAATTGAAAAGCCAGATTGAAAACCAAAGTTAAACAAGTTTAACAAGTAGCAGAAATTATGACATAAGACCTATTAAATAGTTGCATTCACATTTGCCTGTTCCTGAGCTCAGGGCCAACTCTGACTTGTACATGCATCTCAGCAAGGTAGGTTCAGCTGGAATGCTGCCTCCAGGTGTTTGTGGTCCCTTGGCAAGACACCTGCCATCAGCCTCCACCTTCAGTGAATCTATCTACCTTCTTAGCAACTTTCCCACCAGCTGCTCTTGCTGCTCACCCTCTTTCTCATCCTTGCTGCCCTTTGTTTGCTTGCCTGACAGAGAGCCAGAGAGCAAGTCGGAAGCAGCATCTGCACCTTCATCACCGCCTCCTCCTCCTCAGCAACATTAGGCAAAGAAAGTGGCAGGTGAGCCTGCAGCTTGCAATTGTGAAGAGCAGGAAAACCTCCAATGATTCTTGTTGGTGGGCCTGTGTTGGGGTGTCCAGCCATGGCTTCCCTCAGTGCCAGCTCTGCTCTGATCAGCCTGGTGGCCAGGGAAGCACACCAATCACCACTGGTGCCCTGCTCTCAGGATGAGCCACCAGCTTCATCTCCTGGCTGCATCAGGGGTGTTGTAGGGAATTCAATTGATGGCTCCCTTACCCAGCTCTGTGAGGCAGGTATCAGTGGTAAGAAGTTGTGTGGAGGCCCTGAGAGCTTGGCAGTGGTCCTAGGATGAGACATGCTGGCGCTGGGCCTGCTCGAGCAATGCCTTGCTCACCTCCTCCTATCAGTGCTGTTTTCTTGGTATTCTCAGCTAAATCATCCTTCCCTTGCTGTCATTCCCTGTGGGCAGCATTCCATATGGAAGTCTCACGGGTGACAAGATCTCCAGCTGAGTCATAATGAAGTGTGAAGAGTGGGGTGGACTCTTGCCAAGGCAGTCAAAGCATCAGTGCCTCCTAGTGACTTGCAGAGCAATTCCCGGTATCTAGCAAAGTTACCTTTCAGGGAGCAAATGCATACTGGACCTTTACATTTGCAGTGTATTTTCTGAGCTATGCTAAGCAGTCAACATCCTTCTTGTGAGTTTCTTTGCCATGCCTTAAAAAAAAAGATGTCGCCACTGCAAAGCATAGCAAGTTTATCTTTTACAACAGGAATGAGAAACCTTGGAGGGTTGGGAGGCCACACTGCCCCTCCCCCAACCCTCTGGGGTCTGCATCCGCTGCTGGACGTGGCAGCTGTGCAAGAATCCCAGCGATTCTATGGGAAAACAAGGTGAGTGGCACTGTTTGGAACTCCATTTTTCAGAGAAACAGGATATGCAATTATAATGCTGGCTCCCACCCTGCTTTGCTGCAAATTTTCTAGCTATGTGTATCAATCGTGTGTCTAGAGGGGTATTTCTGAACAAGGCTGAGGCTGACATGCCAGTGACTAATGCAGAGCAACTCTTCCCCACAGAAGAGAGGAATATCGTGTCTGGGTGTGGACTACACTCCTACGGCTAATAAAATCTTAAATTGCTGTACATAAGAGATCCTTCTGCAAAAGTGAAATCTCCTGCTCCTCCTCCTAGCAGGGATTCCATGGTACCGCAATGTAGCACTTAACCTCTGAAGACTTAAAGCCCTAGTAGGCACTCAAGAAAGACATGGGGCTCATTTGCTTTGTTGCCAGTAGCTCTAATCTGCCGCTAGGCAAGTTTTCCAGCTCCCCGGGAAGGACATCAGTCAGCTATGATAGTATAGGAACTGCATTTATTTGATGTAACATACAATTTAGGCTCAGAAGGGCTCTGACTACTATAAACAGATATCCTTCCTTAACATTGTTGGAAAATCTGGTGTGACTTACCGCAGAGTTGCTGTATGGTAACGCAGCATTTAGCATTTATGGGGAATAAACACCGGCTAGATTCAGTTTAGAAGTCCAAATCAATGTACTTTATTAGAGCCTTTATACATCATTAAAGAAGGCTATCTAGCACTATTTAACCACAAACACTTGCCAAGCCTGGGTGCCTGAGTGTGAATAAGGCATGAGCTAGAGTTACTTGCTTCCGTCTGGGAGAGAGCACATGTTGCTTGTTGTAGAGCAAACAAAGGAAAAGAAAAGGAAGGTAAGGGAGTAGGAGGGAAAAAACCAGTGAAGTTACAGGACAACAAGGAGAATGAACAAGACAAATGGATATCACTCCCTAGTGTCTGGAAGCATGATGCATTTTCCTCTTATCCAGCACAAATAGCTCTGAAGAGGTTCTAATTCCCAATCCGCACTGGAAGGGAGATTCGTCTGCTACAGTGGCCTTCAGTTCAGATGACGGGTGGATGCCTTCACTCAACATGTTGGCCCAGCCCTTGCTGACATCAAAGACTCACACCCCAGCAGGAGCCCAATGCAGGCAGCCCTGGGCTTGCTTCCCCATTTCACCATTGCAGCCTTCTCACTCTGGCCCAGCTGAGGATGATGGTGAGGAGGAGCAGCAACAGACACCAGTGCCTACCTGCTCACGGACTCCCTGCCTGTCAGTGGCCAAGGGGCATAAATGCCAGAAGCAGTAGCGGCTGCTGACAGTGGCGGTGGGGACCACTGAGGGAGAGGGCCCTCTGAGGGTGTCTTGCCCAAGGGCCTCCAAAACTGGAACCAGCACTGAGTAAGAAGAGCTATGTTGGCTAGCCATGCCCCCCACCCCCACCCCAGGGCCCCGTTGATTTGAGTGATCTTGGGCAGGGTGCAACCAACTGAATATTTTATTTGAGATGATTTGGATGAGAAATGGACAGGCCAACTTTGCCTCCTGTGAAATTCAAATGAATCCTCACAATCATTTCTCTGTTGGGAGTATGTGACAAGAAGATCTCAACTCTTCAGGGAGGAATTTCAGACTGATTGCCCATTAAAAATAAATCACAGTGGCATGGCAACACTTTGGTTGCCCCATCTCAGAAGTATATTTCCCCCAAAACAGAGAAATTCTTCCAGACAAGAAAGAAGTTCTTCCAGACAAGACTTTTCCTGTGCATTTGCCCTGCTTTGTTCATCCTATTTAGGAGAGAAGGGCAATAGCATTGTAAACTGCCCAGAAAGTTTTGGCTATGGGCAGTATAGAGATGATGATCATGATCATGATGATCATGATGGAATCATGGCCGACTCACATAGGCTGATTAAAGGACAAAGGGAGGAACCAACTTCTCTGTAGAGGCAGGGGGCAGAGTTCATGGAACAAACCACTCAATTGTATCAATGAAGGGGATTCTGTAGGATGCCTAGTAACAAGTTAGAATTCTATCCTGTCTCTCTGACAGACCAGTCAGCAGGTAACAGTTTCAGCCCCTACCTGCTTGTTTTAGCAAGGGACTTGCCCTGTTGTTTTTGTTACAGTACTGTAACATTAAAAAAAATTACAACCATCAAGCTTAAAGGACTCAATAGAGTGCCCTGACAGGTTATTCAGCGACCTATAAATTCTAAAATAAATAAATAGATTCTATGCCACTGTTGCTTAGCTTATTGAATCACAGAATATTAGAGTTAGAAGGGGCTGGATGGCCATCGGGTCCAACCCCCTGCTCTTGCAGGACACTAAGGTACACCATCCAATTCTAATGACTGCCCAGGCGCTTTTTGAATGTCTCCAGTGAAGGAAAGTTACAACTAGGTTCCATGGTCTTACTGTTCTGACAGTGAGGAAAAGCTTCCTGGTATCTAGTCTACATCTGTTTTAACTTAAGTCTGGAATGAACAGGAAGAAATCTTGTCCTTCCTTTTTGTCACAGCCTTTCAGGGACTTGGGCACTGCTATCATATCACCCCTCAGTCTTCTCTCCTTGAGAAAGAACATGCTCAGTTCTCTCAATCTTTCCTCATAGGGCTTTGCCTCCAGTCCCTGAATCATCCCTGTTGCCTTCCCTTGTACCCTTTATAGCTTTTCTACATCTTTTAAAAACTCAGGTGCCCAGAACTGGACACAGTACTCCAGGTGAGGTCTGAGTAGTGCTGAGGATAAGGGAACTAATACGACATGGGTTTTGGAAGTTAATGCAGCCCAACATAGTATTTGCTGATTTTGCAGCCTTATCACATTGTTGGCCCATATTTCATTTGTGATCTACCACAACCCCAAGTTTCTTCTTATTTGCAATATTGTTGAGCCAAGTGTTCCCCAACAAGTGCATTTGGTTTCTTGTTCCTAAGTGGAGGACTTGGCATTTGTCCCTATGGAATTGCATTCTTTTGTTCTCTGCTCAGTGTTCTAACCTATCAAGATCACCCTGTTTCTTATCTTTCTTCCAGGGTATTTGCTATTCCACCCAGCTTTGTGTTATCTGCAAATTTAATTACCTTTCCTTGTTATGTTCTCATTTAAATCATTAATAAAAATGTTGAAGAGTACCAGTCCCAGGACAGAACCCTGCAGCAAGCCACTTGTCACCTCTCCCTAGTTTGAGAATGTGCCATTGAGGAATGCTCTTTGAGTCCAATTGTGGTTCAACCTGATGGTTGCACTATCTAGTCCCCTTTTTGATAGTCTGCTAATCAGGATATTGTGGGACACTTTGTCAAAGGCTTTGAGATAGATTATGTCCACTGCATTCAGTCCAACTGGGAGGCTGGTCAGTCAAAAATGAAATTGAAATTGAAATGAAGCTCAAAAAGCATCGACTTAGAAACAAGCCCTGTGTATGGATATGTTTCTTGGATGAACTCTGTTGCTGCTATTGTGCTCTGCCATCATTATATATATAGGAATAAATCAGTATATGAAGCATTGTATCCTGTGGGTCAGATGCAGAACCACTCATGTGCTCAGCAACACCCCTGCTTATACAATTGAGCCAAGTTCTTTTTGGATCCCTGGCTCCTTTTGGACAATGTTTGCTGGGCTTTGAAAAATAAAGTATAGGAGTTTCTTAATATGGCTGCCACATTCCTCACAGATGAAAACTACATAATCTCCTCATAACCACCCAAAGGCAATTGTTTCTTCTTGTTCGCATAGAACACCCAGCCCTCTGCAGCCTGATGCCTTCCAGGTGTGTAGAAGGAACTCCCATCATCCCCACCCAGCATAGTCATCAATGAGAGAGCTTAATACGCCAATGCCTCTGCAGGATACCAGGGCATGGAAGGGTGATACCCCTACCTTTCTAACCTCTAAGAACATAAGACCATAAGGAAAGTCATGCTGGACAAGACCAAAGGTGCATCCAGTCCAGCGATCTGTACACATGGTGGCAAACCATCTGCCCACAGGTTTCCTCAAGCAGGATGGGTGTAAGACCTCCTCCTACCCAAGTTCCTCAGCAACTGGTGTGTGCAGACAGGCCACCTCTGGCAAAGGAGGCAGTCCCTAGCCAGCAAGGCTAGTAGCCACTGAGAGCCTCCTCCCTCATGAATCTGTCCAGTCCCCTTTTAAGGCCATCCAGGTTGGCAGCCATCACCACTTCCCATGGCAGCAAATTCCATAGTTTAACTGCATGCTGTGTGAAGAAGTACTTCCTTATATCTGTTCTAAACCTCCCACCAATCAGCTTCCTGGGATGATCCTGGGTTCGAGTGTTATGGGAAAGCAAGAAAAATGCTCCCTCTCCACTTTCTCCATACCATGCATTCTTTAAAACACCTCTATCCTATCTCCCCTTACTCACCTTGCTACGACCCCCCATATAACTCACTTTGGAGTACTGGTGCCACAGGGCAGCCTTCAGATGACGAGTCAAATCCGCCACGGCAGCCATTTTGTGGTGCCCAGGGTAGTTCTTTAAATGCCACAATGTGCTCAGGGGTCCAAAATGGCTGGGAGGCTGTTGAGGAAACATTGTAACAGGGGAAAAGCACAAGTTTGAAGAGGCTCTGTGCATGGAAAGGAGATTAGCTTAGTGCCACAGCACATGCTTTGCATGCAAAAACCTCTAGTTCTCAAGTTTAGTCAGAGGCATTTTTCCTTTAAAGGGGTCTCCAAGAGAACTGACTGGAAAAGGAGTCCAGAGAGAGATCCAGTGTGGCATAGTAATTAGAATGCTGGACTGGGACTCAGGAGCCAACTGGGTGACTTTGGGCCAGTCACTGACTCTCAGCCTAACCTACCTCACAGGGTTGTTGTGAGAAGGAAAAGGGAGATGAGGCTATGTAACTTGTCTTAGATTTCTTGCAGGAAAAGTGGTGGGATATAACTATAATTAATCAAATAGAATAGAATGAAATGAAATGAAATGAAATGAAATGGTCCTATAGCTCCATTGCCAGTCACAGAAACAAACACTGGTCTGAGTTAGTATCAAACCTTTTTGTACAGCACAGATACTCCAATTTTCCCAAAAATTCAAACATCAATATAAGGTAATGAATCCATTAATTGGATGATCAATGTTGCTATTCTGGAATAATGGTTCTGCAGCAGAACATGGTGCTTAGTGGGTTTCCCCTTTTTAAAGCATCGATCATGAACGAATCCTAGGCAGTTGCCATACTTAATTTTCTGTGCATTGGAGCAGACACTTTTTCCCAAGGAAGGAGATGTCTCCCTTCTACAGCCTCTCATTTGCGTACAGAACCTCTTCATGTATTTAACTTATGGTCATCCTTTTGTTGTGCACATGTTTCTCCTGCTGTTTTTCTTGTTGCTGCTCTGTGTGGTTGTTAAGTGCTCAAAAGGCAGCTCATCACCTGAAGTGGCCTTGGCATAGGAAGATGGTCCTGTTCAGTCCTCTGGAGGCACATCTGCAGCCCGATCTCCACAAACATCATGGTACCCATGGGAACCTCAAACGGTGCCCACATTAAAAAAATAAAAACAAAAACCTAGGAAACATTAGGGTAGTCTTCTTTCCAACCTTGCAATTTCCCTCCCCTCCCCTGCCTCAGCTCCATTAGCAGGATCCCATGACAGCCGCATCTTCCACTCTGAAATAAGGTACTACATTGAGTGTTAGCCTTTCCATTCACAATCGGGTGGAAGCCTCTGGGAACGGAAGGAGCATGTGCAACCTTCCCTGCTGCCTGGAACTGCCCACAGTGTGTCCAATGGGGAAAGCAGAATCAAGAAACAAGCCAGAATTCTCCTCCTCCTCCCACTACTGGAGGTTGTTGAATGGGAGAGGGGGTACTGGATGTGAACTGTGGTTTTAAAAGAGAGAAAGGAGTGAGTTGCATCTGTAATGCATCCTTCCCGACATTTCAGAGGCTTCACATATTCATTTTTGTATCCCTCCTCATCAATATACCTGGTGCTATAAAAGAGAGCACCTTCTGTTTTTGGAAGATCTCAGTGCATTCTTAAGCATAGTAGCTCAGCGTTGGCACCAACACAAGAATCTTGCGTATTTATTTGTTTCCTAGTAATGGAAGTCTGTGTGGTGCAGTGGTTAAGAGCACAGGACTAGGACTCAGGCGATCTGGGTTCGAGTCCCCGCTCAGCCACGGCGCCAACTGGGTGACTTTGGGCCAGTCACAGACTCTCAGCCCAGCCTACCTTATAGGGTTGTTGTTGTGAGGATAAGTGGAACAGGGGAGGTTGCCATCTTGTCCTTTCCTTTAGGCAGCAAATGTCATGGTCTGGCCCTGACCAGGACAGTACTAGAAAACAGGGTTGGTTCCTCACCAATGGGGGGCATTGATGTTGAGAAACAGAGCCTTTAATCTTTCAGCTCCCTTTTTTGCAATCACAGACCGCTCCTACCTATGTTATAAGTTTTCTTATCTCACAAGAGGATAAGTACGCATTGCTGCCACTAATTAATGAGGGCATAGTTGAGTCATTATTGCAACAGAGAGAGAGAGAGAGAGAGAGAGTGCGCAAGCTGGTAAACACACACAAATGAGAGGACAGAAGCAGGAAAAGCTGCTACTTTCTCTCTGGTCTAATTATGTGAGGTAGACGAGGCCATAAGTAAGCAAGGCAGAAGTGGAATATAGTCACAGTACTGGCCCCAAACCCTGATCTGGAAGTTAGGATTACAACTAAATACAAATGCAGCGTATGTGGTGGCAACAAAAACACAGCACTGGGAAGTAGACTGGCGGCGGCAGCAAAAGGGAAGGAAATGCTTAATTCTTGAGAGGGTCTCTGTTGCTTCAATCTATTGGAAACGAGGCCGCAATTCTATGCATGTTCAGGCAGAAAGAAGTCCTCTCTTTTGCGTTTAAGGTGCAATTTTGTGCATGTTTCAGCAAGAAAAGGTCCTACAATTCCCAGCATGGGAATTCTTTCTGTTGAAACATGTACAGGATTGTGTTCCTAATTGTAGGAAACTGTATTTTAGGAACATTTGGGTTGCACAGTTAGACAAAACAGTCCTACAAAAGTCCTAGCTCCCCCTTCAGCCAGCCATGCCTGTTGGGGAAAGCAAAGAGTTGTAGGGCTTTTTATCTCTGTGTGAATAACATTTTTAATAAGTGGAGTCTGGACTAGTTTAGTATATATAGAGAACTTTGGGTATTTGGTGGCATAGAAATATGATAAATGAAACAGAATTAAAAGTTATTGCCATGGCAATACACCTGTGCCTGGGCTGTACTTCAGAATGTCAATAAGGGTGCTCAAATGATTTAAAGATCCTCCACATAAAAAACAGAAAGACTTAAAAACATAGAAGACAAGCATGTCAAGAAGAAAGGTTCTAGCCTGGCTTTCTCCCTGACATGCAGACTTTCTACATGCAGGGATTTTTAAATTTTTGCATAGAGACTCTCAGCCCAACATAATTCACAGGGTCGTTGTTGTGGGGATAAGATTGAGAGCAGCAGGAGGAGAATGATGCAAGCCACCTTGAGTTATTTGTAAGAAAAGAGGCAGGATAGAAACTTAATAAATGAATAAATAGAAACTTAGTCCATCATGGCAGTCCCCACTTGCAAACTCAAGTTGTACTGTCTTGTTTCTCACCTCCATGAGAACTAGTGAATTCAGAATGCACAAGCAGTTAGCAGTGTGGCCACTTGTGGATGGCCAAAAAGGAGGAAATGTACCTCTCTGTAACCCAAACATGCTTGCCCAACCACCTGTATGTGTCCTTCATTTGCATTCAGACAGCAATGCAAGCTAATTAACTTTGCACAGTGTGTAGTTTCCACCCGGAAGGCCATGTAGACAATTCATTGCCATGGAGAACACCCATGTTTGCTTGATGCAAAGGGAGCCATCTAGTGCAAGTTCCTCGCATAAGAGAATCAAAGCTTTATTGAGCATTTTCATCTACCTGCACAGAGTAACATAGGAAGCTGCCCTCTACTGGGTCAGATCAGTGGTCTCTTGTTCAATATGCTCTCTTCCAGCCTGGCCAACCTTGTTGTTGTTGCTAGTCGCGAAGTCGTGTCCGAGCCATCGTGACCCCATGGACAACATTCCTCCAGGCCTTCCTGTCCTCCACCATCCCCGGAGTCCACTTAAGCTCACGCAGACTGCTTCAGTGACTCCATCCAGCCACCTCATCCTCTGCCGCCCCCTTCTTCTTTTGCCATCTATTGTTCCCAGCATTAGGCTCTTCTCCAGGGAGTCCTTCCTTCTCATTAGGTGGCCAAAGTATTTGAGTTTCATCTTCAGTATCTGGCCTTCTAAAGAGCAGTCAGGGTTGATCTCCTCTAGGACTGACCAGTTTGATTGCCTTGCAGTCCAAGGGACTCACAGGAGTCTCCTCCAGCACCACAATTCAAAGGCCTCAATTCTTCGGAGCTCAGCCTTCCTTATGGTCCAGCTAATGCTCTGCAAATGGTTTGCATGGCACCTCTCGGGATTCCTGACTATTGGTTATGCTGACAGGCTGAGGAGAATTGCAGCTCAAAACATCTGCAGAACACCAGGTTTGAGAAGACCTAAGATCTCACATAATTCACTACCTGATCCTTTCAACTGGAGGTATCAAGGACTAAGCATGGACTAACCACTGTATTCGAAAGAAGCTGAATAGCCTAAGCTACAAACATGTTACATCTGAGGAATAATGCTGGGCCTCAGTTAAACTGGACAAATCTTAAACAAATAACTTAAGCATTCCATCAAAGGCAGCATAACTTGGGAACTCACATTTGCTGATGTAGCATGTAGTTCTGCCCACATTTTTCCATTACAAATCTGGACCATTATGATGACTCAATTTGGGATCTGATGCAAACAGCACCAGCTGCTCCAGGATATATCTCAGGAAACAAGTTGTTGCAAAAACACCCATATTTAAATTTATTTTTTTAACTTTTAAAAAAACTGTTGCCATTAAATGCAACAAAAACATAATTAGATTTATAAAAGGAATGTCAATATGCCAAAGATAGCAAATCTGAAGTAATTACTCCCACATCAACCATAACATTACCCAACTACTAATCTTTATCACTCTAGATTTAACAGAACATAATGTACAGAAGGAGTTTGCATGGTGCACCGAAAGGATTTCAATCAGAACCAAAACCTGCATTTCTGAACAGGTCTATCTCTTTGGAAGGGAACTTGTCAGCCATGGATGCTTCTAGAAACATAGAAACAGAGCAAGTCAGAAGGGGTCTCCCGGGCCATCTAGTCTGACCCCTGGCTCCAGCCGGCTCCACTCACGACATGCCCACCATGTGCATTCTAGATTGAGGGTTCTTAGTACTTGATTCAAAAGACAGAGACTGGGTCCAGACAACATGATAACTCACATTCAAAAGCTGAGTATAAATTGAGTGTGGGTAGTAGGTCATCATGATGTCTGATAACATTCAAAATGTAGGTTATCATGATGTCTGAACCCAGCCAAGATAATAAAGTATGGTGGCAATCCACAGTTCATCACTCAACAACAAACTATGGGTTATCTGCATGAATTGTTTACAGTTAATGTATGGGTTTTTAATGCAGCTACATTCAGACAACCCGATAACTAATGCTTCAAGGACAACCCACAGTTCAACCAAAATCCATACTTAAACTTTGAGAGTGGGTTATCATGATGTCTAAACCCTGTCATTGCCAAACTATTTTGTCTTTTCCTCCTTAACAATTTTTCTTTGGCTAAAAAAAGAAAGAAAAAGAAAGTAGGATTAAGTAGTAGAGGAATATATGAGGGTTACAAATGGGTAACAACAAGATGCAGATAAGCTGGAAGGAGTTCACTGGAGGGCAACAAGGATGATCCAGGAAGAGGAAACAAAGCCCTGTCAGGCGATATTGAAAGAACTGGACATGTTTAGCCTGGAAAAGAGAAGACTGAGGAGAGATATGGTAGCACTCTTCAAGTGATTGAAAGGTTATTTCTCAGAGACAGGACAGGATCTCTTCTTGATCATTCCAGAATACAGGACATGGAATAACAGACTTAAGTTACAGGAAGCCAGGTTCTGACTGAACATCAGGAAGAACTGCCTGACTGTTAGAGCAGTACATCAATGGAGCCAATTACCCCAGGAGGTGGTAGGCTCTCCCACACTGGAGGCATTCAAGATGCCACTGGACAGCCACCTGAGAGGGATGGTTTAATTTGGGCTCCTGCACTGAGCAGGGGGTTGCAGCTGATGGCCCTCCGATAAGTAGGCTGAGAGTCAGGGAGCAGGCAAATGCAGGTGAGCAACCTGGTTGCAGTGATGAAGGGGAAGATCAAGTCCAGGGTCTCTTGTCAGTGGACCCCTGCTGGAGTGGCAAATACCCAGCCATGCTTACCTTTGAATCTTGTCTCGTCTGAACTGAACCCCTGTAAAATTCCTTGAATGAATGGTTAAGCTAAGAGCATGTTAGGAGCCTCTTCTGGAAAAGGCCCTTCCCTCTTTTGCATATAATCATCTACTGGAAATTTAAATCAACCAGGTGGGAGAAACAGAGTAGGACCCCCCCCCCACACACACAAATCAAGTTGCATGTGTGTACAGTGAAGTGCATAGTGTCCCAGCTCATGACTCAGAGGTCTAACCAACCTCTCTGTGTCTCTTTCCTGTCTCTGTCTTGGATCCCTTCCCTGCCTCCCAGCAGCTCATCATGAAAAATTCAGCTGTCATGCAGGTTCTTTCTCTCCATCTGCTAGTGCCAAAGGAAAAGAAACTTCCAGTAGAATCAGAGGCATGTGTTCAGTGAGGCCTGCTCCCCATTAAATGCAGCTGGGATGGCCCCTTAATGCTATGAGAGCATGGAAAAAATAATCCAGAGGAAGAATAAAACTTTTATTTCCTGGGTGCTGGGACCAGTTCTCTTCCCCACATACCTTCAGCAGACTTAAATGAGACCTTAGAAGCACAGTCTTTTCATTAGAGCTTAAGAGGTTACCAAACACCTAAACCAAAGTAGCATTCTCCTGGATATGTGGGTGGAGCATTTACCCATGTGAAGAGTCCGATCCCATCTGAAATATCGCCTCATTCACTCCCTTTCAGCAAAGCTTTTGGCTCCACCCTCAGGGTGGCTTGCGCAGCTCACAGGCTTGATGGCGGGAGTTCCGTGTGTTTTGCCCGTCGTCTTCTGACTGAGGCAAGGAATTCCCTCAAAATTTGATCCCCTGCCAGTTCTTAATCGTCTCCCTCCTCTCCTAAGGCAGGCTGGTTCTCATTCTTTGTCCAGGGATTTTCACTTGGCAACCTTGGAATTGCCATGTCATCTTCCCCACCCCCTCAGAACTGGATGAACTGAGGAGACTGTAATGTGCAAGGGCCGGTCCCTCTCTCTACAGTGGGTTTTTCACTGCAGAACCTTGTGGAGAGTTATGAGGGACTAGGTCAGGGTGAACAGATTTGGAGATGAACAGCAAAATCTCCAGAGCAAAAGCGAGTGGTGCTTTGGCCACTGCTGCTTTTATAAAAGGGCATGTGACCAGGCATGGATCCAGGGGAAGCAAAAGGGGTGCAGGCTCCTACTCCAGCAGGCATTTTTCATCACACTTGTAAGAACAAAGATGCCAGCTGAGGACCATGCCCCTTCTCCCTGCCACAATCCGGGCCTGCATACTCTGCTTTCCATGTATTTTCAAACAATACAGCCCTTTTTATTAAGAGGAAACAGTAGTATTATTTGGAAATGGTGGAATGAATGGAAAGGGAAACTACTGTATTTTTGCAGTTCTGCTATAGTACAGCACCACCTTGTGGCTGTGTTATGGAAGATATAAAAAGGCCACAAAAGACAGCCCCCCTTCCAGGAAAAAAGTGTAAAGGAGCCAATTAATCCATCAAAAATCCAGAAGCAGACGCTTTGGTATAGTGATGGGTTAAAAGCCTCATGTAGAGAAGCCCTGTATATCCTCATGCATTTGCTTTTAGGGTGGTTTGCCCTTAATTTATTTTTTCTAATTTTTTTTTGTAGTTCCCCAAGTATTTATTTATTTATTTATTTATTTAAAGTATTTATATGCCATCCTGTCACGAAAGCCTCAGGATGGCTCACATAGATAAAATACAATAAAATATAACATAAATAAATAAAATTATAAAATAAATAAAATAAAAGCGTTGAGGTTTATGCAAGCAGGCTGATAGCTTCTGCTTATGTGTGGGTGGGGCTGTTTTGGCTGCATAAAAATTGGCACTTGGAGAATGACTGCCACCTTCTTCTGGGTAAACACTTCATGCCTCAACAGCTCAACAGCAGAGAGAACTCAAGGAGTGAAGCTCTTTCTTGCATGGCAGGGGAAAGTTTGCTGCAGATATTACAAAATATAATGTGTGGTAAAAGGTACAAAAGCACTGCAATTTTCTCGCTTTAAGTTTAGCCGGGTGGGATAATCACAAAGAAAAAAAGACTTCTCATGTCGTCAAATCATTTTCCATTAGTTATTCCTAGCTGTTTCAAAAAGTGCAGAGTAATCAATTAAAATAATAAAAGACTAATGGAGAACACACTTAGTCCAAGAAAGATGATTTTTGAGACCGTACTATCTCCATTTTAAAAATTAATAGAGCTGTGAATGCTTATGCTTTTGCCTTAACATCTTACTCTGGGTTTCATAAAGCTTGAATATTACAGTTTGTGAACTGAGAGTCAACGAAATCCAACCAAAATGGTTTGTTCTTTGTCTATCTGTGGTCACCATAGCTACCATTTCAATCTGCTAACATATGTAGTATCATTTTGTTCTTCAATTCTTTCATCTGCAGAAGCTGTCAAGATTTTTCTTTGTACAAATCTGATATATTTGCACCAGATTTTGTCTTTGTTCACATTAGTAACTTGGTTACTATATGATTATATACTAGGAGGCTAAAACTTGGAAACACCTAGAAATTGAGATAAAGAGACTGATGCCTGATTTCCTTACATTCTATTACAGTCAACCCTCATTACAACATTTCTCTTTTTTCACATGCTCTGTACTTATAAAGTTCTTTTCTAAGGGGGTTTTCATCATCATCAGAATCATAATTAATAACAACACATGTATTCACTTATGTCCTACTAGGCATTGTTCAAAGAGACACAGTTACTACCTCCAGGCTTATGAATGCAGGGAGCAGAGCAGCAAGGCAAAAAGGAGGAGGAAGGAAATCAGTCAAGATTTTGAGCCCAAGTAAAATATACCGTATTTTTTGCTCTATAAGACTCACTTTTTTCCCCCTCAAAAGTAAGGGGAAATGTCTGTGCGTCTTATAGAGCGAATATGTGTGTGCAGTAAGTCTGTCAGATGTGCAGCCCATGGGGAAGCGATGGGGAATGTGCCTGTGATTATGTGCCCATTTGATTCAGAATATTTTTTTTCTTGTTTTCCTCCTCTAAAAACTAGCTGCATCTTATGGTCAGGAGCGTCTTATAGAGCGAAAAATACGGTAGGTCTTTAAATCTGGTTAGAACAAAATAAATGGAGTTGCGGAGCTCCATTGCTCCATGGCAGAATGCGTGCTTTGCATGAGCAAATCTCAAGTTCAGTCCCTGGCATCTCCAGCTGAAAGGCTTTGACGCAGATGATCCGTGGTCCTATGTTTGATGGTCTCTGCCAGTCAAGGAATACATTCTTGGACTAAATGGACAAATGATGTGTCTATGGAATAAGGTCCTTGTACCTTTCCATGAATGAAGTATGGTGTAGACATGGAGAAAAGGATGCAGGAAAGAAATGGAAGACAGAAGAAGCCATCCATTTGAATGGGAAGAAGGAGATGGCAGATCAGCTATGAATGATTTCTATAAGACCTCTGAATTGTAAAGAGTTTAAATTTGAATGGACTAAGGGAGAGGCAGCCTGGGTAGAGAATGGAAAAGCCAAGACAGGTGATTACAGCAATCTGGGTGAGGAAACAGAGTTTATATATCTTTGTCATCTCCCAGGGCCACTCCCATGCTTTCCAAGCATTTACATAGCTTCTTTAGTATGAAGAAAATGTAGTACTATATGAACATGGTGTAATGAACTGGATTGAAAAGCTCATGTGCTTTCTCAATTCCACTATACTGCAATGCTGTGTTGTTGCAGTGTAATGGAACACATGGAAAGAAAAAGCCTTGAGGGAGAAAAAAGACTTCTAAAGGAGCCACTCTCAATCCTGCAAAGAATCCAGAAGCAGAAGACTTGGTAAAGTGGTGGATTAAAAGTCTCATGTAGAGAAACCTGATGCATACCTGGATTGGTGGGTGCCCGGATGGGAGCCATCTTTACGCTCTTCTGAGATCTTTGGAAAAGCTGTGCCAAAGGGTACAACCCTATGAACACTCACCTGAGAATACACCTTACTGAATACTATGGACTTCTGAGCCAATGTACATAGAATCGCACTGTAAGGCTGCAATCCAATATGCACTTACCTGGGAGTATGTGCCACTTCTCATGCATAGAGTTGCTTCAATAGTATATTAAATGCACTGTTAAGGTTGTAAAATTTGGTTTTACACATAGCCCCAGAGAATGTAGTGTTTTCATCTTTGGCTTATGGCAACCCTCTGGATGAATGCCGTCTAAAATGTCCTGTTCTTTGACAACCCTGCTCAGCTCCTGCGAATTCAAGGCTGTGACTCCCTTTACGGAATTGACCCATCTCATAGTTAATTTTCCTTTTCTTCTTCTGCCTTCAACCTTTCCTAGAGTGATTGTCTTTCCCAGTGAGTCTTCCCATCTTATGTTCTGCCCAAATTATGAAAGCCTTAAATTTGTCATTTTCCCTTCCTTTTCCTCCTTTTTCCTGATTTAATCTGGGACCAACTTGTTTTCTTTTTGTCAGTCCAGGGTATCCACAAAGCAATTCTCCAGCTTGTATGTTGTAGTATAATTTAATTATGTTTTATTGTTATTTTATATAGTATTCTTATTGTATCTGATGTGCGTCGGAGAGCTTCAGCTATAGAGTGGTATAGAAATTCTTCTTTTCCTTCTTCTTGCTATATTACTAGACATTTATATTCCAAGTGCTTCTGATCAATCATATATACTAATAGCAAACCCATTCTCCAAATATATACCCAAAATATCACCATCCATGCTTGAGGAGCCCTCAAACCTTACTAATGTATAAAAATGGTAGAGAAACAGAAACCCTTTTAGGAATATGTGCAGTGGGCATGGGGAGTGGAGTTATGGGGAACACTGAAAACCTGCAAGGGGGTGTGGGAATAATTGAACAGACAATAACTGAAGATAGTGTGACTTGCTAGCTGAGATCCAGAATAGGATCCTTTTACACGGCAACATTTTGTTGCAGATCCTGCTTGTGCTATTCTGTTTGTTTCCTCTCAATCTTCATTTGATAGCCATGCTGAAGATCATAAACATCCTCACACCAAACTTCAGGGGCAAAGAACTGCGACTGTCAGTGATGTTATTATGTTAACTTAAACAACACACATTCCATAATGTGAAAATGTGATGCTAAAATGTGGGAAACCACATCTGAGTCTCAAGTTCTGAGAGTTGTGGGGGTTGGGAATTATATTTAGAAATGTCTTTCTTTGGTGTAAGGGGAAAAAAACCCAAACTGCTAATGAGAATGTGGCCACTTGATTTAGATTTTTTAAAGATGTCACTGCATTGTTACCACCTTAGCTTTGGAATTGCTGATAGTCCCTTACAGACATTTATAACTCTTATTCTGTCACTTATACTGTACTAAGACCATCTGCAACAATGTAAAATTAAAAGGCCCATTTTGACAACAACCTATAAAGCTCTATACAGCTTAGGTGTCAGAGCATCTATTCAGACCCTATGCTCAACCTCTGGGGCCTTTCCTTGAGTGCCAACACTGTGGGAGGGTTGGAGAGTGGCAACAAGAAGGAGGGCCTTTTCTGTGGTGGCCCCCATCATCTTTGGAACAATCTTCCTGCTTTAGCCCTCCTGGCACCAAACTTGCTATCTTCTCTGCACCAGGTTAAGATGGCCCTTTATGTAGAGGTCTTTAAAGATCTCCCTGGTTATCCAGGGGCCTAAGGGGATTATCCAGGTGATTCTTTTCCTTTCCAGAGTCTGTTTAACTATATATTAATTATTTTAAATTCATTTTAACATTGTAGTTTTTATGGTATCTGTGTTATATTTTGTTGTTGTTTTACACATTGTTGTAAACCACCCAGAGGGCTTCTGTACCGGCTATGAGGCAGTACAGAAACAAGGTAAATAACAATAGTAAGAATAATCAAGCCCCTTTCAATGCTACTATTCTATGATTCAATGGCCTCTACAGTGACATCCGGGTACAGCAAAGGTAGGTACCAGCCTCTGTCACTTGGTGGCCGAATGGCTTTTATGCAGTTTTTTCCTTCTATTTTAAAAGGTTGACATGTCTTTCCTGAGGTTGCAAAGCAAGTAAAAAGAGATTTAAGCTAAAATATGCTGGTATTATTTTGTTTTTGGCTCCATCCCTTTTCCCCTCAGCCCACCCACCATTGGAATGAACCTCCCAAGAGCTTCTCCAAAAGTGAATTCATCCCTCTGGCTGAAAGAGGCTCCTTACCATTGCTGGACAGGATACGTTACAGCCGAGATGGGGAATGTGCGGCCCTCCGTATGTTGCTGGATTGCAATTCCCATCATCCCTCTCCACTGACTATACTGACCAGAGTTGATAGCAGCCTTTATGACAGACATCCCTACAACCGTGGGAAGGGACTTTGGGAAGTTCTTCCTTTGCCTGCCGCAAAGGGAATGAATGCAGCTGAAGTTTCAACAGTGAGCTTAGAAGTGCAAATGGGACAGTGAGAGGGATGGGAGAAGCCACAATCCACAGGATCCTATAGCCTCACCATCCCCACCCATTGGCAGTATGTCAGACCAGCTGAATTTGTGTGAGTGTATGGAGAGGAATGGGAGGCCATGTAATACTGCTAACACTTCTTTTATCTGTAAGATTCAGTAATGCTCACATGTGCCTAATTTTTGGGTGGAGATCATAATAAGGGTAAACTCTATATTGGAAAGCATATCTACTTATGCCTATGTTTCCTTTAATGATTTGCCTGCAGCTTGTAAATAATTTAACACAAGGTCAACATAAATGAATTTTCTGTTCCCTTTGCAGCGCTAAAAACTGATATTAGAACACTAGAAGGATAAATACCCACTTTCAATAGCACCATTGATTGAGGAACTAAACACACTTTGAGCCTTAAAAAGGTGGTATTTAGATATTATCTGAGAATAGATAAATATATGGGTATTTAGACTCATAAACAGAATTTAGTCTGCCTTTCTTGAACCTTATGTGTAGCTGTGTTTATCAAAACATGTTTTTTCATATACACCTAGGTATATATTTCATATGCATCTGTTTAAGTTATTTATATTTATCTAATGCTGCAGTCTGCTATCAGATCCTGAAGTCTTCTCTTTATCAGAAAACAAGGGAAAATAAACAAAATAGAATGAGATAGCATCCACTACAAAGGTGACAGTGCATGTGTGCCAACCTATAACATATCTGGCTGCCCAATACATCATTTCACGCACCAAAGCCCTGACCTGAAAAAAGCTGGAGGTCTACCTGTGGGCATGCTATTCTGTTTTTCAGGAGAAAAAGCCAGACTTCATGTGCTTTAAGTAAAGCCAGATGATCCACAGGCAAAATACAGGATGTCAATGACAGAATGTATGGATACCTCATAAAGTAGAAATGAATGAAATATGGAGGTACACATTAAATGCCTACTGTGGAAATAGCCCTGGACACTCACAAAATTGAGCAGGCAAGGCTTTTCTGGCATAGTGGCATAAAAAGTGAAAAAAGGAACTTCTGGAGGGTGCTATACAATGTAGTGGCCCTTAACTCTGAACCCAGAGGGTTCTGGCCATCCAATTGAAGGCAGGAGGACTACAGAATCAAGAATTGCTTCTACACTCCACTTATCTTGCAAAATATTTCCATGGCCTGTTTTGACCTTCTAAAAGTTTTTCCCTCCTCAGAGGACAGCAGTACCTTGCTCCTCCCCTCCCTGCCTCCCCTGAGCCAGCTCTGAAAAGGGCCTTTCGTTTTCCAAGTTGAGCTGGCTCAGAAAGGGCCTGGCTAGCTGTGAGGGTGGGGCCCTCCAAGGCTGGAGTTCTGGGGTCTGACCTCAGAAGGAATTTCCAAGGCAGAGCTGGGACTCCAGCCTATGCCCCCCGCCCCCCTTACAACACTGGTGGGCCATAAGATTGCATCCTCTATGTATCTCTGTTAGTTTGCTGTTACAAGGCATAGCAGCAGCATTAGCAAAGAAATAAAAGTAATACGAACCTAGTAGCAATCCTATGTGAGAAGCCATTTTTAGAGGGACATGCTTAACTTAGATTCCATGTGTACAGTCAGATCTTTCTTGGGTCTTCTACATTTTTGCTGGCTAGGAGCAGTTTCAAATGATTTTGTAATGCTTACCAAAGAGACAGATTGCCACCTTCTGTGGAAAAGCTTGTGGGAGAAGGGAAATGCCAGAGGCCTCCCCCTCTCTTTAAAAGGCGCCAGTTCCCAGTCTGAAAAAGAGTGGAACAGTGAAAGCGTTTGCTGTTCAGAAGCCGGAAAAAGCTTTGTGCTGAGTGAAATGCCAGACTTCTCTTCCTCCTTCACAGTGCATTTGTAGTTACTTTTAAACATCCAGGAAACAGAAATTTAGGGACACTCCTTACCTTTATCATAAAGTTCCCACACTGCCTTACCCCATCACCTATGATAAAACCCAGGAAATCAGTCTAGTTGTTTTAACATTTCATTTTAAATAAATCCTAAACCAAACACATGGAGGCAATGCTTCACATTGCAGTGCTTTAAAAGGAAAGCAATAGGTAGAGGGAGCAATCTTGCGATCTGGACACCATGTCTGAGGTGTCGTAGGATAGTTCAGATGTGCAGTTCCGACCTTGCAGGTAGTAGTTCAACCACAGCACTGGAAATCTTACCTCCTCCCATTCCCATGTGAACCTGGGCAACTGATCCCATCTTTGGTACAAGGAACTGACTACGGACATGCTTGGCAAGAGTGGGAGAATCTGGCTGCTGCTCTCGGCGAGTGTACCCTGCCACCTGCAAGACTCAGATGGCCCCAGGAAGCCAAAGGTGTGCTTGGATGCAGTTGGCATAGGTGCTCCCTGCAGCTTATTATACCCTTTTTCCTCTTTAAAGGGCTTTTTCTGGAGATCAAAAAAGGAGGTTATCAAACTGGCTTTTGTGATCCTAATTTTGACATCTACAGATAGTCCCTTCAAATGCCCTGGGGGCATCTTGGAGGTGCTGCATATTGTTACCATTTTTTTAAACAATTGCTTTGCCCCCCCCCCTCCAATTTTCTCCACTGTTTGTAATTTAAAAAAAAAAATAGCCACACCTGCAGAACTGTAGCAAGATCCTCTTGGGGATTTTTTTGACTCACAGTTCCACCACTTTTGCACATGTTCCCAATACTCTGTCATCTGAAGAACAGGCAAAAGTATAAATCACTTCTATCTACAGGAGTAGTTACTATTGACAGCTGTCAAAAGTAAATCTCCATGTTTAAAAAATGGTTTTAGAAAAAATATTGTTATTATTCTGACTAGGAAACTAAAGAGATATGGTTTATATACTTGTATCATTTTCTGGCAATTTCTTTTTCACCCTTTCTAAATCCCACTTTACAAATGAATTTTGCCAGCAGGCACCACCTTGCATGTTGCCCACCCAAGTTTCTGCATTCTCACACCCATCCAACCGTTGTTGACATCTAGGTAAATTTTTAAATTTTATTCCCTCTCCAAGGTGCTGCTGAGGCAATTTGAATGTCTGCACTGTCAAAACAGAGATCATGAAATAGGGAGTCACAATTTAGACGAAAGAAAATTGAAAGTGCCAAAAAGCTATAATGATCCTGTAATGGCTTACAATAATGGCAGGGAGTAGGGAGATAGCTCAATCGGATCCCCTGGGAAAGCTGCTGGAAGACTGAAGGAGCAGAAGGTGGAGGGAGGGGCCAGTCACTCAAGGTGAGTCCTGCTGGATCAGAGCAAGGGTCCCTGCAGTCCAGCATTCCATACACACTGTGGCAAGCAGCTGCTCACAGGTCCCTCGAGCAGGATGGGTGCAAGACCGCTGCCTGCCCACACTCTTCAGCAACTGGTGCATGCAGACATTCCACCTGCGGTGAAGGACGCAGCAAATAATACTAGTAGCCACAGTCTCTACTTCCATGAACCTGTCCAGTCCCTTTTTTAAGCCATCTACATTTGTGGTCATCACCACTTCCCATGACAGTGAATTCCATAATTTAACCATATACTGTGTGAAGACATACTTTCTCTTGACTGTCCTAGACCTTCCCCAAATCAAATTCATAGGATGTCCCTGGGGAGTGTTATGGGAGAGAAATGCCTGTCCTTGTATCTTCTCTACTCCTTACACAATTTTAAGCATTTCTATTGTGTCTCCCCTTACTTGACCTTTTTCTAAGCTAAACATCCCCAGCTTTTGCAGCTGTTCCTCACAGGAGAGATGCTCCAGCCCCCTGATCATATTTGTTGTCTTCTTCTGTAAGTTCTGCTTATTGCCAGGGTGGGTTGCTGTGATGTTCCAGTGCATTCACAGAAGAAGGAAGGCCATGGAGGGTGCTACAAAACCTGAGGTTTGCACTGTCTTTAATACAACTTCCATGTTAATTCAAAGAACAGCTCAGGTCTTGCAGAGAGCTGCAATTTGGGCTACTATTGTTGAGCTTCCTGCTTAGTCATTTTGGAATACGTTATGCAGAAGACCATCCGCTATTTGATATTTTTTGTGAGTCACTTTGGAAAAGGGATGGGATGGCAGCAAATTTTTTAACAACCACTATCGTCTTACTAAATGACAAATGCTAAGAGGTTAGATTGCTAGACTTGTGGCCTGTAACACTTTTCATCACAGCGTAGCTTTCTGTACACTAAACTAGTCTGCACTCTATATGTTACGTGTCTCAATTCCACTGCAGGCAAGACCTTGCATGCTGTTCCTGGTACTGTCTGTCATGACAGTCAACACATCGACTGCAATCCAGCTGACTGAGGCATTGCCTGGACCCACCCTATTGAAAGGCAAAGCTCTGCTGTTCAAGATCTTTTATAGACAATGCTATATATGCTGTCGGTGCTTTTTCAGTACTCTGGGGGTCACATCCCTGAATACCAAAAGAAAGGACACTGACTTTCTAATTGTGGCTAAAGCCAAATGCTCAGAATGCAAATGTGAAATTACTCATAAGGGCAAAGTACACTGATGGGTGGCAGCTTACAGAAATGCTGCTCCAACAGTATAAATAAAATATGCTATGCCTTAGTATCTTAGTAGTTAGCTTTGATTAGAGGAAAGCTTACATTTCAAAAGGGTCCATAAACCTGAAATGTCCTGAATAGTTAAATGCTTTTAACCACCAAATCACAACAAAGAGGTACAGAACCTCTTTCAGCCCAGGGCGGGATTCCATTTCAGAGCAGCTGTGTGCACCCAGAGGGGGTGCAGCTCACTTTTTAGTGCTGCCTGTAGCTAAAGGCAACGTGGGAGGAGCCAGAAGCAAATGAAGCGAGGTCAAAATACCAAAAATAACTGCATAGTTTAGTTTAATGCTTTTAGCACCAGGAACTGAGCCTTAGAGGAGGCACTGCAACCTTTTAAAATGGGGTAGGAGAGAACCACACCCAATCCTGCAAACTATCAAAAGGATTAAGGGCTGGATTGACCTGTAGGCCTGTGTTTCTGCAACTATGTTGTGGATGCACACATGGACTTCCTGTTTATCTTTTATTGGTGTGTGTGTGTGTGTGTGTGTGTGTGTGTGTGTGTTGTTTCCATTAACACTATCTTTGCTAAAGCTGCAGATTATTATACATGGTGCAAAATATGCTCCCCTGTGGGCCTAGAACAGCCTTCTTCAACCTGGGGTCTAATGCACATTTTGGACTTAAGTTCTACCAGCTAACCTTCAGGAATGCAGGGAGCTGCAGTCCAAAAAATCTGAAAGTAAATAGGAAAGTAGCCCTAGAACCTGCTAAACTATGAGCTGGCTAATTACTTCCTAATTAGTCTGGGCACCTAGGTTTTAAAAAGATGCAGAAAAGCTAGAAAGGGTACGTGGAGGGCAACAAGGATGATTCAGGGACTGTGGAAGCAAAGGCCCTGAGGAAAGATTGAGAGAAATGGACATGTTCTTCCTCAAGGAGAGAAGACTGAGGGGTGATATGATAGAACTCTCCAAGTACCTGAAAGGCTGTCACAAAAAAGACAGACAAGATTTCTTCTTGTTCATTCCAGAGCGCAGGACACGGAATAACAGACTTAAGTGAAAAGAAGCTAGATTCAGACTAGACATCAGGAAGAGTTTCCTCACTGTCAGAGCAGGACAACAATGGAACCTGTTACCTGGGGAATGTGTGAGCCCTCCGTCACTAGATGCATTCAAAACGCATCTGGACAGTCATCTGAGTGGAATGGTGTAACTTAGTGTCCTGTACTCAGCAGGGGGTTGGACCCGACTATTTTGGCCCCTTCCAAATCTAGTATTTTATGATTCTAAGTCACCAAACTTTTGAATTGATAACTATTACTATGTTTTGTTCCTGTATTATTTCTTATAATGTAATCCCACAATTTTTAAAGGAACATACGGATAAAAGGATATGCAGTTCTCCTTAGCTCTTTACATTTTATCTTCACAACAGCCCTGTGAAGTAGGTTAGGCTGAGAGACAGTCAAAAGTTACCCAGAGTTTCATGGTGGACTAGAGATTTATACCTGTTTGTTCAGGCTTCATAGGATTTGGTGCACTGCAGAAAGCAATCTGACACCAGTATATTGTGCTGATTTCTTTAATGGAACTAATGAGGAATGAAATCAGATTGACCAAGGCACTTTCTGATATAATAGAGTACCAGTCTTTTATAACATTGTAACTTTTTTTTAGATATTTTGCATATGTGTGTTTGTGTTTATTGGGATAAATATTTACTTTGCTTCTCTTCCTCTGAGTTTCTTTTTGTCAGAAAAAAGAGTGAGGATTAGACTTAGTGTTACAGCATGCAGAGCTGTAGGCAAACTTTAAAATGCCAGTGTAAAGGGGATGGTTTGTTGTTGTTAGTTGCAAAGTCGTGTCCGACCCATTGTGACCCCATGGACAACATTCCTCCAGGCCTTCCTGTCCTCCACCATCTCCCGGAGTCCACTTAAGCTCAGACCAACTGCCTCAGTGACTCCATCTAGCCACCTCATCCTCTGCTGTCCCCTTCTTCTTTTGCCATCTATTGTTCCCAGCATTAGACTCTTCTCCAGGGAGTCCTTCCTGCTCATTAGGTGGCCAAAGTATTAGTTTTATCTTCACTATCTGGCCTTCTAAAGAGCAGTCAGGGTTGATCTCCTCTAGGACTGACCGGTTTGATCGCCTTGCAGTCCAAGGAAGTCTTCTCCAGCACCACAATTCAAAGGCCTCAATCCTTTTGTGCTCGGCCTTCCTTATGGTCCAGCTTTCACAGCCATACATTGCAACTGGGAAAACCATAGCCTTGACTATACGCACTTTTGTTGGCAGGGTGATGTCTCTGCTTTTTAGTATGCTGTCTAGATTTGCCATAGCTTTCCTCCCCAGGAGCAAGCGTCCTTTAATTTCTTGGCTGCAGTCTCTGTCTGCGGTGATCTTGGAGCCCAGGAAAATAAAATCTGTCACTACCTCCATTTCTTCCCGATCTATTTGCCAGGAAGTGAGAGGACCGGATGCCATGATCTTAGTTTTTTTAATGTTGAGTTTCAAGCCAAGTTTTGTGCTCTCCTCCTTCACCTGCATCAAGAGGTTCTTTAGTTCCTCTTCACTTTCTGCCATGAGAGTAGTATCATCTGCATATCTGAGGTTGTTGATATTTCTCAATATTTCTCTTGATTCCAACTGGTAATTCATCTAGCCCTGCCTTTCTCATGATGTGCTCTGCATATAAGTTAAATAGGCAGGGTGACAGTATACAGCCTTGCCGAATTCCTTTCTCAATTTTGAACCAATCAGTGGTCCCGTGTCCAGTTCTCACTGTTGTTTCTTGACTTGCATATAGGTTTCTCAAGAGACAAATAAGATGGTCTGGTACTCCCATCTCTTTAAGAACTTGCTACAATTTGTTGTGATCCACACAATCAAAGGCTTTAGCATAGTCAATGAAGCAGAAGTAGATGTTTTTCTGGAACTCCCTAGCTTTCTCCATGATCCAGCGTATGTTGACAATTTGATCTCTAGTTCCTCTCCCTCTTCGAAATCCTACCTGTACTTCTGGTAGTTCTCGGTCCACATACTGCTGGAGCCTAGCTTGTAGGATTTTGAACATCACTTTGCTAGCATGTGAAATGAGTGCAATGGTACGGTAGTTTGAACATTCTTTGGCATTGCCCTTCTTTGGGATCGGAATGTAAACTGACCTTTTCCAATCCTGTGGCCACTGTTGAGTTTTCCAAATTTGCTGGCATATTGAGTGTAGCACTTTTACTGCATCGTCTTTCAGGATTTTGAATAGCTCAGTTGGAATGCTGTCACCTCCACTAGCTTTGTTGTTGCTCAGACTTCCTAAGGCCCATTTGACTTCACATTCCAGGATGTCTGGCTTGAGGTCAGTGACCACCCCATCGTGGTTATCAGGGATGTTAAGCTCTTTCTTGTATAGTTCTTCTGTGTAATCTTGCCACCTCTTCTTAATCTCTTCTGCCTCTGTTAGGTCCCTGCCATTTTGGTCCTTTATCATGCCCATCTTTGCATGAAATGTTCCCTTCATATCTCCAATTTTCTTGAAGAGATCTTTGGTCTTCCCTATTCTATTGTTTTCTTCTATTTCTTTGCACTGTTCATTTAAGAAGGCATTCTTATCTCTTCTAGCTGTTCTCTGGAATTCTGCATTCAATTGTTTGTATCTTTCTCTTTCTCCCTTGCCTTTCGCTTCCCTTCTTTCCTCAGCTATTTGTAAAGCTTCCTCAGACAGCCATTTGGCTTTCTTGCATTTCTTTTTCTTTGGGATGGTTTTAGTTGCTGCCTCTTGTACAATGTTGCGAAACTCCGTCCATAGTTCTTCAGGCACTCTGTCTATCAGATCTAATTCCTTAAATCTATTTGTCACCTCTACTGTATATTCATCAGGGGTATGATTTAGGTCATACCTGAGTGGCCTAGTGCTTTTCCCTACTTTCTTCAACTTAAGCCTAAATTTTGCAACCAGAAGCTCATGATCTGAGCCACAGTCAGCTCCTGGTCTAGTTTTTACTGACTGTATAGAACTTCTCCATCTTTGGCTGCAGAGCACATAATCAATCTGATTTCTGTGTTGACCGTCTGGTGATGTCCATGTGTAGAGTCGTCTCTTGGGTTGTTGGAAAAGAGTGTTTGCTATGACCTTCGTATTCTCTTGACAAAATTCTACCAGCCTGTGCCCTGTTTCATTTTGTACTCCAAGGCCAAACTTGCCTGTTATTCCGGTTATCTTTTGGCTTCCTACTTTAGCATTCCAATCCCCCATGATGATAAGGACATCATTTTTTGGAGCTAATTCTAGAAGGTGTTGTAGGTCTTCATAGAACTGGTCAACTTCAGCCTCTTCAGCCCCAGTGGTTGGGGCATAGACTTGGACTATTGTGATGTTGAATGGTTTGCCTTGGATTCGAACTGAGATCATTCTGTCATTTTGGAGATTGTATCCCAGTACTGCTTTTCCTACTCTTTTATTGACTATGAAGGCTACTCCATTTCTTCTGAGGGATTCTTGCCCGCAGTAGTATACCTGATGGTCATCTGAACTAAATTCACCCATGCCTGTCCATTTTAGTTCACTGATTCCTAAGATGTCGATGTTCAGTCTTGTCATCTCTTGTTTGACCACATCCAGCTTGCCTTGATTCATGGATCTTACATTCCAGGTTCCTATGGAGTATAGATCTTTGCAGCATCAGACTCTCCTTTCACCATCAGATACATCAGCAACTGAGTGTCCTTTCGGCTTTGACCCAGTTGCTTCATTCTTTCTGGCACTACTAATACTAGCCCTCTGCTCTTCCCCAGTAGCACATTGGACACCTTCTGACCTGAGGGGCTCATCTTCCAGCGTCATATCTTTTTGCCTTTTGGTACTGTCCATGGGGTTTTCATGGCAAAGATACTGGAGTGGGTTGCCATTTCCTTCTCCAGTGGATCATGTTTTGTCAGAGCTCCCTGCTATGACCTGTCCATCTTGGGTGACCCTGCACGGCATAGCTCATAGCTTCATTGAGCTATGCAAGCCCCTTTGCCACAACAAGGTAGTGATCCATGAAGGAGGATGGTTTACTAAGTACCAACTTGAAAGAGCTTCTGTTTCTTTACGGGTTGGACAGTACAGCAAGTTCTGCAGGCTAACCTCAGGCGGGAATAAAATTGAGGATGGGAAACACTAGTCAATTTTACCCTTCTGTACAAGACTGGAATGACAGATGTCCCTTCCTGAGGAGACTTAAAAAAATATTTTTTTAAGTAATACCATAAGACCTTTGTTTTGTATTTCTGCTTGTATTTTGTTTTTATTTTTACTGTGTTATTGGTTTTAATTGTGTTTTTATCCTGTAATTGTGAGTCACCCAGAGGTGCTTTGGCACGATTGGGCAGCATAAAGATGTTTTAAATGAATGAATAAATAAATAACACCAAGTTAGGGGATTTCTGGGACCAGTGTGAAAATCACAACTTTGCTCTAATTTTTGCAACTTATTTTAAGGCATAAAACTTCAAAGAACATTTATCCATAATAAAGAAAGCACTATAGAGCATTGCACCATATGTTGTAAACTTAAATTCCAGTTAATTGCAAGCAGAATCTACCATTCCACAAATATATCTGGCTTTGAAAAGGATTGTTGTGCTAGTACAAAAGGGGACTTCTGCTTGCCATCTTTCCCTGAACATCTGTGACATTCAAACATTCATAAGATGCTCTGAAAATTCCATTTCTGAATCTTGTTAGTAAAGAAAAAACCATCCTGTTGAACTTTGGCATGTCACACAGATGTTAAAGGTGCAGAGTATAAGACGGGAAAAAGTGCCAATCTTAGTGTTAATGCATATTATGAAATATAATTAAAATTTCAAGATGAAAATATGGAGTAGGTTTACAAATACTAATACCCTGGAATTTGATTGTAGGACCAGTTGAATCATAATAACGTAATAAAAGTTAGAAAAGAGATGACATGGTAGCTTTTGAAAGATAAAAAATATAATACTTAACAAAGACTCAGAATTAGTCTTGAGATAATGCATTGTATGGCATTATGTATTTTCAGATCTCCTGTGTGGCATGGAATGGTGGAACTTTATAGCAGCCTACCCTAAAAAGACAGAAGCATTTGAAATGTGGTTTTATCACAGGATGTTAATAATTTTAAGGACTGAGAGGGTAAATAGCTGCTGCTGCTAATAATAATGATGATGATGATGATGTTTAATTTCTATACTGTGCAAGAGTCTAAGCTCACTTTACAGCAATCTATAAAGATAATCGGCGGCAGAGGCCCTCCTCCGGAAACCCTCCGTGAAGGACATTCGGAGGGTGAGTACTCGGAGGAGGGCCTTCTCTGCGGTGGTGCCCAACCTATGGAATGAGCTCCCCAGAGAGGTCCGCCTGGTGCTGTCCTTATTTGTTTTTCAGCACCAGGCCAAGACCTTTTTATTTAAATGCTATTTGAACTGTTAATGGTTTATTTGACCAGGCTGGATCCACTATTTTATTTTATTTTATTTTTTGTATTTATTTATGTATGCATTTTTTGTATTTTATATGCAATTTTAATGATTGTAAGCCACCCCGAGGCTCATGCGATGGGGCGGTATATAAGCTGTTTAAATAACTAACTAACTAAAGTGCAAAGGTCAAGAACCTATAAATGAACCTATAAACACATAAAATGCATCAAACTAGAATATTGTAGTCATATAATATGAAAAATAAGGATAGTTGCAGCTAATTATACAACATAAAAGAAATGGGAATAGAAATGTAGGAAGGAGGTGAAAAATGTTAGGAGAATGGGTTGGGAACAATATAGTATGATTGTATTAAGCAGTCTTATCTAAAGACTCTTTAGCCATGATGATGTCCAACCTCAGGTAGGAGAGGGCAACTACATGAATATGATACAATCATAGCTTTCCTTGTTATGGTAATGAACCAGGCATACAAATCCCAAAGCAGAACCTTGGAGAGCTATCCAAGGAAATTGTTGTATTCAATGCTTTGTGTGTGTGTGTGTGTGGGGGGGGCACTATCACTGGCTTTTCTACACAAGGAATGTACTGTATTCTGTGCAAGTGATCACAGAATGGAAGTTTATGGGGTTTATGGGGTTTCACTCATGGAAGTTTATGGGGTTTCCCCCATGTTATCAGTATCCTCCAGGGCCTCTCCCAAGTTCTCCTGTCATTTTTGCAACTTTTTAAAAGAGTGAGGCTAATGCAGCATTTACCTAGATGATGCTGTGCTTTGCCTTCTTGAAAGACTAAATTCTGCTCTTTCACCTTTGTGCAATGAAACATACAGAAAGGCAGAGAGAAAACCCCCTGGGTGGGGGGAACCCATTTTCGAAGGACTTTCTTCCCCATGCAAAGAAAATGGAAGTTGCAAACTTGGTATAGAACTGGGTTAAATGCCTCATGTACAGAAACTTAGTTTGCACACATGAATGTTACGAGAAAATCACTCATGGTGGCAGATTACTGGGGCCTACTTTAAACATGACACTGTGGATGTGTCAGAGCAATGGTCCCTCAGAAAGGTGTCCTATGGATTTATTTCTTTGTTACAATTATAAACTACTTTTTCTTCAAGGAGCTCAAGATGATATACATGATCCTTGTTCTCTTACCTTCACAATAGTTCTGTGAGGTGTATTAGACTGAGAATCAGTGACCAGTCCCAAGTCACCCAGTGAACTTCATGCCAGAGTGGTATCTAGAACCCACATCTTCTTAGTTCTGGTTCAACCATTACACCACTACATAAATTCTTTATGGATTTAAGTGAAGAAAAAAATGACACAATGGGAAGATATGAGTGGGTTACAAATGGAAGACATAATTGTCTCAGGCCTGCAAAAATTTCATGGATGAGGCATGGCAATTGTACACTAAAAGCTGCTGCTGAAAACATCTTGTGTGTGTAAATGTATACCTTTATGTAGGTGAGGTTCACTGCCCTGACATTACATATAAATCACATTGTCTGTGCACCTGTAGCAGACCAAAGATCCCTGGTATGCTAATGTTGCATGTTAATGTATGGCAACCTAGTTTGAATATTGTGCTGAAAACACAGAATCCTGCATAATTACTAGCTTTTGGTCTATTTTTTAAACATCCAGTGTTATGTTTAATTGGGGCTGAGGGAGGGGGCTGGAGAAGCAGGAATTTTATGGAAAAGCTTCCCAATTCTCTGTCTATCAGCCAGTTTCTAAAATTCCATTGCAGTTTCTAGAAAGCAAGAGACACACATGGCTATACGAAGAAGTGCTGGAAGAGTTCATAATATTTCCCATTGGCTTCTGTGTGATAAAGTAAAAGTGGTTTTTGCAAGAAGAGGAGCATAGGGATCACCAAAGAGCAGGAATCAGCAATAAGAGGGAACAAGTTTCCACTGTCCTGCATTGCTGTACTTTAGTGCAGACAGTTGCTTTCCTGTCCTCTTGAATAATAACAATAATAATTTTAAATAATAATTCTTATTTTAAATGTCAGGCTTAGAATCACAATCAACACAAGGCAAAATCTGACATAATAAGACAACACTTTCCTATGCATATTTATATAGAACTGAGACCAGAGCAACTGAGGCCTGCAAAAAAATACGGTACCACAGCATGCAGCTGCTATTTTACCCATTCCATTCCATTCCATTCCATTCCATTCCATTCCATTCCATTTTCCTGTTTATTCCTGCTTTCAACAGTCACTCAGCTTTCTGTGGTCCTCAGCAGGCTATCTTTTGGGTCCTTCTTATACATTAAGCTGCATTCCTCCTAAAAAAGTGTCATACAAGGCTTTTTATTATGTGCCATCAAGTTGTCTCTGACTTATAGTGTCCTTATGAATGGAAGCACCCTAGAACGTCCTGTCCTTCACAGCCCTGCTCAGCTCTTCTAAGTGCAAGGCTGTGGCTTCCTTTATGGAGTGAATCCATCTCATAGTTAGTTTTCCCTTTGACTTCCCCCAGAAAGTTCTTCAGGACTTAAAGTTACCCCAAATCTGCTGATACTTCTTTCTTGTGCATGGGTGCTGACGTTTTGGCTATATATAAAACACAACACTCATTGTTTGAAATTGGAAATAGAGTGAATAATAGCTAAGTAAATTGCATACGACACCCTTCCCTAGGTATATGCCACACTCAACAGAGTAGGGCTTAAGCCTGCATATGATTGGGCTGTTATAGTACATTTATTTATTTATTTTATTTAGAAATTTATAGGCCGCCCCTTGCGACAAGCCTCGGGGCGGCTCACAACAATAAAAAACAACAAGTTCTAAAACATTAAAAACTGGCCCATCTCCAGGTCCGAATTAAAACAACTAGAACATAATACAATAAATAAATTAACATTTAAAATATTGCTTAAATAAAAAGGTCTTCGCCTGGCGCCGAAAAACAAATAAAGACGGCGCCAGGCGAGCCTCTCTGGGGAGCGCATTCCATAAATGGGGCGCCACCGCAGAGAAATGTACATAGATATGTACATTTTCTAAAAAGCATACTAAAAAGCAGAGACATCACCCTGCCAACAAAAGTGCGTATAATCAAAGCTATGGTTTTCCCAGTTGCAATGTATGGCTGTGAAAGCTGGACCATAAGGAAGGCCGAGTGCAAAAGGATTGAGGCCTTTGAGTTGTGGTGCTGGAGAAGACTCCTGCGAGTCCCTTGGACCGCAAGACGATCAAACCGGTCAGTCCTAGAGGAGATTAACGCTGACTGCTCTTTAGAAGGCCAGATAGTGAAGATGAAACTCAAATACTTTGGCCACCTAATGAGAAGGAAGGACTCCCTGGAGAAGAGCCTAATGCTGGGAACAATAGATGGCAAAAGAAGAAGGGGATGGCAGAGGATGAGGTGGCTAGATGGAGTCACTGAAGCAGTTGGTGTGAGCTTAGGTGGACTCTGCGGAATGGTGGAGGACAGGAAGGCCTGGAGGAATGTTGTCCATGGGGTTGCGATGGGTCGGACACAACTTCGCGACTAACAACAACAATGTATATTTACACAGGTATATATTCCACAGCATTCCCTGCGGCTTGCTTCCAGGTATAGTATTGAACCCTAAGTGCACAATTGTATGGCACATGTGTTTAGACAGGTAGTCAATACCCATGCTTTAAGGAGAAAAGTCACAGCTTGGTAGCACCTACATGCAGAAGGTTCCAGATTGAATGACATCGGGCCAGGAAATAGTAGCTATCAGTCACTGAGCTAGACGGACCAGTGGTCTCAGCATAAAAACCTAAGCATTTCCCTTCTTGAAATGGACAGTACCAGCTTACCTCTAGTAAGGCAGTTGCCTTCTGAGCACAAAGGAAACACAAAGTGTCCGGAAACACAAAGTGGAACACAAGGGTTGCCAGATCAATTCATTTCTCAGCATTTTGACAAACCAAGTGAAGCTCTTCATGACATGTTTGTTACACCGAGTGGGAACAGGATATAGCAGAGTGCAGGATTCGTAGGAAGACTGCAGTAGGAAAAAGCAAAGCACAGCAAAACAAAAATAAACAGCACAGGGTTTAGGTTAGAGTAGCTGCTTTATTCTTTCCTGGCCCTCTGGTAGAAAACATGCTTTACATGCAGAAGGTCTCCTGAGACGGTAGAAGGCTGTTGCCAGTCAAAGTAGTAAGGTTCATATCATCCATACATAGCTATCAAATACCGTGCTCATTTATATGCTACAGATCTAGCTATTTGCAGAACAGTGTTGCAACGTGAACTTTTCATGTACAGGATGCCAGTCAGTCAACCATGCTCACTTTCTAGATACTTCATTCCATCCTCCACTCCCCACCCCACCCCACCACACAGTTGTGTGTTCTTTTCTTCTAACAATTGATCAGCATTCTGTGCCAGCTGATCATGCTCAGTCCTCAGTGGGCTCTTTTGGGAGACTTTCTGCCCTTAAGACCAGTATCCCAGGCATGTTTAAATGGAGAAAACTCCCAGCATGCCCCAGCCAGCTATGTAGAACTTTTCTCTGTGTAAAAGTGTATGGGATTACACCTTAAAAGGTCACACCTTATCTTGCAGTCTGAATGCAACCACACTAATAAACTATGGCATATTAATCATAAACAACCCATGGTTTGTTGATGGATTATGAACTGTGAATTTTCTGTGGGTAACAAGCCATGGTTTGTTATTGTTGCTGGATTCAGACAAACCAATAATCCATATCTCAGTTACAACCCACATTTAGCCCTTGAGTGGAGATTCTCATGTTGTCTGAACCAGCCATTGACTGGGCTAAGGGTACCCAATGAATGTTATATCTGACTAACTGAATATGGCTGAGTAACTCTCTTTTTAGTCCGAGTGCAGCTCTTTAACACTACTCTGTAATAAAAAGTGGCATCTTCTAGCAATAATTCACTGGAACAGGATACTTGAGCTCAGACTTATGTGGTTGTTGATGAAAACAGGATGGAGAACATCTTGAAAGATTCCATGAAGATTGAAAATTGCTTGCCACCATTGAGAATTAGCAACTAATGGTCTTGAGTACATATATTTGGGAGTGAGCTCTGCTGAAGTTGATGGAAATTGTGTAAATTGTGCACAGGAGTTAGTTGTTGAAGTGGCTCTAAGATGTACTCATTTCATTGAGATTTCTATGCTGCCTTCAAGGGCCCTCAAGACAGCATACAATGATCTGGATTGAGATTCATGTAACACATCTCAATGAATGAGTAGTTTTTAGTTAACAATCCATAGTTAAACCAAGGGTTCACATGTAATGATAACCCATGATTCAACAACAACCTGTTATTCAGCAATGCCCTACACTTAATGTTGTTACTATATCCAAAGTAGGTCATTAAAATTAGGACAATAAAAATAAAGGTGGCAACAATTAAAATCAATAGGGGATAAAACACTAAAATTAACCCGTTAGAAATCAATTAATACATTGACAAAATTGAAAAGGTTACTCAAATTGCTTTAACTTGGAGTCTTCTATTGAGCAGGGAATTCAACCCAATGGCCTTATTGGTGCCTTCCAACTCTACTATGATTCTATGGAACAAGTCTCAGACCTCCTTAAGGTTTCTGCTACTGGAGAACAGAATACAGCTTGGTGGCCAAGCAGGGTTCAGGCACACATGCCTGGGCTAGTGATCCAAAATCAGAATGCCACCACCAAAAGCTCTTCCCTCCATTAACCACCCACCTAAACTAAAAAGGTGGAGGCATATATGGCTTCTAGACAAAACGACCTTTGCAACAAACACTGAGGTTCCATCCAAACCGTGAGCTCTTTGCACTAACAATCGGAGTACTGTGCAGCTATTCAATCTTTTCCACTTATTTTTGTGGGGGGAAAGATAGGCAAAGCAGTCTGAAAACACGGGAAGGATGCATTACAAGTGCAAGATGACACTGTCCGGACCCTTTGAAAAATTCTATGAATGAGGCAGAGTGATGGTGAGATTAAGATCTCAGGAGGAAAACAGTTTCATGGCCTAAAAAACTCCCTTTCTTTATTATGATTCAAAGTCTACCCGATTTTTGCACTGAAGAGACAAGTGAAATGTTAAGTTTTTGTGTTTGCATAGCGCTAGGAAATATGGACTGTCTGAGCACACTTGTTTATGAGAAAAAATGTTCTAGGATATTTGGTCTTCGCTATTCCTGCCCCCTCCGTAAAGGCTCTGAGCAAAACAATGGCAGAAACTGCATGTTCACAGAAGAACCCTGCAACTTTAAATTCTGCAAACTGGTCAGGCCTGTCTTTTAGTTTTCTCTACCGGGGGGGGGGGGGCTTTGTTAGATATTGGCAAGTTCCCTCCCAGAGCTGCCGCCGCCTCTTCCCTTGCTGATGGCGGGAGGCGGGGGGCGGCGAGAAGCCTCGATCACTTTGGAGGTAATGTTCACACAGCCTGACAAATATGGCATTGGCCTTCATGTGCGTGTCGTGCCCTAGTTGCGGTTTTCAACGAGCACCCATGCTCGTGGGTGGCTGGGAAGAAGCTTTTGGTGTGTGCATGTTTCAAGGAGACTTTTCACATCTTCTCCAAGGGCTTCCCTTCCCACCTTCTCTTCCTTCAGTTAACGTTGGTTAGTTGCGTTAGGAATCCCGCTTCCTTTCCCTCTAACCGCTCCCTGCTTGCGAAAACAGGCAGGAAAAGTTATCTTCGGGGCTAAAGGTGGCAGGTTTTGGTTTGCACTCGTTCTCCCTTGACTCTGCGCCACGCGACAGAACCGATTTGCTCAACAACTCCAGAAATTCCGATGACTTTTCCTACCTCCAGCGCCTTCCTTCCTCCACCCCCCCCCATCCCTGCCGCCGCTCTTTTCTCGGAAAGAAACACACATCGTTTCACTTTGCACGGGGGGGTTGGCCATTTGGAAGAAACAGGGAGACAACAAAATAACAGGCTTCCACGCACCCGAGTGGAAACGCGGGTCAAAACAGCCTGGAGTCACTTCGTAGTATTATTGGAGTTTCTTTGTATGGAGATTCCATTCAAACTGTTCAGCGTGTGACTAGTAACCTTCCGCCAAGGAGGAGGAGGGGGAAAATAGTTCCAAGCTACTCTTCACCCTTATAGCTGATGGGGGAAGTGAGTGGGAAGGTGCTAGAGAAAATAATTTGATTGCAGCTCCTTGCGGCGGCCACAAAATGAGCCTTGTTTGCACCCTGGCCCCCTCTCTGGCTGGGGCCAGAGCCCTTCTTTAAGGCAGCTGCCAAACTCCCCCCCCCCACTCTTTTTTTCTTTTTCTCTTTTCCCTCGGTAAAGATACAATGTAGCCTTGGAACAAGCAGTATCATTGGGCGTAGAGATTGCAAAGCTCCAACTACGTAGAGAAGACGATACGCCTCTCCACCTAACCTTAACAAACGGAAGCGCCGGGCCGGCTTTGACGGACGGGTGAGGCGTACCAATGGAAATGGGCGAAATGTTCCCAAAATGTGCGGGCGGCCAATGAGAGGTGCAGGGGGCAGGCTCGAGAGGAGCCTAGCAGCTCAGGTTGACAGTGGCTAGCCCCAGTCCAGGAAAGAAGTGCAGGGAAAGGGATGAGCCTCAAAGTTCGAGGCTTGTTCACATTGCAGGGAATTTAAAAAAAGGAGGAGGAGGAGGAGGAGGAAAGGAAATTAACAGCCCAAAAATCTGCAATAACGCAGGGGCTGCTGGAAGCCTACAGTTGCAGCTAACTTCCTAGGCGCTGCGTCCTTCCTTTCCTCCTCTTGCTCCTTTTTGCAAAAAGAAAAAAAAAAAAAAAGAGGAAGCTTTCTTTCTGATTCTCTCCTCCCCCCCCGCCCCAATTTTGACTCTGGTCTCTTTTTGTACCCTCACCCCTCCTCTTTTCTCCCCCCCCCCCCA
>JAIXND010000624.1:31451214-31508695 GCA_023646645.1 Varanus salvator macromaculatus | reverse complement strand
CCCCCCCCCCCCATGCCAGCCATGATAGAGAAGGGCCCGGAGGTCTCCGGGAAGCGCAGGGGCAGAAACAGCAATGCCAGCAGCGCGACGAGCGCTTCTAACAGCGCTGCTGCCTCGGCCGGTGCCAACAGCGCTAACAATGGAAATAATAAAAGTTTGGCAGCGGCAGCAGCGCCCAATGGGAATAGCAGCAGCAACAACTCCTGGGAAGAAGGCAGCTCTGGGTCCTCTAGCGATGAAGAACATGGTGAGTCTCGCGGGGAAGTGGGGGAGCTTTAAACAACCAAACAAGCCTCGCAAACAGCCACAACTCTTTCTCAAAGCTTATGCAGACTTTTTTCTTTAAATGGACTCAATTTTGAAAATAACCCTTTTTCAAAATTTATTTGAACCAGGTGGAGGAGGCATGAGAGTGGGACCCCAATATCAAGCAGTCGTCCCTGACTTTGATCCTGGTGAGTCGTCTCCTTCCTTTTAAAAAGCCGAAATCGAATATTTCCACGGCCAAAGCGTGTATTCAGTTCTCTTCTGGAGAAGCATTAAATCTATATTATATTTATGGAGTGAGTGCCTCTCTCCAGGCATTTGGGAAGGGTTAGTGTCCAACTTGATCCGATGCCCCCTTTATGACTCGGATGCCAAATTCTCCACCGAGTTCAGTGGGGCTTTGTGCAGCTTTGGCAGCCTTGTCGTCTCCTCCTCTGCGTGGGGTTTTTCCCACTGTTACTCGGAAGTACATCCTTATAGAGCTCAGTGGGGCTCACCCCCTAAGTAAGTAAGGAAGCGTACCTGGATGAGAGCCTTGGACAGTGAAGTCGATTCTGCTGGCTTGTTAATAAAGGTGTAGGGGGGACCTGCTTTTTTCCTATTGTTACGCTTGTAAGAAAAGTGTGTGTGCATTTTAAAGAAGCGGGAAGGTAACAACTTCCCTCCCCCCCACCTCCTGTTTGCACGTTCACCCTGCCGCCCAAGGAAAGAACAGCAACAAAAGGGGGTGGGGGCTGATGGGGGGAGGGAAACGTGTTCAGGAAACGTGCCATCACACATAGGGACGGACGGGGCAGGGGGGCGGTTTGCAGGAGTTATTTGGGGGGTCCACTTCCTTCCATGAAATCCCATCAAAATGCAATGGTTTTCTTTTTCCCAGGGGGGGTTGCCGCGGGGGCAAGAGCTAAGTCAATACAACACGGAAGAGCAAGGCTTAATCTCGTCTGCCTCCCCCCTCCCATTTTCTTGTCGTTCAGGTGTGGCTACTATTTTCATATTCACATTGGCAGAGGTGGAGGGAGGAGATGGCCCTTTATGAAAATCGGTGCCAGTCTACTCTCAAACTCCTCCCCTCCCCAACCCCAGTGCCCCCCCCACCACATGCATAATGATTTTAGATGCAATTGACCTAAATCCAATTACTACTTCTTCTTTTTTTTCTTTTAAAGGAGTGGCTTATGCGATTAGGTTTTTTTAAAGAGGTGTTGGGGAGAAGGGATCACCCATTTCATCTCTTTTAATGACAACATTTAGGGCAAGTAGAGTAATACGAATAAGAGAATCAGAGCCAGTTTATAAAACACCAGAAGTCTTTCCAGGGGGAGTTACTTAGACTCTGTTACAAACAGGGAAACAGATTTGTCCAGCATGAGGGACCTTAAAGGCAGGAGTTCTTGATTCTCTTCTTATGCTTGGATATATGGTGTTGGAATGCAAAATAACCACATAGCTTCAGATTTTTTTGTTCCTTCACTTAAAATGTACTGAAATCAATTGCTTCTCTTTCTTTTGAGAGATTCTCAGTGTTCCACTTGCTTCTGTTCTCTTGAATTTTTTGTAGACTTAATTCAGAAATGGTATGGGCTACTGAGCAAACAAAGGAATTCAAGTCTAAGGCAGAGAATTTTTTTTAAAAGTGCTCCAGTTGTATGTATTGGTAGCCAAGCCTGCTTCCTTTAAAAAAGGAAGAAAAATAAAGAGGGTTTTAATTCCTTAGCTTTGAACTGCAAGCATTTTAATTATTACTTTATAACTCTAGGTTAATACTATCTTCCTTAAAACAAACAAAACCCCCAAAGACCTCCATTCTACTGTTTTGTTGACTCCAGCATAATAGCTATCTTAATTGAATCCCTTGTTTCTCAACTCTTTTTTAAACCCACAAGACTCTGAAAAATGTGGTTTCTTTTTATAGTTTGACCCCAAGGAACCCTGGTAATTGATTTTTCTAGATTGCTGACTGTCATAATGGGTGATCATGCTCAAGTGCACTGAACTAGTTTGTACTACAGTGGGTAAGGGTGTACTCCTATACATGTTTAGATAGAAAGGAAGTTACACCTCCCATCAATCCTCAACCAGCATGACTCCCCAGGGAATGATAGGAATTTTTTTCTGTCTAAACATGCATAGTAGATCTAATACTGCCCTCTGGGGTAACAAAGAGCCCTGTTGGGCTTGTTCCCATGATCAGTGCAGCCTTCTGTGGTTAGTTTAAGCCATGGGGGTTATGTCATAGGGAGATCGCCATTTTGAGCACTTGACCTTCAACATGGGGTTTCCATGGTTTGTTGTGTCATCTGAACTTGGGCAGCAGGGCATGTTTTATGGTTATTTGAGGCTTAACCGTCAAACAGTGCCTGCTGCCTCATTTGGATGATATGACAAACCATGGTGACCTCCACTGGGATCTAAATATTAAATATGACCAGTAGCACGTGCCATAACCCATTTTGGTATAAATAAGCTATGGAGGTGGCCATGATTGTGTGATCCTAGTTATCTTTACTCTTGGCATCTTTGAAGAATGCAGTGAGTGATACCAAGCTAAATATGCCCAGTTCCTTTGACTTTTCCTTGAAGGAAAAGTTTCCTGTATGACTGAGCACCTTCATTGCCATTCACTGAACTCATTCCAGTTTATATCATTCTTAAATGGCAGCTCCCAATCCTAGAAATCTGGAAACAATGATTCTGCTAATGCTGCCTAAAATTCGTATTTGCCCTTTGTGTGGCCATATCACACTGCTAGCCTATGTTCAGCTTGTGATTGGCTGCAAGATAGTTTTCAAATGTGTTCTTGTGAAGCCAGGTATCCTCCACTTATGCTGGTATATTCGATTATTACATTATTATTTGATTGGCTAAATACACAACTTTACATTTCTCTCTGAGTTTTATTTTTTTAGTTCAGCCCAGTTTTCCATTCTGTCAAGGTCACTTTGATTTTTGCTCCTTTCTTCTGAGGTATTATCTGCTTCTCTCAGTTTTGTCCAACAGACAAATTTGGCAAGGTTTCTTCCCAGCATTTCATCTTTGATATTGATAAATTTAAATCTCACCTTAGCTACAAACATAACATGTCAAAAACCTGAACTTGTGCATTTCCCCCCCAGAAGTTAACTGAGTACAATAGCTCTTGCTCCCTGATTAAGAGTACATAAGATTGCAGCCTCAGGCTACATGCATAAGGTCAGGCTGCATGTGGCCTTTGTCAAGTCACTGCTCTATCCACCTCCCTCCTGTTATTTGCAACTTGAGGAATAAACAATATTGGTGTGGTTTACTGGGTTGTTGTAAGAATCACAGAAAACACATGTGGTGTATTAGCCCTCAGAAGTGCTATGTCAAGGCTAACTAATGCTTTACTGTATGGCATGCAAACCAATGATATATTCACTTCCTCAGTTTTATTTTTTGTTTTTGAATTTAACACAATGTTTGTGTTCTCAGTTCTCTTTCTATCCCAGCCTGTCACATTTTTATTTCATACCCTGCCTTTTAAGGAGCTGAAGGTAGCATAGATGACCCCCCCCCCCGCCTTTTCCTCAAAATGACCCGTTGAGGTAGTTTAAGTGACTCTCTCCTGGTGAATTTTCCAGTTCTTGTTTTTAAATTAAAAGAGGGTGAGGATTGAGGTTGGTCATGGTGCCTGAGAAGCAAAATGGTGGCTTTTCGGGCTATTTTTTACAGTGAAAGATGAAGATTCAGTGTGGTAACCAAGTTTGTTGCATGAAAGTTCCTACAGAACCATTTTTGTGTCACACCCATAATATCTATATGACACAGTCAGATGACGTGGTTGCTTTTTAGATGGTTCCCAAATGTTAATTACCATCCTGAGTCATCCATCCTGTGGGTCTATAGGTTACTACCTGTATTCTTCTGAGTTTAAGTAGATGAAATTGTATTAGGTTCAGTGGAGAACTGCAGTAAATTTATTGTTAGAGTCCCTGAGTATGTATCATTACATTGTTTATATCCCATCTTTCCCCTATTGCAAGGAACCCCAAGTGGTTTCCAAGGTTTCCTCTTCATTTTATCCTCACAACAACAGCCTTGTGAGGTAGGTTAGCCTGACAGGCAGTGACTGTTTCAAGTTCCCCAGTGAGCTTTGTGGCTGAGTGGGGACTAAAACCTGGATCTCTGGAGTCCCAGGCCAGTCCTCTAACTGCTGTGCCACACTGGGTCTCAAAACCGTCATACTCTTTCTAGGATTTGCTTTTACTTTTAAATTGAAATCCCAAATACTAATGGAAATAAAATGTAAATGCTTGGTAACTGAAAACTGAATGCTGAAGTTAATGGCAAGAGTTTCTTGTTGACTTTGATGAAGATGAATTGTACTCTGGCCCTGCTTCACTGAGGCAGAACCTTCTACCTCTGGTCCTTTTTAAAAACTTCCCTGTGTTTACAGAAGGAGTTCATGACTTAGCCTAGAATGATATTTTACCAATGTGGATCAAAGTTCCACTTCACGTATCAATGCTTCTGCTTTCTTGAATCATTTTTTTTAAAGTTTCTGAAATTCTCCCTATTAGACACAATCCTGTGTATGTTTAGACAAAGAAAAGGCCTACAGCCCCCAGCATGCCCATCCAGGCATGTTTGGAGTTGTAGCCCCTTTTACTGTCTAAATATGTGGAGGACTGTACCTTTAGTGATAAAGTTCTTTGATAATTGTGGAGAAAGAACTGTCAGAGTATTTGAACTTAGCACTGAGCTGTTGTTTTAATTTACAGAAGTGCTAGTAATGTCAAATGAATCTTTTTTCCAGATATAGTTTTGTCGACTGTCTCTAGAGGGTCAGTCATTACTTTTTAGTAAGAAAACAAGTTTAAATGTTTCTCTGAAGCAGAAATTATATGCAGCAGGAACATATTCCAGGGGCCTACAAATTTGATGCTGGTGTCTAGAAATGCTGTTCCAGTCCTATCAATGAGTGTTTTGTTTTTACTTGTCTGACAGGGCAAAGGTTAGGTGGAAAGATAGGATGGGCATATGACTTTAGTGGTCTGAGACAGGACTAGGCAACATCGTGCCAACAAGTATCTTTATTGGTGCTCGATAAAGTGTCCCACCCCTCCCACTTTTTAAAAGTTATTATTAAATGATATATTGCATTTTTCTTCTGGCAAAGAAAGATTACTTATATGATCCTTTTCTCCATTTTATCCTCAACAACCCTATGAGGTGAGTTAGGCTGAAAGGCTGTGACTGGCCCAAAGACACCCTGTGAACTTCATGGCAAGTAGAGTGAGAATCCAGATCTTCTGCATCCTAGTCTAGCATTCTAACCAGTATTCCATGTTCACTCTCTTACCAGAAGCTGGTATCATTTCAAAACAATTTTAAGGACATCCATCTTCTTGCCTTTCCATTTGCTATGGGCTTTATTATGGGACTCCAGGACATTCATAGGAAATAAAGAAGAATGGGGGGAGCAAGGTGGATGAATTGGGTGTGGAAGTAAGTGTGTGTGTGTGTGTGTGAGAGAGAGAGAGAGCACGCATAATTTTGGGTGGTGATCCAGAGGGATAGAGAGAATGAGATGAGAGAAGGGGCTGACATGGAAGGTTGTGTAATGGGAACAGAAAAAGAAAAGGTTTGTCTTGGCTGAAACGAGTTTCTGTTGTGCTGAAAAGTTCAAAGGAGTTGTGTAGCATGCTGCGCTCAGCCCTGACCTCTGCCTTGTACACATTTGTTTGGGTAGGTTGTGTGATTTTTGTGACTTGACTCCTTTGGAAGCCATGTTGTCATGGTGCCATGGCAGTTTCTCAAGTTGCCCATTGTGTCCATGGGACCCAGAAAGGTTCTGCACCCTTGGTCTAAAACGTGACTGTTTAGTTTGGCTGCCTGAAAATAATTGCTAGGATGGTTCCTTGAGAATCCTTAGTTCAGGTTAAATTTCGGCAGTACATTGCTTATTGACTTACTGCTTATAGCCATCTGCCTAACCTTCAAGTGTTATTCATTCAAGGTGTAAAAGAGCAGTGTTGTGCAAATCAATAGTCCTTGCTATGTACTTGTTGAACCAAGTGGCCTTCATGGCTATACATTTGTTAACTTGACTTTATTTGTAATACTCCTTTGACATTGTGCAGGCATGTAGTGCACAAACACAAGTATTCAAAGAGAAATTTCACTAGAGTTGGATGTGATTGGCAGTTTCCTATCCTTTGATCTTGTGAAGACCTACTCTTCCATTTCTTGTTGGGTTGTGCAACATAATAAGCAGGCATACTTTGGTGATACTCTCAAATGAGAGAAAGCTTGAAACTTCAGTCTTTAGACCAGAATAGTAAGTTGTTAATAGTAATTTAGCAAAGGCTAAACCAGCTGATAAAGGCAATCTTAACAATTTGCCACTAGGGTTGCTTTGCAGAAGATTGCTGTAATGGTTTCGTGAGAAAGCTTAGTTTAGGTTAAGTTAAGGCTAACTTTGCACTGCAGTTCTCATTCTGTACTGTATGTTGCTTATTGAATATAACCAACTACCTAATCAAACACTGCATTTCCTGAGTGTGCACTTCAAGAACATAAACCTTATGCCCTTAATGTGACATCAGCATTTCAAGAATTCTTTAGTGAGCAATAGGTGATTTTTGCTACATGTGTATCGCTGTAGACTAGTAGAATATATGTGACCAGTAGAAAATTCTGAGAGTTCTGAGGTCCATGGGTTGGAATTAGGGATGTGAAAACATCCTCCATCAAGTGATATTATATATACTATCTATATTAAAAACTACTATAGTTTTTAATATTGTATATGTTATTTAATATTGTATTTGCTTTTGTATTGTGAGCCGCCCTGAGGCTGTTGCAAGGGGCGGCATATAAATATTTAAATAAATAAATAAATAATACTGTCACTGTTGCTTTAAGGAAAATCATTTCCAGGATGTAAGTACAGAGAGTGAAAGAACAGCATTGCAAAGAAAAGAATATGGGTGTACTTCTCCTTTCTCACATGCTACCTATTCTCGATTGGGGTAGGAGTTTGTAGTAATCAGCTAGGAAGTTTTATCTGTGCTTGCAGAATGTAAGAAACACTTTCATATTTAATCTAAACTCTGAGACATGGAAATAGGCAGAATAAAACGTAAACTGCATTCTAGGCTCTTGACAAGGGTGGCACTTGAACCCAGTGCATCTCCTCAAAGGTTGAGGAAGTTTTGCTTGGTACTTCATCTGAAGCTGTTTCTGAAGTTGACCCACATAGCTTATGTGCACTTTCCCATGTTATTGAGGTGATGATAATTAACTTGTCCTGAATATATTACTTGCCTGGTAGAAACTCTTTATTGTATTGATGGCTCTGGGTAGCTCTCTGTTGTAACTAGGAATTTAAATTTGTTGGCTTCATTTGCCAGAAGTCAGCAACAAGTCCCATATTGTAGTGCATTGGGAGTAAACATTTGGCTGTATAGAAGCTAGAATGACCTCCTGGATCAATTGGATGCATAGTTCTGCTCTGTAGGTGTTCTATAGTGACATGACTTGGCCTAAAATGGTAATATTTTCTGGGAAGTAGAAGGAAGTCAACATGGTGTCCTGCAGATTTTGTTGACCATGCTGGTCAGTGGTGATAATTATTGCCACCAGGATGAGGAAGGCTGCTGTTGTGGTTGGAGTGTTGGTCTGAGACTGGGAAGACCCAAGTTCAAATCCCCAGTTGGCCATTTAGCTTGTTATGTGTCCTTGGGAATGTTATCCAGCCTGATCTACCTCACCAGATTGTTATGACGGCAAAATTGGTAGGAGAGTTGCACATGCCTGTTTGAACTTCATCTATGAAGGGTGGCATCAAAGCTCATCACAATGTAATGAACATCTCCTCCTATCTGTGTTAAAGTAAATGTGATGGTTTTTGGGAGCAAATTGAGGCTTGTATAGTTCATCCTTCCATTGCAGAACATCATATTCAATGTAGGTTATGTGCACGCACATATGTAGTACAGTAGGGTGGATTGGTCATGGATGCAAGGGTTATGTTTGACATGACAGGTGGCGCTAGTGGTTGGTGGATGCTTGCAAGTAAGTCTTTGACAAAAGTAAGGGTGAACTGATTAAAAACAAAAACAGAAAAAGGGAAGTGTTATCATAAGGTGAGAGGGTAGTTTCATTCTTACTGTTAATTTGAAAGCGGGATGGACAGCATGTAGGTAGAGATCCACTGGGTGATTTGTAGTAGATAAAGTGTTTCTGACTCCCAGTTGTTGAACAGTAGCAACTCTAAATTGCAGGGAGGATAACCAGAAATGGATTTTTATGTGGAATGGTCTCCTTCTTTGGGTTCTAAATCCCCGGAATATGGAAACTTTAAATCCTTTGCATTGGACTCCATTTGTTGGATCCTAGCAGAAGACAAAAGTGTAACTTGCAAACCTGAAATTTGCCCATCTCTGCTTTTAAAGTAGCACTTCATGTGGTTTCATAGAAATGGGGTTACAGAAATGGTATGTACTTCATAGTGAAAGCATTTCGTGTGAGTTTTTTCCTCTCTGTTTAATCCCATAGTAGGGGATTGCAGGTGAGGAAAGCATTGTTAGAAAAAGAAAGTATGGTACAATTTTAGGGATGTCTCCTCATAAAGCTTGCATATAAAACAATCAAGGAGTGTTTTGCAAGATCATAAAAAGTAAACATATTTTTTGCATTCAGGAGTTATAATAACTGCCTTAATCACTGGCTGGTTATTTGTATCAAGCTGTTGGATAAAACTACGGAATCAGTGATGCATGGTGGAAATTTGTTTTTCCTAAGTACTTTATTTTTCCAAGGAAAATATTTCATAACTTAATTAACAAAAATGAATGTATGTCAATTGCAAATACAATTTAGGAAAGCCTGGAAGTTTCAACGTTGTAATGCTTATTCAGGTGATTATTCTGAGCAGGAATGTGAGAGAACACATGAATGTCCTTGTATAGATATGTCCCAATGAAATGGAACTAATAAATAGCGACAGCGATGCTAAAGGTTCTCCAGTAACCTTACCAGAAGAGAGTTAACCTCTGTTCAGCTAGATGAATGATTGTAATCATATCATGTACACTTCTTTGGGTTGTGAAAATTAATTAGTGTGTCAACAGTTTTCCGTGCCTTTGTTTTTTCCTTAAATTTTTCATATGCTGTCATTCCCCTTGTGCCATTGATAGCTTTTAATGTAACCAGTCTCTAATACAGTGCCATTAAGATATGCCTGCACACCAGGTATTTTCAGAAAAGTCATTGTGTGAGCATATGCTACTGGGATTGCACTAGGGGTTGCATATGGTACTGCTTCATCAGTGGTGTAAGTGGGGCAGCAGTGTGGGTTACTGCTTGAAGTCTTTATTTTTTGCAAGTATTACAATAAAAATTATAACAGCTTTACATTCACATTAAGTGCCCTTTAATTTCCCTCCTTGAATACTTGTGGTATTGGGACAACAAAAAATAAAAAATAACATGGAGTACTCCCTTTAGTTTTCTTCATTTCCCTTTATGTTGTTCCTTTAGGCCTGTGGCTTCCTTCAGCTGGGGCAAGTGTGGCCAGTGCACCACAAGTTGCCCACTATGAGTCGAGGACATCAGGACAGTTTCTGATGAAAGTGACCATATGCAAATAAACTTTATTTTCAAGCTGCCTTTAAGAGTAGAACGCTTCGTCTTTTATTGATAGTATTTTTTACTGATAGACCTTTAGGGGTGTTCCAAGTCATGCTCAGTTTCTCAATATGTGAGTAGAGACAGCAATAATATTTGAAGGCAGTGTGCATGCTTAATAGTTTTTGCTTTGTACTATAGAGTACCATGTTTCTGTCCTTGTTCTATCTGGATGCTGTAGCAGTCAATGAATGTTGTCTGCTACTTTCAGTGGAACAGTGTGTGCATCACTTGACCTATATTTCTTATTATAAAATGTTTTGAGGCTTGTACTTATGGAACTCACTGCCATAGTTTTCAAATTCCCAATTAGACCTCAGAAACACTGTCTCAGCTATAAAATATTTAACATAGGCCATCAAAATAAACTGGCTGTACCTTAAAAAAAAATAGAGCATCTAGGTTTCTGTGATGTTACGACTCAAAACAATCTTTCACAAGGAAGAGAAATCAAATCAATTCCACAGCTATTTTGTGATTGCCTTTTTAAAAGAAGGCATTTATATATTCACCTCCAGCTATCTGTTTTGTAGGATGGTTTCAAAGAAAGAGAATATGCAAGCCAATGCAGGTTTAGACAGAAAGAAGTCTTACAACTCTCCCATTGCCTCACCTGATGCTGAAGTTGGGTTTTTTGGGAGTAACTAAGGGTGCAATCCTGTGGCGGTTTAGGCAGAAAAAAATGCAACTCCCAGCATGCCTCTGCTAGCTGGGGCATGCTGGGACATGTAGTACATCTTTCTTGTCTAAATCTGCATAGGATTGTGCCTTAAATACATATAAAACCAAACTATTAGAATAAACAAGACCTGTAATAGCAAAAGAGAGCCACAACTGCTATTTGCTTTATGCAAGGAAAAGGAAGTTTTGCATTCTCACCAAAGAAACAAAGAAGTCTTGTCATTCTGTTTTTAATTCATCATTTAATGTAGACTTCCATAATGGATGGATGACTAGAAATAAAAACAAATCAGGGTAAGTTGTAAGCAGGGTACCATTTGCATGGGAATTTCAAAGCTCCAGGAACTTTGGGCAGTTCAAGATACGGCTAGTGAAGGGTCACAGTGTTCACACTGATGTATTAATAACATTGTTTAATCTTACACATCCCCTCCGCATAGCTAGCCAATGGGTAGCTCATGAAACTTGTGATTTTTCTTTCCAGCCCAGTAAGTTGTGGGATGCAGCCAAGTGTGAGGCTTAGAAATCCCTGTGATTAAAGCCTTATTATTAGCTCGGAAATCTTGGCTCTCGTCAAGGTGTGTTACATACTGAAGCTTATGCCGATATCTGCCTGGCTTCATACTTAAGTGTATTTTGATTGTTACTAGGCAAAGATGGGAATTTCCCTCTCCTGCATCTCAGGAGATAGTGAAACTTCTGTATTCATCAGGAGATTTGACGTGTATGTGATAGAATGAACAGTTGCCAGAGATTTATTATAAAAAGTGGGAACCTAGGAAGCTAATGTATACTGAGTCAGATTAATCATGTATCTAGCACAATACTGATTGTCTTGACTGTCCAGAAATGTTCAGGCATTCCTATATCTGCTACCTACTGGAGGCAACGACATAGTCTACCATTATGATATGGTCCTTTATTCAGCCCACCTGTTTCTCTGCATGACAACTTTTCCTACCCTGGCTTCCTCCAGATATGTTGGAGGGCAACTGCCAGCATGCCCAGTGCATGATGGGAGTTGGCCTTAACACATCTGGTGCTTGTTGAAGATATTTGCTGACCAGCAATGGTTTTAATGTTATTTTGCTTCTAATGGACTGTTTTATTCTTTTATCAGTTTTCAAAAGCTGTAAAGTAAATCAAATGAATGCATGAGTAAATAGGAAAACTAATTTCTAATATGTTCCTTTATATTGTTCATTTCTACAATGTGTGCATATGGAAGCTTCTCAACTATGCCTGTTTGCATTCTGTTTTAGATGCATTCTAGATTTAGGTGCTGTATATAACAGGGATGCAGAAGCTCACACCTGGAAGCTAAATATGGCCCTCCTAGGGTCTCAGTCCAGCCATGCCCCTTGCATCCAGCCCAGCTACCTTTCTCCCAACCACCAAGCATTTGGTGGTTTGCTGGATTTGGCAGTAAGAACTCTGAGATAAAATATCCTTTTATTTTGGACCCCATATCCTTTGCCTGTACCCACTTTGTCTTCAGCTCCTCCCACCCCTGGGTAGTTCCCCCGAGAGCTTCTCCCCAATGGAATTCAGTGCTTAGGGTGGAAGAGGTTCAATAGCTCTGATCTATAATTCACATTCCAGCTTTAAACTATCTTTATAACCCTGACTCAAATACAGTGTTAAATATGACTTCCCAGTTATGCCTCCACCTTGCAAACTTTTCTTACATATTTATTTTTGTGTGTGTGAAAGTGAAGGATGGCTTGCAATGAAGGGAACATAGTATCTAGTTTGGATTCCATAAGCAACATTCCTGTATAGTGTGATATGAGTGACAGGCTGCCTTCCTTCCATATAAGCTGGAAATAATTAGTCATGACAAACTGCAGTGCATGTGAGCCAGAATTTAATCCCAGTGGAGATGCCAAAAACAGTCTAAGATGGGAATGCTGTCATGGAAGGAAGCTGATCCTTTTCTTAACAGTAACATCCAATTTGGAAGGAGCTGGGTCACATAGTTCAATCATACAAACCTCATTTTTTTCATTCAAAATAGTACTGGAATACAGATTCCCTCTCTCTTCCAGTTGCTTTTGCTTTATTCTTTTAAACAGAATGAAAAATTGGGCCACCTGCTACTATTTTACAAAGTTTTAACTTAGAACAGATGGTGAAGCAACAAGACAAAACCCTGAGTATGGAACTGGATAAGTCTTCAAACACATGGTGACTTAAAAGGGATATTGAGAATCAGTTGTTCTCTCTCTATCTTCTGGATGAGAAATATAGTGATGATGAGCTCCAAATGGCAGTAAAATTGCTTTTATGCTAGACAAAAGAGAGGTAAGGGGGAAGGCTAATTCTTACTGTAAAAATGGAGCCCTGGAATAGGTGGTTGACTGGGCAGAGTGTGGTGGTGTATTGACTGTGTTTATGAATAGGTTGTCCACACTTTTGGTGGTAGTTTAGGTCAGCTTTCCCGGTATGTTGAATTACAAATACCGTTATCCTTAATCATTGGTCTTGGTAACTGCAGCTGATAGGATTTGTTGTCCAAAACATTCAGAAGCTACAAAGTTTGAGAACACTGCCCTAATACCTTGTTTATAATATTGGCATTTTTCTGGAAGGCTATCGGAGTAAAAGGCTTGGAAACAGCCAGGGGCTAAAAGTTTCTGATGGTAATGTATGAGCTACTGAACTAATGAACCTGAGGGTCATGGCCCATAAATCTCTGTTATAATGGACTTAAATAGGAGTTGCCCTCGTGAATATTCAGAGTATGAGATCACAGGATATATGCATATATTCAGCTTACAACTCAGTTACAAAGATAGTAAGCCACCAGTAGGGTAACTTAAACTGGGTGATCTAAAACCTTGGGAAACCACTGTGCCAGAAGATAGACCATTAGGTTTTAGCACCACCTATTTGTGCCTTGGAAGCTCTGCTTTTGTAATGCCTAATTGCAGCAGTACAGCTAGGCAATGTTAGACCTTTGCGAGTCCCTTGAGATGGCTGTGTGTATCAATTCATTTGAGAAGCACAGAAATGGCATTCCTCTTCCCTGCTTCCACTCTATGTTTTGCGACATAGTCCTGGTATGTTTGTATAACAATAATACAGTTTACCCCCTCTGATTAAAAAAAACAACAAACCATTTACACCATTGTCTAATTGACCTAAACAAGCTCAGCTATATGGAATCAGGAAGGTTTATATCCACTCCAGAAAATCTCTGGTCCAACCTTGTTGTCTCTCTCATGCTACCGAAGAACTGCCCTTGAGTCAAACCTCTAAGTATGATAGCAGGAGTTAATGCACACAGACCTGACCTGTAATGCTCCCAAGGTCTGCTTGGCAGAGTGCCCCTTTCTTCATGCTTCTCTCTTAATGCTTGCTCCTTTTGTTAGTGCTAAACTTATGTTTCTAGATAAGACCTTTCCAAGCTTATACTAGCTTGTTTTCTGAGAGCAAGTTTTGACTCCCTGTGAATCACTCACGGCTATGTTCAGGTAACCTCTTTTCCAGTTGTGTTGGGCAACCATCTTGGGACTTAGCAATACTCGAGAGACTTCCATTCCAGGTGCATAAATTCAATAGTGGGGCTGTGGACCTTTGTATGTGATCCCCTCGGAGAGGGAAAGGGCTGAATGTAGAAGGTTCCAGTTTCAGTCCCTGGGATCCCAGGGAGGGCAATACAAAGTCCTGGCTGTAACCTTGGACAGCCGTTGCGAGTTGGTTTGCACAATCTATTTGGGTTTGTGTAATCAGTTTTAGCTGCAGTGGTTCAAATAAGCACATGCTGGTCACCAGTTTGTAAAAGCACTTCTTTGTCGTGGCCTCTGTGCATCACACATATGGGGTTGCTGCGCCTGCGCAGTGCCTAGGCCGGAAAGATTGCAAGCTAACGGTTTTGACGGGAAAACTCTGCTCCCCTCCCCCTCAATAGTATATATAGAGCGGAGTGTCCGCCATTCTCTCCAGTCTTTTGCGACTGCTGTTCGCTGTGCCTCATGCCTGTTCATCTCTTGCTTGACTCAGTATTTGCTCTTTTATTCTTATTGCTCTTCGTTCCTATTACCAAGTTATTATTCCCTTGTTATACTTCTCTCTCTTTTTCTTCGTGCTTACCTTAAAAAAAAAAATTGACAAAAATATTATCTTTCCCCTTTTCCTATATTCTGTTCCTTCCTTTTCTATGATGGCGCAGTGGGCGGTCTTCCGCAGATGTGTGGAATGTGGGTCTAAAATGTCTCTGGCGGACCCTCATGACTTGTGCCTCCTTTGCCTCGGCGAGGGGCACAGGATGGATAAGTGCCGCCATTGCCTTGCTTTTGCTAAGCAAGTGTGAAAAAATAGGGAGAATTGCTTGCAAAGCTCCTATGGGACCAAGTGCTGATGCAATCGGATCAGCTTCTGGCAAAGCCCAGGCCGGCGCATGCTCCATCCACCAAGCGCAAGGCCGTTGTTTCGACTGCATCGCGCCCGGCCTCTGCCTTGGGCATGCCCGGACAACGCCCTTTGTCCACGCCGCCCATGCCTCAGCCGCAGCCATCGGATGATGGAAATTCCCCCTCCGGGGCTCAACAATCTCTCTCTCTCCCCCACATAAACAATGGGAGAAGAGGAAGCACGGAGGGTCGGATCACTCTTCTGCCCATAAAAAGGCAAAGAAAGACAAAGCAGCCAAACCGCCCCATAAGAAGAGCCATAGGGATTTGGGCTCAACAGCACCATCGATCCTGACGGCAGCTTCGGTACCAACACCATCGGTATCGATGCTTCAGGCGGCGATACAGGTTACCCCACCGGGGTCTCCGATACAACCTGCCCCTCAACAGGGTCTACCTATTGAGTTGCCTGAGAAACCGCATCGTGAGTCTATCTCCGATGGGGAGATTCAAGATTTCCCTCCCAGGGCTCAGTCTCCGACCCTGATGCCTCCAGCGGGAGTTCGGGATCCAGGTCCAGTCTCTCCACCGCCACCTTGATCCTGGATGGACGAAAGGCGAGAAGAAGGATAGTTTCAGCCCTACTATAGTTATGCATCGGGCTGGGAAGATTGCCACTCCTTTGGATTTTGTCCTCAACCACGGGACCGTTCCTCGCCGTCCGCTCATGAGGATGTGCCATCCACCTCTAGATGTGTGGAACCTGAATGCCCCACTTCACCAGGGACTTCCTCGTCGGAACTGTATCATCTCGGGCCCAACTCTGATGCAGACTCCACTTCCCCTGATGTTCTCATAACATCTCAGGGCTCATCGTCACCGGAAGAGCCCCACATCTCGTTCGGAGAGCTCATGTCTAGACTTGTTCGGTCGCTTGAGATCTAGGTGCAATACCAGCCAGATCTGAGCACTGACAAGTTCTGTGACATTGTCAGGGGAGAGCAATCACCTGCAATTGTCCTGCTGCTAATCACAACGTTGCGGCAGGTGATGACTCAACCTTGGGACTTGCTTTCGCAGACTCAGCTCACAGTGGGAAGATATGAATCCATGTATCGGGTCCATGAGAGTGATACACTCTTCTTGTTCCATCATCTCAAGCCAAATTCCGTGGTGGTCGAATCATCCCAAGGCAGTGAGCCAGGGGACATACCAATCCCCGAGATAAGGAGGGCCGCAAGATTGATACCTTGGCACACAAGGTCTACACGGCTGCAGGACTTGGTTTTCGTATGTCTAATTACAAAGCCACCCTGGCCAGGTATCAATTCTTCATTATGCAACGACTGAATAACATCGTCACCCCCCTGCCTGCACAACAACAGGATTTCCTAGGACTTTCATCAAGGAGGGTATGCAGGTGGCTATACAGCAACTATCCATAGCCTGTCATCATGTGGATACGGATTCGAGGGCTCTTGTCGGGGCCATCTTACTGCAAAGGCATGCCTGGTTGAGGAATTGCAACTTCCCTGACGAGATGAAACGGCGAATAGAAGAAATGCCCTTTGATGGCTCCAGGCTTTTTCATTCGTGGATGGACCATAAGCTCAAGTCCATCCATGAATCCTGCATGACAGCAAGATGGATGGAATTGCCTGGACAACAGAAACCTAAGTGGACATGGTCACATCCATCCTACTGCTACCAGCCTCCGCAGAGACAATATCAACAGCAGCCTCAATGTAGGAGACAACAACCACACCAGCGTTTTCCACAGGCCCATCATCGTTTCGACACGGAATAGCGCCAATGCTGATGGGACGGGCAAACCTCCACCTCCACACCCACCATTCCCCCTCCCTTTTGAGGAATGGCTGCAAGGCCGACTCTCCATTTGGGAGTCCATCACATCTGATCAGTGGGTTTTATCCATCATCCAGCTCGGATACAGAATAGAATTTGATACCGTCGAGCCCGATTCGATTTACACCGCACTCCCCGATGTTGTTAGACGAAGTACACCAACTGCTTCGTAAGGGCGCGATAAGACAACTCTCTAGCTCCGATGGGCTCCATGGTTTCTATTCTAGATATTTTACGGTCCCTAAATGGGATGGTGGTCTTCGTCCGATCTTGGACCTCCGAAATATCAACAGATTTATCAAACCAAAGAAGTTTCGGATGACTATCCTTCAAAATATCCTTCTGCTGCTGAGGAGAGAGGATTGGTTCACCTCACTGGATCTGAAAGATGCCTGCTTCCATATTTCGATCCATCCAAGTCATAGGCATCTTCTGCGTTTCACCGTCGGGACTGACATATACGAATTTAATGTCCTCCCATTTGGATTGGCCACGACCCCAAGGGTCTTCACGAAATGTATGGCATCAGTGTGTGCACATTTACGGCTTCAAGGCATCCAAGTGTATCCTTACCTGAATGACTGGCTTATAGTTTCGCAGACCTGTGAGAGTTTCCTGTCAGCTGTTGAGGAGACGTGTGCACTGTTGGACAATCTAGGACTTTGTATTAACCACGAAAAATCACCCTTTGTCCCTTCGCAGGTGATAGAGTTCATCGAAGCTCTTCTCGATTCCATGGTTGCGAGGGCTTTCCTCCCCCCCGGCTCTTCAGGACAGCCTCTGTTCCTGAATCTCTCGGATTCAACAGGACAATGTCATCCTAGCACTCTCAATTCAGAGACTTTTGGGTTACATGGCTGTCCCACACGCCAGGTTGAAGCTCCGTCCTCTTCAACTCTGGTTCAACAAGAACTTTCATCCACAACGAGATTTGTCTGACAAACTGCTTTGAATGCCCCGCGCTGTCATACGGACATTGACTTGGTGGACTACCCCAGCCAAATTGAATGTGGGTACCCTATTCATAGCCCATCACCCAACACTGATTCTATATACCGATGCTTCGCTGTTTGGGTGGGGTGCAGTATGTGCAGGACTTTGTTCCCAGGACATGTGGAACTGACAGGAAGCGTCGAGTCACATCAATTACCTCGAGCTCCTAGCCACCTTCAAGGCTCTTTGGTCCTTCGAGGAGACTGTCTGTCAGCAAGTGGTACAGATTACGTCTGACAGTGTAGTGGCTGTCTTCTATATCAACAAACAGGGCAGAACAAAGTCCCTTGCCCTAGCTCTCCTGTCCATGGACATTTGGGAATGGTGCATCCTGAGAGGCATAACCTTCCTAGCAGTCTATCTTGCTGGGACCGACAATGAGGAAGCCGACACTCTGAGCAGACACATGTCGTTCATCCACAAATGGGAGTTAAATTACCAAGTCTGCACGCAGCTATTCCAGCTTTGGGGACATTCAGACATTGACCTATTTGCTACCCACAAGAACAGGGTATGCAAAAGATTCTGCTCCAGAGCGGGAATAGGACCAGAATCGATGGGAGATGCCCTTATGATTCCCTGGACAAACTTCAGGATTTACACGTTCCCGCCTATTCCTCTACTGACAAAAGTCGTATCGAAGATCGTGCATGATGATGCCGCAGGAATGCCGTCATTATTTGTTTTTCGGTGCCAGGCAAAGACCTTTTTATTTAAATCGTATTTTAATTGTTAATAGTTTAGTTTTGTTGAGTTGGATTTTAAAGGGTTTTTGCCAATATGCACCGGGGGGGGGGTAGATTTGATTTATGTTTTTGTTTATAGTTATTGTTTATAATTATTTTGTAAATTTTTTTCTGTTGTAAGCTGCCCTGAGGCTTTATTGCGATGGGGCGGCATAGAAATGTTTAAATAAATAAATACTGATAACACCTTGGTGGCCTCGTCAAGCGTGGTTTTCCACCCTCCTTCGGATCTCAAACGGCACCTTCCTTCGTCTTCCGCCCAGACAAGTTCTGCTAACTCAACAAAAAGGTGCTGTTCGTCACCCGAACTTGCCCTCATTGAACCTCACAGCATGGTGAATTCGTTGACTACTGACACTGCTTTGGGACCAAGATCTACCAGGTTGCTTGGTACTTCAACTCATGACTGTTCGGACCTCATCACTGCCTTGGTACTGATAGGTGTACCGTCGGGACCGAGCTCTTTAGACCCAGACGTTCTAAGGATTCTCGAGTCTGTGCTAAGACCATCAACTAGGAAGTCTTATGCAGCGAAGTGGCGCCGCTTCTCATCTTTCGCAGAGTCACGTTCGTTCAATCCATTAGCAGCTTTGGTGGAGAATATTCTTCAGTTTCTGCTGCAGCTACATCATTCAGGACTTAAACCTTTGTCAATTAGAGTCTATGCAGCTGCTGTATCACATTATCGTGGTACAATACAGGGATCGTCAGTGTTTTCACAACCACTATAAGAAAATTTCTGAAAGGACTGCAGAATCTTCATCCTTGTATTTGGCCTGTTATGCCCACATGGAATCTTTCAGTCGTCCTTCAAACACTTACAAGACCACCATTTGAACCCCTAGCGACTGTTGTTATGCGTCTCGTATCATGGAAGACGGCTTTTCTTGTTGCAGTTATATCAGCTCGTAGAGCCAGTGAACTTTGTGCTCTTTGAATAGATCCACCCTATCTTTACTTTCATAAGGAGAAGGTGGTTATGAGAATGGATCCTTCCTTTTTACCTAAAATTTCCATGCCATTCTATCTGAATCAAGAGTTCATGTTACCTGCCTTCTTTCTGTCACCGTTGAACCCGACTGAAAGGTCCTTGCATACTTTGGATGTATGACGCTGCTTAGCCTTTTACAGATCACGCACAGAATCCCTTAGATGTTCTAATAGACTATTTGTAAAGTACTCTCAACAAGACCAAGGATTGCCTGTTTCATCTCAGAGACTATCGAAATGGATTGTTCAGACCATTTCATTAGTGTACCAGCTTGCAGAGTTGGACTTACCTGTTGTTCCGAAGGGTCATTCCACTAGAGTGGTGGCGGCTTCCTCCACATTTGCCACAGGTATCCTGATCCAAGAGGTCTGCAAAGCTGTGACTTGGACCACTCCGTGTAGTTTCGCAAAGCATTACCGCCTTGATGTGTGTGCCAGGAAAGACTGTTTTTTCGGGAGGGCTGTTCTCTCTGCCGTTCTTCAATGACGACACTGCCCTCCACCATCTATAGTAAGCTTGCTACTCACCCATATGTGTGATGCACAGAGGCCACGATGAAGAAAAGCAAGTTGCTTACCTGTAACTGATGTTCTTCGAGTGGCCATCTGTGCATTCACACAACGCACCCGCCGGCCCCACTCAGTGTTGGTGAGTGGTTTCTTCATTGGGACCGTATGATACTGCTTCGGTACCCGATAAGTTATTATGTCGTCAGTACCATATGCTATTGCCACGGTACCTAACAAGTTGTTATGCCATCCTCTTCCGTAAGGTGGCGAATGTTCGGTCTCCAAAGACTGGAGAAAATGGTGGACATTCTGCTCTATATATACTGCTGAGGGGGAGGGGAGCAGAGTTTTCCCCGCCAAAACCGTTAGCTTGCGATCTTTCCAGCCTAGGCACTGCGCAGGCACAGCAACCCCATATGTGTGAATGCATAGATGACCACTTGAAGAACATCAGTTACAGGTAAGCAACCTGCTTTTCCCTGTTGGTTCTTGTGTTGTCTGAATGTGGAAAAAGTGCTTATTGGCATGGTTAGCAGATCAATCATCACAAGCAGGCCATGGGTTTTAAACAGTTTGTTAATCATACCACTATCTCACATTTGCCAGGTTTCGCTGTGAGTGGGGATTGGGTTATGAAATTAATGCCTGTGGGCAGCCAGCACATGTTTATTCAAGCCACCATGGTGCAGATTGATTGTGCAAACCCAGCCGGTATTGGCAAGAGTGGGTTAGATGGATGAGTGGTATTCTCGAATATACCGTTCCCGTATGTCTATGCAGAGAGCGTCATGCAACACATTGAGAGAAAGTGCCAGGAGATTTAAGAATAGTTGGCTGTAATCTCAGTTGTTCAGCCACCTTGTGGCCCAGCTAAGATTTAAGGGCATTTTACTGAGACTTTGTCAAGTCTCAGGTCAGGAGCATCCTGCACCTCGTTAGTTTTCTAGCTTCTCATCCATGTTTTTTTAAAAATTAATTTAGGGTTTCTGGGGAGGGAAAGCTTGATTTTTTGCTTTGAGTTTTGTGTTTTGCAATGCCTTCCATGCTGTGCTAGGCTAAGGGGTTCCTAAAAGTGCTCAGCCTGCTGTTTGTCCTCACCATGGGTAGCATTCCTTTGTATGAGAAAGAACCCCACTGTGCACACAATGGTTCTTTAAACTAGGGTGATTACCCTGTTGTGAATTCATGACCAGAAGCATGCAAGAGTCATTGCTCTCTATGCATTTCTGAGTGATTGTGACCAACAAGGAAGTGAAGCTTTTTTCTTTTTCCTTCCTCTGAAACATTTGCACTGACTTCCTTTTCTTTCTCTCTTCTTGATTATTACTCTGAATCCGGGTTTCCCCCTTGTGTTTAAGCCTTCAAATACTGCTCTTGCATTACAACTAGTAGGGAGAATAGCATGGTATGGCAGACCAGAAATCCCTCTTTCTATCTTCTCTTGGTTTTATTGCTACTAGTAGGGAATAACTTATGGCAGTGGGTCCCAAATTTTTTCAGTCATGAAACTTTTCTGAAGACATTGTTTTTTTTCTTGTGAAACCTTAACTCTGTCCCTGATTTTTACTAAGCCATACCATTCTTCCTCCTTTCATCTGCTCCTATTGCCTGAGTGCTTTGCATAATATAGTAGATTTGGAAATAAAGAGAAACCATTTTAAATATAAGGAATGAATAAAGCGATTATATGGTAATATTCCAAATGAATTCTTTTTATTATTCCCAACACTATGCAATAGAATCCGAGGAACCAAATGATGCATTTCATTGTTGCTTGGATGCCAGCTGACAATAGAATAGTTGGCCTTGTGTGGTTCAATTTAAAATATCTTTTAAATTGATTTTTGAGATTTTTTTGTGGAACCCCTGTAAGGCTTTTTAATTTAATTTAATATTTAATAAAACATTTTTATCCTGTCTTTCACTAAACATCTCAAGACAGCTTTTGCAGAATCCTAGGATTCTGCAGAACATAGTTTGGGAACCACTGATCTATAGAACAGTATTAAGACCAGTGTGCTAACCATTTTTTCCTCTAAACTTCAGTATTTAAAAAAAGGTACTTATTTAGGGTATGATTATGTGGCTGCCAGATGCTGACTAGGCAACTGTGAAAAAGTTGATGTGCCAGCTTCATACTCAGAAAAGTACTTCAACGTTGGATCTGTGCCTTCCAACTTCAGACCATTCTTCCTCTACCCATCGTTCCATCCCATCCTTCCTCGTAGCCAGCATAGTTCTTTCTGCAGCAGTTCTGAAGGCAGAGGGCTTACTCCAGAATTGGGGGAGGCATTATATGGAGCATTCATAAGCCAGAGACATAATCCTATGAGGAAACCTAGTGGGGCCTCAGCATCCTCTAATTGTGAGACAGATAAAACATTTAGAGAGCTGAAATTAGCTGTCAAACTGGTTTAGGGAGTAAGGGAAGTATGGAGGCAGTACTGCCTCTGCATCTGCCTGTCCTTCACAGGATGTTGGTAATCTTCCATTTTTGGAGATTATGGGCTGCCGCATTGGATTGCATGGCTGTTTAATTCTTTTAAATCTTCCAAATAGTGGAAGTCCTCTGGATGGTATATGATACATTAAAATAGACAATACCAACATTAAAACAAAACAAAAATAAAAACAGTGCTAGATAAAACCAAGATGAAAACAGCAAAGAAGGAAATCACTGCAATTTCACAAAACCAAATTAAATTAAATTAAATTTAATTTAATTTAATTAACAATGATTAATATTAAGCAACTAGAATATATAATGATATATGATTTATTAAATTTAATATTAAATATTACTTACTGTTATTAATTAATTATTAATTATTCTTCAGCTTAAAATCTACCATCTGCAGACCATGCCTCCACCAAACATCCTAGTATTCTTATGTCATACAAGTATATGGATATGTGTTTATGTCCATGTGTGATTGAAGACAGAGGTAGGAATTTTGATAACAGGATATCGCTGGAAATGGCATTTGTATCCTTAAAAAAACAGCACAATGTCCATGGCTTAGTAGCACTTGCTTTTCAGCCACATCTTCTCAGGTACAAGTTTTGGCAATTTAGGTAGGTTTCTGCCTGCCTGAAACTTCAGAGAGCCTCTGTCACTTGGTGTAGACCAGGGATAGCCAACGTGATGCATGGCAGAGGTTTTAAACTACATATCCCGCAACCCCTGTCCCTTCCAGATCTTCTGGGTGTTGCAGTGCAAAACATCTGGAGGAGACCAGCTTGTTTATTGTTATTAGTGTGGAAAGAACCGAGCAAGGTGAATCACAGGGCCTAGCTGGTAGAAGGCTGCTTCATATACAAGCACTGTAATATTTACAGACTTACAGCATGGATCATCTGTGTCCAGCAGGATTGTGGAATGAAATCCACAATTGTGGAATGAAATGTGGCTTCATGAAATGCAATGAGGATGGCATGTATAAACATGGTTGCGGTGATTCACTGTAGGTTGCTGTTTGTTATGCCAACCCTGTGATATGTGTAGTGCATGTTTCAGTACTTGGCTTTGTTTATTTATTTACAGTATTTGTTTATTGCGCCATAGCTAGACAAATTCTGGAGCAGTGAACAATAAAAAGATGAAACAAAAAAATAAAGCATTACAAACAGGATAACATAACTGGCTGGTTAGCACAGAAGAACAAAGCCATCTTCATTCATACCAAAAAACAATACAATGGCTATGGTATTTCATGATGGTCTTTAGAAACCACAATAAGAAGCAATAGTTTATTCTATGGGTTTTCCATACCATTGTAGCTTGTTGTGTTGACTGAACCTAGAATCATTGTTTCCACACTCTTGGTGTGCTACCACAGAATCCTCTGGAAAGAGTGGCAACCACAGGAGTTGCTCTAGCTACCCAGCCTCTATGTGTGGACCATTAAAGAAGTGGCAGGGGACATAAACAAGGAACAATGCACCTTGGGATTGAATTTCAGGCACGCTGGCTGATAGGATATGTACCATCAGTAGGAGAACTGAGTGTGGAGAACAGAAACCATGATAACTGAAAAACCATTTGATCATCTGTCAGGTAGATCATGATAAAAAAAACACAAACTATAGTTAGCACTTAGGGTTGCTTGTTGTGTTATGTGAATGCAGCCAGTGTTGCATCCTGCCTGACATAGAAGTGGAGCTACCGCTCTGAAGTCTCTTCATGTGGTGCAATCCACTTAGACCATAAGTCCACGTGGAACCACCAGGAGAAAATCCTCGGATGACCCATTGATTTGGGCAAGTTGCTGTCTCTTAGGATCAAGGACTGAGACTCACCTGCTAATCGAAATCAGACATAGGCCCTGGTTATAAAGTCCTGTGAGACTCTCTCAACATTTGCAGAATGTATCTCCTTACCAGATAGTTACAGTCTGCCCTGTCGTTATCTTTAGTGAGAAGGAAAGGACTTCTGCTTGAGAAAATTGTGTATTCTGGGATGATGTGCAAGATCCTCTTGTCCCTTTAGTTGTTTTACTGGCATCTCTCTCTTTAGGTGCTGTGCAACACTTGTTCAGAAGCAGCCTTTCCTTCATCCATATGTAATTTTAGACTGGTAAAAATGAAGAGCTGTTGCTCAGTGGCAGAGCACATGCTTTGCATGTGGAAGGTCCCAGATTTAGTCATCAGCATCTCCAGGGAGTTTTTCCTAAGCTGTTTGAAGCCCTAGAGAGCTGCTCCCAGTCTGAGTAGACAATAATGAGCTTGAAAACATAAACCTTTAGGATACTTTAGGACAGAAAAAAGGCCTACAATCACCTCTTGTTTAGATTTTAGTAATGAGTTCTATGATGAGTTGTTCTTTAAAAGTATTTGGAAAACTACAATTTGTGCAAAATGGAACAGGTAGAATTTTGTCTGCAGCATCCTTTTTAATTCCCATTATTACTGGTCTTGAAATAATTTCAGTGGCTTCAAACAATTCAAAGTGCTGGTTCTGACTGAAAAACCCCTGAATGATTTGTGTCCAGAATATTTGAATTGCTAGCTACCTCCTACTCTATGAGCTTGTCCATAGCTTACAATCCTCATTGGAACTCCTGCTATATGCTAAGTTGGGCAGGTGTTTTAGACAGAGCCTTTTTGATGGCAGCACCCTAATTGTGGAACTCTATCTGAAGGGAATGAAATTGGTGTCCTGGCTTTGTTTAGCTAGGCAGTAAAAACTCTCCTATTTCATTAAGCTTTTGCTGCTCTTTAATTTTAATGTATGTTGTAATTTTTATTGTAGGCTTTTTGCTCTTAGGGTTTTATGTGTTTTATGGAACACAACTCCCAGTATCTGCAGTTTTATAAATCTAATAAATAAATGTATTGTTAATAATGTGGTGTAAAGTGTTTTCTTATGTTCCTTCCTATGTCTATTAACTTACAGCCATTCTGTAGGATTGGAACAGCACGCGCTCTCTCTCCCTTTCTCTCCCCCTCTCTCCCACCCCCCACTTCCCCAACCCCCCAGTTGCAGTACTTCTAAACCTTTGTAGATGCAAGGAATGTCTGAACATGTCACCTGTCACAAGCTTCCTACATTCTTCTGTAGACAGTTGTGGGAAGCTGGTTCTGAGCTTTATGTGGGGGACAGAGAGGTGAGTTCTGATGGAAAACATACCTGGTGGTTTATTCATGCTACTGCTGGCATTTTCTTTCTCCTCCATTAAATGTGGCCCTCTTGGGACCCTGCTGCTGCTGCTGATTGTATGTGGCTGCTAACTTTGCCATTGGTGACAGTAGCCATGGGAACGCAAGAAGGAAGATGTGAGTTTATAACTCCCAACTTGTTGCTAGGCAGATCTAACTCAGTGCAAGTATTGAGCAGTCTGGATTATAAAGCTGCTTTCTTGTATTTTTACAGTAAAATCCTCAACACTTTGGGAAAGTGGTTACTGGCAAAATTGGAGGATGCATGTGCTGAATAGGGACAAATGTGATTTTGTAATTTGATCATACTAAGAATGGTAGAAATGGGGTTGAAGAAAATGGTATTAAAACTAGTAACCCACAACACATTTGTTTTTACAGCTCTTGGATTCTTAGAGAGCCAGTGCAGTAGTATAGTGGGTAGAGAAGGCTCCCTCAACTGCTGCTCTCCAGGCGGCCATGAGAATGGACCTGATGCTAGGGATGATTGGAGCTGCATCTGGAAGGCACCAAGTTGGGAAGGCTAGATCTGTGTGTTGGTCTAGAACCAGGGAGACACAGGTTCAAATGCCTACTCAGCCATGTAGCAAATTAGGTGACTGTGTCACCTCTCAGGCTAGCCTGCCTCACAGAGTGGTAGGGAAAAACCAGGTAGGTTGCCTTGCACACTATGGAAGAAGGGCAGTGACTGCACACGTAATCAGTGTAACAAAGATTTAACTGCTTTCTTGTGAGACGGGAAATAAGGAAATAGGATTGCATAGAGCATCATAGCCTCCCAGCCCCTAGAAGTGCTGTTTTTAATGATGTTTTCAGCGTGGCACTATCAGAGCTATACTTTTTAACTTTCAGAAGGGGTTTAAATAATTCAAAATAGTTCTGGAGAATCAACTCTGGTTTCTCAGTTGGCCTACTGTCAATTACAGCAGTGACTTCCAACATACTTTTAAGGGCTCTTGTACAGTGTGCAGTTTCTCCAGACTCATTACATGCAGATGTCACCATGCCCCAGTGAATCTTGCATGGCATTGTTTTTCATGATGGTGTCAGTGCATGAAACCTGTCTAGGAATTGAGTCTGATTTTGTTATGTCTGGGAGATGCATGGTTCTGAGCATCCCAGGGGAATCCTTGTTAAGAAGACTGTGTGTGTAGTTTGGGGATTTGGAATGTCTTCTTTCTTGTGGAATAGACATAGCAAGGTAACATAGTCTGTGTTAGGAAAGGGCTAAGGAATAGCAGCATCATACCACTCCCCCCACCTTTCATGGGATTGTACACATGGGGGTGGGGGGTGGGAATAGGAATGTCTGAATGGCTACAGAACTCTTGTTTAGTGGATACCTCTAAAGTTATGTACTTAATATGAGAGTTCATTTGGGATGGATCTGGGAGCAAGAAAACATGAACATTGAAAAGGAAAGGATGTGAGTTTATTCAGTCCAATCTGCTTTCCCAAAGTGTACAAGCCAGGCTGGCATTTTATTGGAGCATTGGTAAATACTGCATGTTAACTATACTACAAAGAGCCCAGTGTCTCAAACAGAATTAACAAAACATGTGCAATGCTCCCCTAATGACTCTACTATTCATACCATGGTCAAAAAGTGTGCCAATGGAAAAAAATGGTTCCATAAAACAGTCCTGATGGCTCAAGCAAATGTGCCAGGTGACAAGCCAGTTGAAAATTACTGAGAGCCTGCCCCCTCCTACTTAAGGATTGTTGTTCAGTTCACTGCAGTTATAATGATTGTCAGTCCTGTATATGTGTGCGGGAAAGAAACATCATAACAACTGGCCAGACAATGTGCAGGTGATGTGAAAGGATCTTTTATTCCATGTTGGTCTGCCTACTGAAGATCCACCACTCTTTCATTAAGAGTCTAAGGCAACCACCTTCCATCTTGTGCCTTCTAGAAGTTTTAAACTATATCTTGCAGAATTCCTGACCATTGGGCATGCTGGCTGAGGTTGATGGCAATTGAAGTTCTCTGCATCTTGTGGGCACTAATTTGGAGAAGGTTGCACTGGGACCTGGCACAGATGTTACAGTACCTGTGCCATCCCCTCTTTTATGTTGTTCTCTATTCTTCCCTCTCAGTAGGTTTAATTTTAACCTTATTTTACAAGGTATATGCCAAAGCCTGCTTTTTGAAACCCAAATCAATACACATTCCGAAAATCACTTTTCCAGAGTAATTCCTAGTGGCAAGGAATTCTAGAAGTAGCATGACCCCAACTTGGATGTGTGAAAGTGCTTTCTGGTTTGCTGCACAACCGATTTTAGGTCAGGTGCTGGCCTGGGTGATGTAAGTGGGTGTTCTCATGGCCTTGCCCACTTGCCCTCTCTTCATGCTGAGGAGAAATGTGGAGTTCTGCGCTTCTGCTCAGCATAAGGAAGGGGACTTGGCCATTGTAGGGTGGAGCCAGTGGTGGGAGTGGTGGCCACAGGAGCAGCATGAGGGACGACTTAGCAAGTTTTGGGGGAGAGCAGCTATACTTCTCAGCAGTGACCATATTTCCTACTTACACAGTTTCTGGCATTATTTCTGACCTGTGATAGCAGCAGGAATCCCAGCCTGGGGTGGACTTAGGGGTCAAGCTCCATCCCTTGAGGAACTTTGGGAGGTTCTGTGAGCTGGACCAAGAGTCCCCAGCCCAACACCCTTGCCACTTGGACATAGTGGCTCACACTGAGCTTATAATGGCTGCTTTCCCCCAAGACGGCCCAGTCTTTCTTCACACCTCTTGCTGCCCCCAGTAGGGATGATCAGAAATGTGTGGAGGAAGTACTTGAGCAAGCTGGTCTTAAGAGGAGCATCCGTGCCTTTGAATTCTGGCCAAACTCATTTTCATGTTATGCTGTTTCCCGTCCCATCAGTGGCTCCTCCCATCATTGGGCAGGTCCCTTTATCCATGCTGAAGAGAGGCACAAAACTCCAGTTTTACCTCAGTATGAAGAAGATTGACAGGAACATGGGACAGAAGTCTTTTTGCCTGACTCTTTGAACTGCCTAAGATTTAATAGTCTGTGATCTGAGTAGAACTATGGCCCCTTGCCTGAGGGGAGGTGAGGGTTGCAGTTGGGAAATATGAGGCTGGTGTGGGTGAGAGTGAAGATTTTTGATGCTCTTCTTTTGATCCTTTACTGCCCCACAATCTTTTTCATCCCAGCTGCATAGCACTTGTGGATATGTGTGCCCCAGAGGACAGAGGAAGCTCCCAGATTAGGAACTGGACAAAGCAACAGCAAAGCGAAGGAACTTTGGCCATCAGAAAGCTGCAAGAAACACTTATTGTCATTATCATTATCATTATTAATAACAGGCCATATGGCTCTCTGGGAGGTTTACATTTCAAACAATAAAAACAAATATACATTTCCAAGTACATTGAAATTCCAATACATATTTCAATAAATTCCAAAGACATTTCCAAAATAAATATACAACAATAAAACAAATCTAAAGATATCTATCATGCAACAATACAATAAAATCATAGATTAAAAATACTAAAGAATCCAAAGGAAATAACTGCATATAATACATTAATACAGAAACAATGTCCCCCTTAGACCACTGGCCAAAAGTGGCACATTGTTGAATACCTTACTTCTCTAACAACTCTAGAGAAATTACTGAGTAGCTGCTGCTTGTCTTAATCATTTAAAAAGGCTTACTTCTGAAATAAAAAATGTGGATAACTTAGGGCTGTGATGTTCATAGGTGAATTGGAACATCTTGTCTGGTGTACCTGTGCTAGCTGGTGTCAGTTCTCCAAACTCTGCTTGGATCAGCATCTTTCCTGGAAAGCTGAAGCATGGACTCTTTATTAATGCATGCAGAGCATGTGCTGTGCCTTGAGATACAGCCTTTTCCCTCTGGCTGTTGCTTTTGATTTAGGCCCAAGAGCACAGGCAAATGTGTGGGTTGGTGGGCTGGGATGTTCAGGGACAGATGTCTCCAGCAAAATGCCATCTGACTAGATTACATGGACCACTGCTTCATCTGATTAGCTCTTGCTCAGTTGAATGCAAACTGTTCCTCTGCCCAGAGCAATGTCCCCGAAATAGCACTGGGGTGTACTGTACTGTAGTGGTAGTGACCTGGAATAGAACCTCAAGTAATAGTTTTTTGAGGGGCAGTATCCTATTCTTTGGGTGGCCATGATTCCTGTCCAACCATCTCAGGTACAAAAGATACACAAAAAGCAACAGCAGCTGTGTTGGTCATAAGAAACATCCCAAAATCTATGTAGGATCACATATCTTTATTAAGCTACCTCCAAGATTACACACAGAGGCTTAACTTTTGTGATATGAATTGGCCTCATAGAGGTATTGCATCTCTGGGGAAAAAGGCTTGTAGTGATCAAGGGAACAGGTTCTGTTGCAAAGAGCTGTCAGCTGAAGGACTGAGGGAAAGAACAAGCCACAGTGAACCTGCCTGTTGCTTATTTGTAGGATGACTTAGTGCAATGGCAAACCCCCTGGCTTGGGGGAGGGGGGGGCTGCGGATGTGGTCAGTTGTAGCTTTCATTTCTATCTTGTGTGAATAGCTTTTGATTTCAGGGCCCTTCAAAGGGCCAGTAATGCATGTATGTGCATGACATGCTGGTAAATGTCTCAGTTTGAAAGGTAAAGTGTGGTTTTGAGACTCTTCAAAACTTGGGGGTGGAAGAGGTAGCTGATCTATTGCATTTGATCTGGGTGGATTATTTTTAATATGTCCATACATGTAATCAGAAAATCAGATATCTGACTTGAATGTGTGGAAGTGTTATCACAGAAAAGTGGGTTGTTTGGAGCACATTTCCTAGGTCTTGATTTCCTAGGTCTACATTCACGACATAAAGCCATTATTTAGGGATGACTTAGCTCTGTTTTCCTGCATCTGTGGTGGGTTAGACTAGATGGCCTCAAGGCATCCTTTGCTGCTGTGATTCTGTTTGTAAGGATTGCTATAGTTTGAAGATTAATATCACTCTGCAGTTGGACCCACAATTAACAGCACCTAGCTCTTGTGACAAAGAGCAACGTTAACACATGCAGTTGCACGCAGTATGAATAAAAATGATTTATTTTTGAAATATATTTTAAAACTTGAAATGCCCTTTTTTAAAAGTTTAAAACACAGTTAAGTTTCTTTAAAAAAAAAACTGATTTAAAATCATACCTCGGTTTAGTGCAAGCAAATGTATTTCTCCAAATTATACTCAACCTGAATTTATGACTCCCTGTCCAATATACTGAGTTAAAGCTTGCCATGTAAAATAATGAACCAGGATTAAAATATGCAGCAGTTGAGGTCAAATCTTTATAAATAAGACCTGCTTGTTCTGGATTGTAGCAAATGGTCCGAGCTTTGCATGAGTTGGCATAGCCGTTAGTTTGAAGCCTTCAAGCAAACTTATGTTGCACTCACACTGCCTGAGCAGTGCCATGACCCCCAAAGGGAGCATTCTGTTCATACCAGTTCCTTAAGAGTGGAGGCTGCCCCACAGCCTTGGGGAGGCAGCAGGCCTATAGCTCTGTCCTCATTCCATTAGCCTCTTGTGGCTTCAAACTGCAAAGCTGTGTCCTGGCTAGGGCAGTCTACCCCTGGTGCTGGTCATTCAACTAAATGGACACATTTTACTTTATTAAAATCAATGAATGCACTTTAAAAACGAAGTCACCTTGCGGTGCATGCCCTTAAGATCCATTGATTATGTGTGCCAAATTTCAGGAGTTTAGGTTTTACATTTTTATGGTGCTGATGGACAGATAGACACACATCCTATTTTTGTGATTTTAGGTTCACTATGCTTGTTCACACAGCCTGCATTGTCCCATGTGGCCTTTTCTGCTAATGGAAGCTGATTAGATGAATTAAAAGCTTAGTATGTCATTTGAACTGGGGTGTCTGGCTTGTTTTTTTTCATATGTGCTAAAAATTTTAAAATAGGGCTTGTTTGGGAGCAGCCAGACAAACAGCCTGACTCAAATGACATTCAGTAGACTCTCGACTATCCGGCTCGCGACTATCCAGCCTCCATACTATCCGGCTTAGTTAAAAAATAACTATCAATGAACAGTAAAATAAGTTTAAATAATTTTTGTAAGAATTAAGCCTATGTTTTACGTTAATGTTTTGTTTATTTTAAAAGTGTATGTATTCATACTGTACGATGTACATGATTTTATGTTTCCTGCAATTAAGTTAGACATCATAAATTTTATCTTAAAATGTGTACAATGTTTTTATCCTTGGACTTTCTTTTTCTGTAATAAATTTTTAAAACGTACAGTACATAACAAACAATTATAAAGTACTGGCCTGTACTAAGAGGTCAGCAAATATGAATAAGAGTGGGTTTTGGTATAAAAAGGGTGTTTTTAATGGTATGGGTGGGGTAGGAAGTGAGCATTTATAGAACTCCGTCCTATCTGGCCTTCCCTTCTGCCACATTAGGCCGGATAGTTGGGAGTCTATTGTACTAAGTTTCAATGCCTGGTTTGTTTGGCTGCTCCCTTGGGAAAAGCAGAGTTGGAGCAACAGTCTACATGCATACAGCTTGTGAATGGTAAACCAGGATTCACCAGAGTCCTGGTTTATCATTGCTTGTGCATGCAGCAATAAACTCTATAGCATAAAAAACATATAAGCTACCTGACTGGAAGATTAGGGAGATCCTCTTGGGTACGATAAAGGTACTGCTTGTAGCTGAAGTTGCATATTTTAATTGTTATAGCAGCCTATTACTATGTATGCTTGTTTGGGAAACATGTGAAAATGGAAAACTTGGCCTAAACTAGTGATTTAAATCAATTCACCCTAGCTATGAACTTTTCAGTCAGGAAGTATTAGTCTAAGTTTGTTCTCTTACTTTGCTCTGCCTTTTCAAGCCAAAGAAATAATTCCATTGATACGATTAACTCAGTCCTACCTGCTTTTAATTAACATATAAATAATTCATTTTGAAAGTAAGACTCTATTAAAATTACGAGAGTCTACATTCTCCTTCAGTACAAGTAAAACAAACAGAAAGATGTTTGAAAAGCAAGAATGCTCTCCAGTTTGAGACTATTGAAGCCTGGCTGCACATCAAGGCTTCAGTGGTTGAGTTATTCCATTCTGGACTGCATTTGATCTATGTGGTTTTGCTGTATTGAAGAAGCAATGGTTGGCCACACCTGGTTTGATTTTACATAAAGAGCATGTGCTACTGTTGAAATCTGTGTGTGGTGGTGGGGAAGAAACTGGAAGACACTTGGCAAGGAGGTCTTCAGTACTGAAGCTGTGATGAGGCATGACCTGCACCTAGGTATGTGCATACAGGCAAAGCTCAAGTTGCTCTACCTTGAACCTCATTCCATCTCATGTCTTATTAGATGGCAATCTCATTTAATTTTTTCTTACAGGAAAATTCACAAATATTTTATATTTTTCCAAATGTACACAACAGTTGTGTTCAACTTTGAAATGTGCACATTCTTCTTCCCTTAATTAAAACATATTTTTCAAAAGTGCATGCTTTTTTCACACTTATTTTTTCAAATGTACTCATGCTGTTGAACACATTTTTCTTTTTGTCTGCAAATTACATTGCAAGCTCAGAAATATATAGACTTCAATTGCAGATTGTGTTTGAGGCTATGTTCATTTCAGAAGGTGTTAAATACTGATAGAAATCTAATGGAAATGCATTTCTCATTCATCCCTATCTGCAGTCTGGTAATTTTTGGGCTTTGACTTGTAATTTGAGATTGGGAGAAACAGACTCTCTTTCCATTATGCATATTTCTGACCTTCTCTTCCTCATGCATTTCATACTTAGTGAAAGTTTGGGAAACCTTAGGAGTGTCTTATGTCCCTAGTATGAGTTCATTCCCCCACTTTGAAGTCTGCTCTCCCCCCCACACTCCTCTGTCATATCTGAACACCGCCATAACAGAATACTCAGCACTTCTTTCTACTCCGTTTCTGCACCTCTCTCCTCAGAAATAACTTTCTCCATGAAATTTTGGGTTTAATCCTGAAATCCTCAACTTCATATAGAATCTAAGATGAAGGAAAACTTTAATCTTGTAGCACCTTAAAGGTTAACAAGTTGATCATGGCAGAAGCTTTTGTGGAGTACAACTCATTACATTAGCTGGAAGGAGTGTTATCCTGAGTTCTAAACACAGACACACATGGCTGGTAATGGGAAGTATTAATATGAAGTCTGAGGGAACTGAAATGCAAGAAGTACAGACAGTGATAATTATGTTATTTACATCTTCAGCCCTTGTTACCTTTATAGCTGTGTATTCTTTCTCTGCTTTTATAGGAATGGTACAAGCTGCTCTATACCAAGCCATGCTATTTAATTGTCTTTCTGTTCCATTATTGACTTAGATCACACGTAATGACAAATCTCAGGTTAATGAATTCTTAATTGCTGTGAGTGAGCATGCTACCTCTGATGCGTTCCTTACATCCACTTTTAACCGGCAACCAACAATTGGCTATGTTGTGGAGTATGATGTACAAACTCAGAGTGCTGGTTGTTCAGTGACTAATTAGCCTGTCAGTTTACCCAGCACCAGTTTGCAAACAACACAAAAGTCTGGGTTTACATGTTGTACTGAAGAACTTATAACCCTTCCAATGTTAGGTGGTTGATTAAAAGTGAAAGTGAAGAAAGAGTTCACAGGAGGCAGTGAGCTCACTTAGTCCCACTCATGTACACGTGGGTGCTTGGCCATTATATATGAACCGCATTAATGTCTATGCTAAGTGATGGTGGTTCCCTTGGATCTTAGGCTTTTCTCTGATCCTGCTATTGGTGGGTGCCTTTTTGTTACTTGAACATGCTGAAGAGTGAAACTGGAATCTTCTGCATACCAGACATGAGCTTTGCCACGGAACTGTGATGCTTCTCCAAATTGTATTTCCTCCAGCCCAAATGTGTGTGTTATGTTTTTGGGGGCCAGGCCTATCTCTTGCATTTGTTTGTCTGTTAAAGCAATGTGTGCATTGTTGATGCAGTGTATGTAATGAGAAAAGCTGGAGATCAGGGTTTGCATTTCACTAAGTAAAATGATTGTAAGAACTCTAGTTGTGAAGAGTACCCTGAAGTAGTTTTAAACATCTGATTTATCAACCACTTTAGGAGACAGACACAGATTTTCTGTCATACATTCTCCCTACACATTCTTGCAGCAAACATGCACAGCATCTGAAATTCACTTCTGAAAATTTTCAGGGTAAAGCAGCAGGCCAGCAGACTGGATAGAGGGGCAGAGTGAAGCCACAGAATAATAATGGTGGGAAAAAATGGGGGATTCTGTGCCTCCCCAGGAATCTCTCCTTTCTTTTCTAAGAGAGTTGAAATATATTGCAAAGATGCTTAAAGATGGTTGCCAGTGAAGCAGCAGCGTCATGAAATGTGGAGGCACTCACGGTTGCAGGTGGGAGGTGTGGGCTTGAATCCAAAGCACACTCATGTTTTCTTCCATTGCTTTCTACATGCACCTGTTTTTGCTTGGGATTCTGGCCTTGGTGCATAGAACCTGCTCACCCTCAGCATTTTCAGAGGTATGATTTATTAGGATTTGATTCTTTATTGATGTACAGGACTGATTCTTCCAGCTGTGTATGACAGACTAGCACACTGCTGCGTCAGTTCCAGTGATGGATCTTGTTTACCTCCATCTGTGCTATCCATCACTGATGGCCTATGTCTCTGGAGAGCAGCTTTTAGAACAACCATATCTCCTTTAGAAGCACTCCAGCATTGTTGAGCATTGTTGTTCTATGAAGCAGTGTGCAAGAGTTTGCCTGTCTCCTGCCCTTTTGGAGATTGGATGTGTGGCAACTTCTGCAGTGGCACCTTAACTGCAGAACTCTTTCTTAAGGCATGTTAGCTTGGGTCTGTTGTGTCACTGCTGACCTTTAGACATCGGATCAAGCCTGTCTGGTTGACCTGAACTTTAAGAGAGAGTTAAGATTCTTTTGTCTGAAGGACATAGTAACTTTTGTTGGTTTTAAAAAATTTTTTGTGGGCAGGGCAGAGTATTCTTGAGAGTTGAAAGTCGGGAGAGAAATACAGAAAAAGGCAATAGGAAAACAAAATAAACAGATCATTGCCTGCATGGGAACCTAGAAGGAACCCCAAATAAGATGGTTCTGAGCTTTCTGAGGCAAGAAAGAGAAGCGACAGTGTGGTGTAGTGATTAAGAGCACAAGCCTGGAACTCGAGCAGTTTGGGTTCTAGTCTCTGCTTGGCCATGGAGCCAACAATGTGTCTTCGGGCCGGTCACAGATTCTCAGCCCAACCTACATCACAGGGTGGTTGTTGTGGGAATAAGAGTGAGAGCAGGAGGAGGAGAATGATGTAAGCTGCTTTGAGTTTGTTGGAAGGAAAAGAGGTAGGATATAAATCAAATAAGATAGTGATCACTGTTAATAAGTGGGATTGCAACAAAAAGTAGCACGGTAGAGTGGTTCTTTTCAGGGTTCTAACCCCTCCATTTCATCTTTACACACCTGCTTTTCTATCCAGTCTCTAACAGAAAACTTGCAGGAGACTGTATTGCTGCAGATGAGATGGGACCATACCCATAATCCTTTTCATACTTGAGATAACATTTGAACTGGGCTCTTCATGACTGACATGGCAAATAAACTACACTACCCAGTTCTCATGATTAAGATCAGTAGCTATGGACTTTCTGCAGGATCATGTTAAGAAGAAAATGGTGCAGCTCTTGCCTGCTTCCTCCTCCTCTCCTTCTCACCCCCACCTCCCTCCCTCCCTCCCTCCCTGTGGGTATGTTTTATATTCTGCAGCTGCCTCTGCAGAATATTTCCTCCTTTTCCTGGGGAAGAGTGCACAAGGGAGACTTGTAATGTTTGAGTTATGCATGCACTGGCCTTTTGGTAATTGCTCCTACTCCTTCACATGGCAAGTTCTCTAATTTCTAGCTGGGTTGTGCTTTTAAGTTTTTATGGGCACATTCTTATGAGGAGTTCAGAACAGGTTACTGTAGGGGCTCTTCATGAGTCTAAGAGGTAGAGATCTCCTGCCCCTTCCGGTAAAGTAAAGAGGAATAAAGTAGTGGAGGAGGTAACCCCAGGGGAACAAAAGGGGCAACTTGCTCACCTCCTAAATGATATGTGCTCTGAGTGTGTGAAAACTGCAAAGGCCTCATTTAATGAGGCTGCATCCACGGATTTCATCCTGTGACAAGGCATACTGAGCAGTGGGCTTACTGAAGCCCTACTGCAGTCATGTAAGGATGGGACAAGGTGGAAAAATTCTTTGGATTTACTAGTTTTGTTGTGGAAGAAGACAGTACTATCAAGGTCCAGCTTAGGAAAAATGGTTGCTGGCATTTCAGATCCCCTTCAGATGCAGTCAGGAACAGAAACCAGTAATATTTCAACTCTTTGCAAAGGTTCATACCGGAAAATCTCTCTTAACACATATTGAGCCTGACACACTCTCTTTTTCCTTTTTGTGGGGTGGCGACAGGGATATGGAAAGACTAAGTAAGCCAGTGGTTAACCCAAAGGAAACTATGGGCTTGCCCCTAGAGAACCCAGTAGTCTGAGTATGAGAGTTATGCTTTACCACCTACAAAGGTTGTGCAATTGTGGTTGTGCAGTAAAAGTAGGAAAGGTGGGTCACTGCAGGCAGCCTACCTGTTCTCTTCTGCTTGTCCCCAACAGCCCATTGTTTATTTAACCAAAGGGTTGTCATTATGTGCAGCTTCATTAAATTTGAATTTTCATTGGGCAGAGATAACAGAGGTGTAATGTTGTCCTTTTTTGTTGTCTCATCGATACATCCATGTTGGCCAGTAGGAGGTAAATTTACTCTAATGGCTCTGTGGCTGTTTTGCCATTGATCTGTTCACAAGCAATAAAAACAATATATTGTTTTTATTTTGTGCCGGCCCACCACTTGGGATCTGAGGCAGAGGTCCTTCTCTGGGAGCCCTCTTTGAAGTAAATTAGGAGGGTAGCAACTTGGAGAAGGGCCTTTTCAGTGGTGGCGCCCTGACTGTGGAACATGCACCCCAGGGAGGTTCATCTGGCACTGTTGCTATATTTGTTTTGGCATTAGGTGAAGACCTTTTTATTTACCCAATATTTTAACAGTTAATTGGTTTTATCCTTGTTTTTATAATCCTTTATCGGATGCAGTGTGCTGTGTGTTGGTTGTTGTATACGGGTATTGGGATAGCATATAAAAATGTTAAATAAATAAATGATAACAACCATTCCTGTAACATGAAGAATTTGTCTGTCCTTGGGTGTTTATCAGATAAATCAGAGAAAAAAATGCAGACCTGTAAGCTGGTTGATGGCAAACTTATAATCAAATGGAGGTTGCACAGTTTAGTAGCTGTGGATGTGCATGTACCATAGTCCCATAAATAATGGTGGCTACAGTGGATACTGACTTGGAGAAGAGTGTTTAAATATTTAAAGAATTTTTATTCTGTTGCCCAGCCAAAAATGCGGAAGTGGCTTGCAGGCAATTATTAAGGAAGACAGTTCTTGCCGTTAGGCGCAGCATCTAAAACCATGTCACAGAAGGAAAAAAGAATGGGGAGGGAAGAGGAAAAATTAAGTCATTTTTCTTTAGGACTGGCAGAATGGCCTGATTCATCCTCTTGTCACCCTCTGTATAGCCTGCTGGAATGACTGCTGGTGATTACAGTTGAGGCAGAAGGCCCATTCACTGTGGTTGTCTTTTAAGCAGAGCCATGAAGGAGTTAAAGGAAATAAGCAAAGAGACAACAAGCTAGGTTATAGGGTGCTCAGATGTACAGTTTATTATGAATAGAGATAGGTAAAAAGCTTGCAATGTTTTAAAAATCATTAAACTAGCAGTGATTAGGTTAAAATCATAGAGAAGGCAGGCAGCTTGGCAGATCAGGAAGGAACAAAAGAGCAAATGGATATTATAAGATGCAAGAGATTTACAGCTTTCTCAGAAAATTGACTTTTTTGTAGTGTGGAGGAGAATGTCAGTGTACTCATCTCAATCCTTTACACACACAAGAGGATGAAAGGAGATAAAACATGATGAAGATGGAGGAAACTGTTCTTTAAAGTAAAATGGCCAAATAATGAACATGGAAAGAGGAAATGTAAGGGTGCATTCAAAGGACAAGGGGGGACATTGTTAACATCTCTATGTTCTGTGAGGGATGTGAAGAAGCAGATGATGATTCAAGAGGTGCAAACTTGAAGCCCTTTGGAAGAAACCCAATTCAGGAAGGGGTGGAGTTTTAAGGGAATTCTGGTGTAACAAGAGTGGTGACTTGAGTCTAGTTTACAAAACCCTAGAAATGAATGAGGTGGCAATTCTGGAAGGGCAATTCTGAGATGTCTGAGACTGAGTATAATTTGTTATACTCTGCTTGGGGAAGAAGGTGTGATAGGATTTTTACATCGTTTATCTATATTGCTTTCATGTGCAGTGGCCTTTCATTTTTAAGGCTGTGAACTTAGTAGCTTTAGAGCAAACTCAGAGGACATTTGCACTGCAAGGAGATCCCGTACTGACTAAATTGTACTGGTGGGGATTACCGCCTTACTTATGTCAATAGAGATAGATAGTCAGTGAGAAATGTTCTTCACATGTCCTGTTCAGTTACTTCTGATCATGTAGAGTGATTGAAATTTTTTGAACTAGGTATGTAATGTTTGTGCGTGAGAGAGGGGTATGTGATCCTTGCACACACAATTGTGATAGAACCAGGAAAATATTTTATCAGTAAATTTGACAAAGCATGCAATGTGCTCCCCACTGCCTACAACAAAGTACATAGGCAAAGCAACTTAGCTTGATTAGTTGAATCTTAGTGCTGTTTTAACCACAGCCTGTCTCCACAGCCTGGGAAGTTTAAAAGATGTTCTTCCTTCCCCTTTTCTTTCAGTGTTGCTGTGAGTGAGAAGGGAGTTTTGCAGTTTAAGGATTTCATACTCTCATTTGCACTAATAAATCTAGAATAAAAAACAGTACTACTGAGAGATCCTTCCTTGAGAAGGATCACACTTATTCTGATGTGATACCTTAGCAGGGAAAAGTGATGAGGTCTGATGGTTCTCTGTTCCACTGTGGTGGCAGAAGCTCATTCTTGGATCATTAACTGAAATTTCCCAGAGTTTGAAGAATCAAGCCTTTTAGTGTAAGGAAGTGTAAAGGACCAGCAAGGGGATGTTGATTTCTTATGTTCTTGTCAAAACCTGTGCATTTCCTGTTCTCAGAATTCTTATCTGTCTCAATCACCAGAAGCTGAGGATCTAAGAACAGAGACACCTGAAGAAATTTCCAAAGAAGCATTTTTCTTGATTTTGTCTGTGTATAAATTTTGCCAAACTCTCAATTTTGTTGATAGACCCATGGTTAGAATCGTTGAATTTGCCTAAAGAAAACTGGTCAAACTAATAGCCAGAGACTCTCCGCTGACGCCTTTTGCTATGCTGTTAAGTTGGATCCCAAGTGGCAAAACACAGTTGATCTGTTTGGACAATCTCCAAGGGTTCAACAAGTCACCATGGCTAGTTTAATTCTTAATATATGCTGGGTACAATTTGCTTGTTGTGTTGACTGAATTTGGGCAGCATGGCTTTTTTGATGACTGTTGATAGACCATGGATTATTTGCAGGTTGCTTCCTTCTCCAAGAAGCTGTGTCCAGGCAGGAAATTTGGCAAATTGTGCTTAGACAGTCCTGCCACATGCAGGAAGGATTAAATAAGCTATGGTGGCTACTTTACCTCTTAGTGATTGTGTGAATTAGGTCAATCTTTCAGGTGACTGTTGGGTCCCAGGGTAATGGGTAAGATAGTTAGGCACTATGTCACTGGCCTCTGGTCTTTGGGGTTTTTAATTTGTTTTCTTCTAAATCTTCTTTCTCTTAAAAATGAGGAGACCTTTTAAACATAGTGTAATGACATGATCAAAGGGCAAGGGACTAGAGAATATAAATTCCAGCAAGCATGCCTCCTGCGTTGGATGCCCTCAAGTAGCTTTTTGGATCTCAGGCCTGATACGTTTTGGTGTCTAAAGCATACAATTCAAGAGGATACTCTGTGTAGTGGTTGGTTTGCAGGGAAAGGAAGTTCCTAGCAGCTGCATCACTGAAAACATCTGTTTCTGAACATGTGGGGCTGCTCTAGGAGTAGGAGTGGGCAAATCTGTCAGCTTTGCTTTTTTCCATTATTAGATTTTCACTGTTAAAGCTTCTCCATCCTATTTCTGAGTCAGTTTATAAATCTTAAGTTTTTAAGGGCACAGTCGTATGCAGTTCATGGTGGCTGGGGCACACAAGTTGTAGGCATTTTTTTTCTGTCTAAACTTGCAAAGGAGTGTGTTTTAAATATTTGTGTGAAAATGTACATATATTTTGTGTTCATGCCCAGTATACACATTTTGTACACACTTTTATATGTGTATGTTTCTCACCTGTCCACCATCTGTAGTATAAAGTGATTTTATGTGCATTCTTCATTAATTATGTGCATTGGCTGTGATAATGCAGCCCTTCAGAAAAGGCATCTGAGCTGGCCATTTCTCTCTATGGCCCACACAGCTGTTCAGAGACCTGTTCTGGATCTTGAGACTGAGAGGATGTGTTGGAGATGGAATACAATTTGTTTTTAGGGGGCGTTACTAACACCTTCATCTTTGCAGTTTGTTTTTCAAACAAGGTTGCTTGTGGGAAGTGCTTTCCAGATGGTTCTTCAGTATTTGTTTTCTTTAACACCAACTTACACTATGCAAATCTGTGAAACTTGTCACTCTTGAAAATAACTGGTTTATGCTTGGTTTCAGTGCTTGCCCCCAACATCTCTATTTGATTATATCCCCAATTGATTTTACCTAGACTGTAAGATATTATTTCTTCTGCATTTTAAAAGGTTATGATTAAAAGTCTCCTTAACTGTAAGGATATTTTTCCAATACTGAGTTTTCCAGGCTACCTGAAGTTCTACATTTTTATACTTTCCTGCTGTTAACTCTTTGAAACATGGTACATGATAAGTCTTCATTTACATGGACTATATGCTTTTCCTGGGTGCTGACTGAAGCCCGTGAAGCTTTTCTGGGTATTTTTCCATGAAGTTTTTCTGGGTGCTGAAGCTTCGGCTATATATGGACTATATTTATGGAATGCGCTCCCCAGAGAGGCTCGCCTGGCGCCGTCGTTATCTGCTTTTCGGCGCCAGGCGAAGACCTTTTTATTTAGACAATATTTTAATTAATATTATTGTTAATTTATGTTTATGTTTTCGTTTAGGTTATGTTTAATTAATTTATGTTTAATTTATGTTTAATTTAAGTTTAATTTAAACTTGTTTTGATTTTGTTGTATGTTTTTATTGATAACCTGAGATGGGCCAGTTTTTAAATTTGGTACATGTTTTTAACAATATATGTGTTTTATGTTGTAAGCCGCCCCGAGGCTGTTGCAAGGGGCGGCATATAAATTTTTAAATAAATAAATAAATAAATAAATAAATAAATAAATAAAATATTTAATATCATCTGATTGGACTTCCACTTGTAGAATGGAACTTGCCCTTGCTCCTCTCCCCCCAGCATTTCCCCGGATATCTGTACCAAGGGCTCCCCACTGAGCAGATTTGGGGAGGAGGGAGAATCCATTTCACCAATGCTCTTTGCTTCACTGTTGGATATAACCCTTGTTTAGACTGTTTGGATACAACCCTTGAACTTATATTCTTGTCCTTTAATATTTTGTGATGAAAACTACTTGTTTAAATAGTTATTGTGAGCATATAAAGATTTATATTATACTTGACCTTAAACAGTTAGTTCCAGACAGTTATTTGTTTTCAGGAACTACTAGGAAAGCCTGCCCCCTCTTGTCTGATTTTTATTTCATGGCTTACTGTATGACATCTTCACCCATTACCCCCCTGTTTTAAAAAGCGAAATGTTTGGTTTCATGAAAGAAATTTAAGATCAGGATCTTAAATTTAAGATCAAACAAGGATTTGTTTTGGCCAGGTGGGTCAAAAGGTGATTGTTCAGATCTTCCCATTTAAAGAAAAATAGCTTTTCTGCTTTCTACTGCTATTTAACATATCGTTAGTGATATCAGCCTTCTTTTTCCTTTTAAAAGAAATCTAGAAATACCAGTGTTCTCTCTCTCTCTCTCCCCCCTCCCCCTTTCCAGGCCTAAGTTTACTAGCTCCTTAAGGTGTTAGTGCTCCTTAAGGTAAGTTTGTACAGCAGAGGACAAAATAGATTGGGGGCAAATAAGGGTACTCCGTGGATTCTGATGCTGTTATGGGGCAGCAGGGTATGGGATGGGGAGAGTGCCATTAATAAACAGGGAAAGTGTAGTAAAAAGAGACGAGAATAATTTCATGATGCCAGTTTCAAAACCCAAGTGGAGAAAATGGCTGTTTACTCCTTGTGATTTCCTGTGCTGCTTTTAAAGACACTGTGCTGTGCATGTTTAGACAGAAAAAAGGTCTATTGCTCCCAGCGTGTCCCAGCTACAACTGGGACCTACAAAAAGGCCTACAACTTCCTGCATGTCTAACCTAGGAAAAAATACCTACAGTTCCCAGCATGCTGCAGCCAGGAAAAGACCTACAACTCCCAGCATGCTCCATCAACTCCCTGCCTTTTTTCCGTTTAAACATAGATAGAGTTGTGTGCTTAATTTATTTTATTTCTTTTTAAGACAAAAGCAGCACAACAAGTACACAAAACAGTACAAGTTAAAGGCATAACACTAACAGCTTATAGGAGGAAGGAAGTATTGAGGGGAGCAAAGTTATACTTGTTACTAGATATTCTTACTTCTTCGTCGTGGCCTCTGTGCATCACACATATGGGGGGTACTGCGCCTGCGCAGTGCCCAAGGCCGGAGATTGCAAGCTAGCGGTTTTTGGCGGGAACGCTCTGCTCCCTCCCCCTCTGAGTATAAGTAGCGGAGCGTCCGCCATTTTGTTCAGTCTTTGTGACCGCCGTTCGCTGTGCCTCGTGCCGCTTCATCTTCGCTCTGACCGTTTTTCGACTAGCTTCTTTTTGCAAGTTGTTATTCCTTGTTGCCTTATCCTTCTCCTGTTCCCAGTTTATTCTTCTTCTTTGATTCTCGTTCCTGTTCTTCACTCTAAAAAAAACAAACAAACAAAATTAACAAAAATATATACTTACCCTCTATACTGTCTTCTTCTCTCTTCTTGTTTCTGCGATGGCACAGCGGGCGGCCTTCCGCAAGTGCGCAGAGTGTGGGTCGAAGATGTCTCCGACCGACCCGCACGACCTATGCCTCCTCTGCCTGGGAGAGGGGCATAGGACCGACAAATGCGCACACTGTCTGGCTTTTTCTAAACAAGCCAGAAAGAACCGGGAAAACCGGCTGAAAAGGCTTCTTTGGGACCGGGCTTTTATTGCAGTCGGACCCTCTTGTGACTGCCCCGAAGCCCACCTCTTCCTCTATGGCTCCGCAGAAGCGCCCTTCGGACGAAGGTGCGTTGTCTACTGCGCTTCCTCCTGCTTCTCCAAAGAAGAAGTCGGAGAAAAGGAAGCATTCCGACTCTTCCAAGTCGACGAGCCATAAGAAGGCTAAGAGAGATAAGACTTCGAAGCCATCCCAGCACCCGAAAGGGCTCGAGCGCCCACGACACCGGGACTCGGGTTCGTCGGCACCTTTGGTACCGGGACCGGTTACCGTACCGACACCTCCTGATCCGTTGATCCAAGAGGCTATGAGGGTTACCCCACAAGGGTCCCCTCATCGAATGCCAGACCATCCGTCCGAGCCGGCTCAAACGCTACAAAGAGGCTCGATATCTGAAGGGGAAATATGAGACTCTCCCCCACGGGCTCGGTCCCCAACACCAATGCCCCAGGCTTTAGCGGACATCGACCCCTCTCCGCCTCGACGTCAACGGAGCCGATCGGCCGATCGACCTATGGAGGGTTGGCACCGTCCGCTATATCAGCGCTGGCATGAGCCCCAGTCGGTTGGCTATTACCCAGAGCCTCGGGGCCGACTCTCGGCTCCTCGCCACCGACCGCACATGAGCGATCCGAGGAGAGCGTCGACGCCATCCCAGTGGGACAGCAGCCGCTCCCTCTCGCCAGCTGACTCTTCCTCTTCAGCCCCACCATATTATAGGGCTGATTCTGATGATTCGGAGGTGGACTCAACCTCCCCTGACGCCGTCATTACATCCCAGGATCCTGCTTCGCCTGACGAGTCCCACATCTCGTTTACCGACCTGATGGCTCGACTCGTCCACGCCCTGGACATCGATGCAATTCAACGTCCAGGGCCATCTACGGACAGGTTCTACGACGTCGTCCGGGGAGAGCAGTCCACCTCAATTGTCCTCCCACTGATTACCACCCTCAGGGAGGCTATGATTCAGCCATGGGACTTGGCCTCCCACCCACAACCTACATCCAGGAGGTATGAAACGATGTATCGGGTTCGGGAGGAGGATATCCCCTTCCTCCTCTGACACCCTAAGCCGAATTCCATCGTCGTCGAATCCTCCCAGGGTAGGGAGGCCAGAGGCCATACTACGCCTAGAGATAAAGAAGGCAGAAAAATTGACTCTCTGGCTAGAAGAGTCTATTCGGCATCAGGATTAGGACTGCGCATTTCCAACTACGAGGTGACGTTGGCGCGATACCAATATTTCCTGATGCAACGCCTTCTCAACGTCGCCTCGACCCTACCGGACCACCAGGGAGAGGTCGCTAAAGTCCTAATAAAGGAGGCCATGCAAGTGGCCATCCAGCAATTGTCAACGGCTAGACATCATATGGACACGACCTCCAGAGCTCTCGTCGGTGCCGTCTCCTTGCGCAGGCATGCTTGGCTTCGAAGCTGCCATTTTCCTGATGAGACCAAGCGCAGAATCGAGGAGATGCCATTCGACGGGTCCGGGCTATTTCACTCCCGCACGGACCATAAGCTCAAGAAACTCCATGAGTCTCGGATGACGGTGCGCCGAATGGAATTACCATCCCAAACGAGACGTAAGTGGCCATGGTCCTGTCCTACTTACCGCCAGTCCTTCCAGTCTCGACAGCAACCTCAGCAGAGACAGCCGCAACAACAGCGCTACCAACAGTCCCGTCGGCGATTCGATACAGAGAGACGCCAGCGTTGACGGGACGCGCGGACCAATTTTTTTTCCCAAACAATACCCACCCCCCTCTCATCTGGGAGTCGGTTGCAGAGCCGACTTCCCATTTGGGAGTCCATTACATCTGACCGGTGGGTATTGTCTATCATACAGTACAGCTATCGAATAGAATTCGACATCGTTCCTCCATCGAGCCCGGTACGGTCCACCCAGGCTTCTCCGGTCCTGCTTGATGAAATACAAAAACTTCTTCGTAAAGGAGCGATTCGTCAATTGTCTTCCTTTGATGGAATTCATGGATTCTATTCCAGATATTTTACGGTCCCCAAGAGGGATGGTGGTCTTCGGCCTATTTTGGACTTGCGTTTCCTGAATCGCTTTATCCAGGCAAGGAAGTTCCGAATGACCACCCTTCAAAATATCTTGCCGTTGCTACGGAAGGAGGATTGGTTCGCCTCATTAGATCTGAAGGACGCCTATTTCCATATCTCGATCCATCTGAGTTATAGACGTTTCCTTCGTTTCGCTGTCGCATCTACTCTGTATGAATTCATGGTTTTGCCCTTCGGACTCGCTACCGCACCAAGGGTCTTCACCAAGTGCATGGCTCCAGTCTGCGCGTTTCTGCGCCTACAAGGTGTCCATATCTATCCATACCTAGACGATTGGCTGCTGGTTTCCCCATCTAGAGATGGGCTCCTCGAATCCATCCGCATAACCTGCTGTTTGCTGGACGATCTGGGCCTATGTATTAATACGGAGAAATCTTCTCTTATCCCAACGCAGGTTCTCACCTTCATCGGAGCGCGCTTGGATTCGACGATGGAAAAGGCCTTCCTTCCCCATGACAGACAAGACGCAATTATTCGACATGGTACTCGGATGCGACACGATGGAACGGTCCCTGCAAGATCTGTTCAAAGACCGCTCGGCCATATGGCGGTGGCAGTGCCAGTGGTGCCACATGCCAGGCTGCGCCTCCGTCCTTTACAGCTAATTTTCAACAAGCTGTTTCGCCCTCAGAGAGACTCCCAGTCGAAACCAATTCGGATCCCATCCTCGGTTCTTTCTTCTCTTCTATGGTGGACAAGACGACCCAGTTTAGCTGTCGGAGTTCCCTTTCGTCCACCGTCTCCATCAATAACAGTAACTACCAACGCTTCCCTCTTGGGCTAGGGAGCGGTATGCAATCACCTACGCACCCAGGGCACGTGGAGTCATCTCGAATCCACGAAGCACATCAACTTCCTCGAACTTCTGGCGGTCTTCAATGCCATACGCTCCTTCGAAGATCTCCTTCTTCATCGGGTTGTTCAGATTACGTTGGACAATACCACGACCGTCTTTTATCTGAACAAGCAAGGGGGGACGAAGTCCCCGACCCTGGCCAAACTTGCCCTGGAAATTTGGGGCTGGTGCATCCCTTGAGGTATCACTTTGATAGCGGTACATCTAGCTGGTGTACACAATGTTCAGGCAGACCTCCTCAGCAGACGAATGCTTGTCTCCCACGAGTGGGAATTATATCCTTGGACTCGCGACCAGCTTTTTCATCGCTGGGGGTTCCCAGATGTGGACCTATTCGCCACTCACCAGAACAAGGTTTGCAAACAGTTCTGCTCGAGGGCGGGGATCGGGTTCGGATCCCTAGGGGATGCCTTTATGCTGACGTGGACCAATCTGCATTTTTACGCCTTCCCACCGATTCCACTAATAATGAAGGCGGTTGCGAAGATAGCACGGGATCAACCGTCCGGGATATTGATTACCCCTTGGTAGCCACGCCAGCCATGGTTTGCAACCCTACTGACTATCTCTCACGGAGAATACCAGCCTCTCCCCCTGCTTCCATACCTCATCACTCAACAAGACGGTATGCTTCGTCACCTGATCTCGGATCCCTAAAACTGACGGCCTGGCGAATCCGATAGATTCCTCCTCTCCATCGGTACCGACCACCGCTCATACGATACCGATCAATTTTCCGGGACCTTCTCATGAAGCGGCCTTGTCGGCCCCAGCTATGTCGCTGGCTCCGACAGGTGCTTTATTGGATCTGACTTCGCTGGATCCTTCCATCCAGCATATCATTGACTCTGCTTTGAGACCCTCCACACGGAGGTCTTATGCAGCGAAATTGAAGCGTTTTTCCACTTTCGCCGAATCCCATTCGTTTTCTCCGATGCAATCTTCTATACCTCATATCCTTTCCTTCCTTCTCGAACTCCATCGTTCTGGACTTAAACCTTCTTCAGTGAAAGTGTATATGGCGGCGATTGCTCATCATCGGGGGTTCGTGGATGGCTCTTCCATTTTTTCTCATCCGCTAGTTAAAAGATTCCTCAAAGGACTTCATAATCTTAATCCTGTCATACGACCAGTGATGCCTACTTGGAGCCTCTCGGTTGTCCTTCAGGCTCTGACCAGAGCCCCCTTCGAGCCATTGGCGACTGCTGATCTATGATTGGTTTCATGGAAGACGGCCTTTCTTATTGCAATTACTTCAGCCCGATGGGCCAGCAAGCTCGGTGCCCTGCGCATAGACCCCCCGTACTTGAATTTTTTCAAGGACAAAGTGGTTTTAAGGCTTGATCCTTCCTTTCTTCCAAAGGTGGCAACTCCATTCCATTTAGGACAGGACATTGTCCTGCCTGCCTTCTTCCCGTCGCCCACAACCCCTCTCGAATGCTCATTGCATTCTCTGGACGTTCGTCGTTGCCTCGCCTTTTACAGATCTAGAACAGAGTCCATTCGATGCACGAATAGTCTCTTTGTCAAATATGCTACTGTTGATCAGGGCTCCCCGATATCTTCACAGAGACTTTCAAAATGGATAGTCCAGACTATTACCTTGTCCTATCAGCTTGCCAAGCTTGATCTTCCTGTCATGCCTCGGGCTCATTCTACCAGAGCTGTCGCTGCTTCCTCCGCCTTTGCTTCAGGTGTTCCACTAGACGACGTCTGTCGTGCTGCTACTTGGGCGAATCCGTGCACGTTTGCCAGGCATTACCGCCTCGATGTCCGAGCCTGTCGAGACTGCTCCTTCGGAAGGACTGTACTCTCATCGATACTTCATTGATGACACCTTCCCTCCTCCTTAATGGTAAGCTTGTTAGTCTACCCATATGTGTGATGCACAGATGGCCACTCGAAGAACACCAGTTACAGGTAAGCAACCTGTTCTTCTTCGTCGTGGCCTCTGTGCATCACACAACCCACCTGCCGGCCCCGCTCGGTGTCGGTGAGTGGATGCTCGTCTCGGTACCAACTAATTTTTTGCCTGTCGGTACCCATCCTGCGCACCAGCTCACTCTTAGTTATCCGCATGGGGGCGCATGTTCGGTCGCAAAGACTGAACAAAATGGCGGACGCTCCGCTACTTATACTCAGAGGGGGAGGGAGCGGAGCGTTCCCGCCAAAAACCGTTAGCTTGCAATCTCCAGCCTCAGGCACTGCGCGGGCGCAGTACCCCCATATGTGTGACTGCACAGATGGCCACTCGAAGAACACCAGTTACAGGTAAGCAACCTGTTCTTTTCTGTTTCCAGGTTTTTTGCCTTGAAATCGTTAAGTACCCCCTCTGCTTTTCCTCCCAGTATAATTCTTAGGCCTCTGCAGTTGCTATTTCTTCCCAGTTCATCCCATTTTCAAATAGTCCAGTTGCATTCCTGAGCTATAAACTTAAATGGATTACATTTAAAAACCTATGTATGCCAAAGGGTGTGGAATATGCAGAGATGCATGCAGGCTACACATATGTGTTCTTGTTCTCTATCCCCACACCCAGCAAAGGCTTATTTTGAATCCAAGTTTGCCACAGTGCAGTCCCCAAATCTGCTTGTAATGTGTGCAGTGGCACTATAACATGGGTGGGCAATTAATTTTCCTATGGGGCCACATGAGAAACTTTAACAGTTGTTAAGGGCCAGACCCATACGCTTACAGCTCTGCTCAATATATATCTCTATAAAAACAGTAAATGAAACATTACAATGATACAATGAAAATGTGGAGCACAGAACAACACTATTTAATGAATATTCACAAAAACATTAACATTACATGAAAAGCAATAAATTCAATTCAATTTAGCAGATCCTTCAAAATAAAAGCAGTGCAGTTGTATTGCTTGCATCTATATTACGACGATATATATTTGCATTGACTTTTAATTTGCCATTGACCTCATGCGGGCCAGTCAGGGTCAGCAATCGGGCTGGATGTGGCCCGCGGGCTGTACAATGCCCAGGTCTGCACTATAATGATGTTTTTCTTAAGTAGGGTGCAGTTTTGGGCCTCAGGCCCAATCCAGGACTTGCAGTGGGGCCTACACCACATATGTACATAGGCATACATACGCAGGTTGCATGAATTTGGGGTTTTTGGAAAATTTCAAGATAACTTTCTAAGGTCTCTTAGGTTGATCTGCATTGGATCATTTTGCTGGGAGGTAGGGAAGTGCAGTCCAGTAAAGCTGGAGGGCACCGGCTTAGGAAAGACTGCACAAATGAATTCTAACAACACAAAAAGACTGCATGAAATGCTGACAAGGACTCATCTGCTTCAATCCAGTTCAGTATTCTTCCATTTTAGTTGTTCGGGCACCTTCAGTTTCACTGCTGCTACTTACTGGTTCCATTTCACATTGAGACATTTATGGATTCCAGTACCACATGTGTATTCTTTTACAGGGTTAATAACACTAATTTTAATTTTGAAGTTACCAAATAATGTATTTGCACTTGGTATTCTTTCATCATGACATGGAGACTTTTATTTGGAAACATAAAAGCACAGAAAAAGTTTCTGTGGAAAACTTCATCCATTCATCTCAGAGTAGATGGGTTAAGTTTAAATCCTTGCCTGGTGAAATAGATGGGAGATGGAGAGGCAAAAGGAGAAAGCATCTCCCAACATCCAGCCATCCTACTTCCAGACTTGATAGCAGCATTGAAGGGTCATTGAACGCTTGGGCAGTGGCTGCCTGATCATTTCCTAAAACATGCTCTGGGCCTCCAGCATTCAGGGGCACGCCATCTGGGATCTGCTGCTAAAGCATTCTGTCTGAAGTGGAACCAACAAGGCACTCTGGTGTTTGCAGTTGATAGTGTGAAATGATTTTGCAGAGTTGGGGTAGGCAGTGGGCACCATGGGTGAGCAGCAGTGCGGGATGGGAAACTGTTGTTGGGACTGGGTTCAGGGGCAGTAGAAGTAGTGACAAATTTGGCAATCAGAATATTGGGTGGCCCACAGGTTGTGTGTCCCTGAGCTGGAGGACAGAGATTTTGTTCTGGTGGGTATTACTTAGACCAGCCTTATATATAAATACTAGCCTGTGGTTGGGAATGGTTTTTCATACAGACGAATGGGAAGGCTGGCAGAGGAAGGACAGAACTCTCCATCCAGCAAGAGGCTTTGTAATTCCCTCCCACCCCCCACATGCTAGCAGCCTTTTTCTTGACCTGTTTATGCAACTGCCTTGCCTACAGCCTTGTGTCTCTCTTGAATGCAGCAAAGTGTTGAATCCTTGAGAAAAAGTTATTTTCTACTCTAGGACTCAGATGTCAAGGTGGTGGGATGTGGGCATTGCAGAAGACCCAAACTTAGGTCAGTTTCAGTTTCCAAACTGGCCTATATATCCTTTCCTTCTCCTTGAGGCAGCACATAGGCAATTGGCACTGAACCCTGATCACAGTGGCACACCAATTAAATACTTCCCTCATCGCAGTTGTCCTACTTTGTTTCTTTTGTAGGCCATAGTCACATGTCCCCATGGAATGCTGTAATACTTCATGTGAGGCAGGTTGAGGAAAATCCAGTGCGGCTGTTTGTGTGCAGAAGACACAAGCACCCTTCTGAGTTGGGGAATGTAAAAGGAGAACTGAGTGGCAACTCAAAAAACCACAAGCACTTCCTCCATTTCTCTTTGTAAATCAATTGTTAGTTGTAATCTTGGGGGTGGGGATCAGCTTTATTTAGAAATTAGGTGGCGTTTGCAGCTTGAGCAAACTGACAAAGTTCATTTAATCCACCCAAAATCAATTCACATGCATGCGATCTCAAGCAAAATTATTATTTATTTAAAATAAAATAGGCGTGCATGTGAGACCAAAACAATATCACAAAATAGTGATGGTGTGATGGAAAAATTCACAGTTCTTTCATATTAGGTGTTTACTGTGGAATATCTGTACTCATTCACTAAATTTTATGAAAATACCATCGAAATGTTCTCCTTTGCTTTTTTCATTATGCTTCTATTAATGGACAATTGGAAATATGGCTGTTAATATATAGTCATAAGAAAATGAGAGAACTGCTGGATTCAATCAAAGGCCTACCTCATCTGGGGTTCTGTTCCTGGAGTGGCTAACCATATGTTTACTGGAAGCCCGGAAGTCAAGCATGAGCTGTTTAGCACTCTTTGACTCATTTTCCACAGCAACTGGTATTGGACTGCATACTATCTCTGGTAGTAGAAGTAGGCATTGAGTGCCATCTCCATGTATTTGTCTAATTTCTGTGTGTACTTTTATGTGTTCTTTTCCCGTTTTTAAACTACAGTTTGTGCTAAAATGCCATTTCCTTACATATGTCTGCTGCTGCTTCTGGCTTATAATTTACTGCAATTAGTCAAACACAGTTCCACCTCATTGTTCTTTGCATTGCTTGTTACTGTAGTTTATAATGTTCTTAATAATGTATTTTAAATACAGATTTTTAATCTTTATATGTAAACTAGTTAGAGATTATATTGTGGTGTATATAGTGCATATATGTAATAAAATATTCACTCTATAATACTTAAATTAAAAGATCTTTTAGCACATTTTTTTTAAAGCTATTTTTTCTGTTGCTGCTAATTTAGCATTATGTTAAAATTGGTTTGGAGCTGGGCAGGGTTGCTGATCACTTAATTAGCATTATAATATTTAAATATTTCTAAACCTTTCAAATGTTGCTTTATTGCAGATTTTAGAAATGATTAAAATATTATACGCAGCATTGACCATTCCTTACCCATACAGATATGTCCTGGCTACTGTGTAGACAGAATATAGAATATGTATGCATGCAGGCAGGCTACTAAAGGAAGTCCCCAGAATATAAACATCCACATTACAAACAACGTGTGCTTATGAATGAACTGCGATAAAGCCTATTAATTTTTTAAAAATTACTGAGGATAATCGTCATCACCGTAGAGAGAGGAAACAAAATGGAATAGAGGAAGGGCCTCAAAATTATCACCTTAGAGGGAGAAGAAGCAAAAGGAGAGAGAGGGAGTTCTCCAGAACATCACAGTTTTTCCACGTTCATGGGGATCCTGTTCCTCTAACTCCTGGACAACCAAGTATATGTGATCCAACTTTATATAACTTCAACTTAAAGACGGATTTCTGTTTTCTCCGGAACAGAACTCGCCTGTAACCTGGGGAATGCATGTATATGTTTCCATTAAATTTAAAAGGTACAGTGGTACCTCAGCTCATGAATGCCTCAGTTTGCAACCAAATCAGGTCGCAAACAGAAATTAAAAAAAAAAATTGCCTCAGGTCGCGAACTCCACATTGGGCGTGATTGCAGTTGTGCTGGGGGGGGGGGATGGCCGCGATTGTGCTTGGGGGTGGGGGGAGATGGCCGTGATCTTTGTTGTTCTTTGTCACTTTGTTTCAGATTTTTGTGATTAAAAAAAAAAAATGGTTACAGAATGGATTAACCTTATTGACATTGAACCTTATGGGGAAATTTGACTTGGGTCATGGCCAATTTGGGTCACGACCAGAGTCCTGGAATGGATTAAGTTTGTGAGCCAAGGTACCACTGTAGTTTTAATTCCATGTGTCACATAGAAGAATAATGGTTGGGAAGCACTCTCTGAATTTTGAGAATGAATTGGCTGTACTCATTCTTTTTGGCCTCCTGATGAGATAGAACTTAACAGCAACTTGACTTAAAAAAGAATTGGCTCTGAGAAATTTCTGCTTAAAGGTACTGACAGAATACCTTTACAGAAATGAAAAGTTTACACAAATGCTTACTCTTTGGGAGAAAAATGGCTGGTTTTGTAACTGAGTTATTATTCATTTAAGTAAACCTCCTCCTTTTGACTCTTTTGGCCTTGTTAAAGGAATTTGGACCCCCCCCCCCCCGGATAAGACATGCAAGGAAACAATGGGTTTAAAGGACACAGCATAAGCATAATTATGTAAAATCTGCAATGAGCATGCAACATAACTAACAAAGAGCAGGTTCCCAGCCTGTGGTCAGTGAAAACATCTGTTAAGTTTTTATAGGGTGATCCTAGCTTGCCTCAAGGACCAGTGATTGAAAGGGACTGTCAAATTTTTCTTTGCCAGCCTACATTGGAGATGAACTAAGGCAGCCTTCCCCAACCTGGTGACCTTTAGAGGCATATGGACCACAACTCCCAGAATTCCTATTCAGCAGGGCCATTGACTGGGAATTCTGGATGTTGCAGTCCAAATGTTTCTGGAAAGCACAAAGGTGTGGGGGATGGAAGCTGAACTAAGGGATCCCTGGGTCCACCCCAACTGGCCTCCCTTTCCAACTCTGGCTGATTGACAATGGGAATTTTGTATTGTGAGCCGCCCCGAGGCTGCTGCAAGGGGCGGCATATAAATATTTTAAATACATAAATAAATAAATAAAATTAACCTGGTCAGGGCCCCAACCTCTCACCTGGGTGTTCACCATGGTATGACTGGATGGCCACACCATGGCTGATCACACCATGGCACAATCAGAGATATCCTATTGAGCCACCAGCACTGGCTAGCTTATCCCAAACTCTCATCTTGGGCTATGGGGCGCCTGCTTTCCAGTTTTGAATTGAGAAAAAGACCTGTCTTACAAAGGCAGGCTGGTTTGTCTTTCCACCTGGCTCATTTTGCCCAAAAGTGGAAGTGTCAAAAACGTCTTGAATAGGGTAAATGGTCTTACACAATTTTCCTTCCTTCCTTCGTTCCTTCTAATTGACCACTAGCAATTTTAATCAGTCACAATGATTGATGTTTTCAGGCTGGAAATGTGCGCTTTCTCAGTTTGCAAGTAATAGTTGTGTGTTAGACCCCTATGATAAATCTTTCCTTTTTAAAGTCTACTTCATATATTTTCTTGTTTTGGCTTTTGTTGTTGGAGTTACAGATTTGTGATGTTCCATTTTGTAGCTTGATATATGTATTGATACTGATCTGTACCAATTTCTGATTTAAGGTTTTGTTATGTTTGATCTGTGTGGGAAAGCAGTCAGGTAATTTTAGCTAAGAAATATATGTGTTTAAGATGACTTGATGGATTGAGATCAGGGAATGTTCACGTTATACTTCCTTTAGTCTACTGGGACTGGAGCTTATAACCTCTGAGAAAATGAAGCCACCCATTCCTCTGTGTTGAAGTCATAGAGCTTATCCCAGTTGTATCAAATCAATAACCTTCAAATAGTTTGCATTCAGAATTCTACAGTTCAAATATAAACAGAGAAGGAGTGTTAAGTTTTGATAACAAAACTGTATTTTGCTAGATCCATTAAGAGAAGATGCTCTTGTATATTAGTTTGGCTGTCCTCAACCTGGTGGTCTCCAGATGTGTTAGGCTACAATTCCTAGCATTGCTTGCTGGGAATTGTGGCTCAGCCACTTCTAGAAGACACCATAGTTGGCAAAGATTGCAGCTTAGGTACACAGCACAGCTATTTGTCTACTGACAAAACAGAAAATGTGTGGTTGGGGAGATTACCTTACTGATAAATATCCTAAAACTCTAAGACAATGTATATAAAACTTCTGTGCCTACAGTAGAGCACATGAGACGTTCCAAACTTTAAAACAGTTATTCCTTTACTGTCTGCAATCCCATCCCGAATACTGAATGAATGAAGACTACATTATTTTTTCTTTTTTTTAAAAAAAGTGTTATCTTCTCTCTGGTCCCAGACAGATATAATTAGATGGTTTGGTTCCTGAGGCAGAAAATTCAGAAGGTTTCTCTCTCCACTCTCTTGGTGGTACATATAATAAATTAAAAATGTACTGTCCTTGGACAGCTTTGCCTTTATGAGGCCTTAACAAAGATTAAAGCAGTGTATATGGTGCATAAAAGCACAACCAACACAAGAACACATTAATTTGAAATACAGGAAATCATGTTCATTTCCTCAATACTTTGCTTAGGATAGTAGCCCTCATTAAAAAAATCAGGGTTCATATCAGGGCTGGTGGAGCTTAGTAGCAAAGAAACCAAGAATCAGACTGGGTGGGATGTTGAAGTTCTGCGATCAGATCTTGCTTTACATTTCCTTAAGAATCAGTTATTAAAAGAGACCCCTTTGCATTGAGACTTGTGCTTTGGGAAAGGGTGACTTAACAGTTTCTCTGGTTCCTGATTTAAGTTGCCCACTCTACTTGAGACAATTTTGCCTGTATCAGGTTTGCATTTTAAAACCAACAAATTGCTGGAAACTTGCAGGGCCAAGTTAGTGCTGTGGTGCCTGGTTGTTGTCCTGTGGTTGTTGTCCTATGGTTGAATGTCAACCTGGACATTCTGGATTGCTTACCCTGTAAAGGGATAAGGGACTCTAGGTTTGGATGTCACAATAACAACCTATGAATTGGGTGATCATTGGTTTTTATTGGAAAACAGAAATGCCAAGCTCACTGTAGGTAGTTCACTTATTTCCAGCAACTGTTGGATTGCTCTGACATGCAGGCCAACCATATATGTCATTTTTTGGACCCTGACCAATAGCAGTTGGTCTCCTTTCTGCTCTGGGATTCTCTTCTTAAATTGACAGGCTGCCTCATTTGTACTATACTCGGGAAAACCTGGACAGTAACTGTTGTTACTGCAGATGTACTGAAGTATTCTTTTAATAGGTTTTAAGAGGGAAATAGCTATCGCTGTGTGCAGAAATGCACACATGCTTAATTTATAGGTCTTTCAATTAAAAGAAAGCCGCCAAATATACAGGTTTTGATCCTGCTAAGTGTGCCTTTAAATTGTACAGTGAAAACGATTTCTGTGTAGTCTGTGTGTGTCCTGTTGGATGTACGTTGTCAGAAGTGTTGTTTGCTGACCAAGGATAATGTTGAGCACACAAGGAGTGGGCTGGTGGGGTTGAAGGTAGAAGACTGCACAATGAAGCACCTGTGAATTTTCTTTGCTTTGCTAGGTAAATCTTTTAATCCTAATAATCAGGGGCAGGCAGTGGCAGGCGGGTTGTGCAACTCTGTTTCTGAGAATGGAATGAATTCTCAAAATGTGATAAACCCCACAGAAATAAAGTTACTCTCTAAGACTGGCAACTCAACTAGATAAAACGGTGTAGTTGGATAGAGGCTTTCTGATGTTGCCATTTATTTCCTTAGTCTGAAAATAGCAGAATAAATGATGTGAACGTTCAGTGCATGATGCTGCTAACTGATGTCTGCCTTTTGTACAATGAAATAATTTTCGTTGCAGCATAAGACTTGCAGTTTGGCAGTACTTGTGACAGTAAAAACCTCTTTAATTTAACTTGAAATGTCAGCTAGGGTAGAATGATAGAATAAGCAGAAAGACAAACCCTTGCCTTGCCTTGCCTTGCCTTGCCTTGCCTTGCCTTGCCTTGCC